>CM042149.1:15174575-15194575 GCA_023376005.1 Doryteuthis pealeii
CTGAGCTAAACCGTCCCAGTAGACATGGAAAATTAAAACCAAAATGTCTTTATCTTAAAAT
This sequence comes from Doryteuthis pealeii, assembly GCA_023376005.1. Classification (NCBI taxonomy): domain Eukaryota; kingdom Metazoa; phylum Mollusca; class Cephalopoda; order Myopsida; family Loliginidae; genus Doryteuthis; species Doryteuthis pealeii. Next base: position 15,174,637 of record CM042149.1, read on the forward strand.
TTCAGAAGAGTAGTTTAAACATGAATGAATATTTATATCAAAGATAGAACATGATCAGAGCTACACAAACAAGTTTTACTAATTTTTGTAAGCCCAGCCTTTCAAGACTGTTAGAGAAACCACTCATACTACGATGTATAATGTGTGTGCATATAATATATTGAGAGAGAGAGAGAGAGAGAGAGAGAGAGAGAGAGAGAGAGAGAGAGGGGGGATATCAGATGCCAAAAGTACACCAAGAGAGCTCCAAAAAAAGATGAGTAAATAATATTTATCTGCGACTTTGTTACACATACAAACAATCTCCTACCCCATTCTGTGTAAAATGATCCGGTTGCTCTAAACTATTAGTTGTCACACAAACACACATAAAAAAACAACACAAACAATAATACACTAAAGTCCCCAGCTGGATAGTTGTAAAAGTTTTAAAAAATTAAAAAAAAAAAAAAAAATAAATAAAAAGGAGAGGGGAACAATAATAATAATAATAAAAAGAAACAGCAGATAAAATCTTTTATGAAAGAGACCAGAAGTATTAGTATCACCTGTTAGGGTCCCATCTATAGGTTAAATAGAACAAAATGAATTCTAAAAATGTGTTTAAAAAATTGAGTACCTATCAAGAATGATTAAAACAAAAAACATCTTCGGCATAAAATGACCCAATGGGTTGACATGCCGTAAAAACCCAACCAACCAAAAGTATCAGACTTACAAGAGAAATGTCAATTGAAATCCTATCTAATCATGATTGAAATATATTAGAGGCACTTATATGAGGGTAAGATAATATGAAAAACACACAGATGTTCAAATAAAGTTTTTGTCATTATGCTGATATTGCAATATTTTGATCTGTTTTTATATTATTCATATTATGTAGTGTTAAGACAATTTATGAAAATTGTGACAGTTTTGTGATGAGATTAATTCATACCGGACTTTTGAAGAAAAGAGAATATTTTAAATTTTAAATTCATTGAAGGTAAATAAATTAATGGCTGTTTTAATTAAACTTGAATTTTTAGATACTTGAGAAGTTGAGATAAAGTAAAAATATAAAGAATAGTTAGAATATATTAAAAGTTTAACTTATTCTGGTCTCTCATGGCTATGACATTTCTATTTGAAAGAGAGCAAAGTATTCTAAACAGGAATTTCTCTAGCACTCATCAGGAAGATGAGAAGGTTTATCCGTGAAGTCTCAAAGTTTCTCTGGGAATAAAACCAGGGCTGGTTTGTCTCAGTTGGTAGAGCATCCACCTAAGAACTACAAAGCTCTGGGTTTGATACCGGCCCTCACTAACCCAGTGTATGAATAGTACAACTTAGATTGGTGCAGTAAAGTGCGGAGTTGATGGTAGATATGGTGCTCTACCTCAGGACACAAAAACAACCTCCCTAGTCTAGCGCTAGTGAAAAGGGGACAGACTCTTGCTGTTTGGCTGATACCGATAATAGACCTCCCTGCCAACTTTATTTTATAGAGAGGATTTAGAATTAATCTAATTGGTTCAAATCTACAATATTCATTTGGATGTCTACGCGATAGATTTAAATACAGAGACGAGATTGTTTATGATATATATGGAAAATTCCCATTAGAAATAGGAAGTTCCTGATATGTGTAATATGTGGAGGCACGTGGTGCAATGGTTACAGTAATTGGATATCCTGGACAAGGCTGTTTGTACTTCACATAGTGCTAGTAATACCCTTGAGAAAGGTATACATTCCATTATTCTTCCTCCTGCTATGGGTAAAGTAGACTGGGCTCCTTAACCTTGGTTAGGCAACCAGTCTAGGAGAAGAAATTGACTGTGTCACATCCTACTCATGCAGAGGGGTTGGTGAATGAAATTATATATATATATATATGTGTATTTACCTAAACTGTTTAGGTAAGATGTGATACAAGGTCACAAGTACAGGGCATCCAGTGAGGATCAAACTCGCTATATAGTAGTTATGATCTGCAAGACTAGCTTGCTAACCATTACACCATGATGGGACGTCCGGCCATAAGTCCTAACGGTATATTATAAAGAGAATAAAGCAGATTCAATTTTTCTTTTTGTGAATGGACAAATATGAGTATTAGTAGAGTTATCTCCCTTATATTTGAAATTAATTCCATAATTTATCAATAGGAGCCTGGCTTCTGTCTTTAAATGCATCACACAGAAGATTGCAGATTTTACAAAGATTAGGTAGAGACAGAAGGTTAAATATGAAGTAGGTACAAATGAATCTGATAGATAACTACCTCAAAATATTTAGATTTAAGAAAACAAAATAATCACTGATAAATACAAGTTAAATCAAATATACTTCCCACCCACTAATTAGTATTATTCTGACTATTGTCCTCATCTTTATTGTTATCTGTACAACATTTCGGCCAATGTGCCTGTCAGCCTCCTTCAAGTAATTGGGAGCCACCATGGAACTTTGAAGCCAACCCTTTATTCAATCCACGGGGGTATCCCGTTCTCATTCCGCTAACCATAGCTGGGGTACAGGTGTTAAGCTGTGTTGATTATTTTTCTATATTATTGTCACCCTTGATCATGATTGAAATTCAAAAATTCAGAGAAATAGCCCCACTTATTCTTATAAAAAGGATGGTGGAGCAAATTTATGAAGTTATTGATTGACATATAAAGATGAATAAAAGGAAAGATAATTGGTACATAGGCAAAGAGTTAAAGTGGTTATTTCCTAGTTTAGTAACATGAGGGACCCAGAAAAAAACAGAACCCAAAATTATTTATTCTCCCATTAAACTAACCCTAAACCCCAACCCTAACACTTGTTGGACTTAAACATGAAAAAAAAATTAAAATTAAAATTAAGTTTTATTACAAAATTTGTGGGTTCTGTTTTTCTGTGTCACCCTGTAATATTATGTTACTCAACTAGGGTGGGGTTAGGGTTAGTTTAATGGGAAAATGAATAATTTGGGTTCTGTTTTTTTCTGGGTCACCCTGTAATATCATGTTACTCAACAAGGAAATAACCGTAAAAGTTATGTAAGCTTTATTTCATAAAGGTCACAGATTCTCAAAATTTTAATTTGTTGGAATTGATAAGTAAAATATTTTGATAATCAATGTCAAAACAAACATGAAAAATACCCAACGTATTTATCAACACTGACCTCTGCTCTTGATTATTAAAGAATACCGATTATAAACAATACGTTTTTGGCGATAAGTTGAAATACTTTTCTGAAGTTTCCATGCACCCACTGACCCAATTGTGAGATTGTAGTGGAAGGGAGGATTACCTATTTTATAAATAGGTACTCGGATATTAAGACAAATAATTAATTTGGTTAATTGTAATTAAAGCACATTTGTAAGATCAGATCAATGATACTTAAGTATGGCAGGTTTTATCTGACAAAGATTGATCATAAAAGGAACTTGGTCCTAAATTGAAATTAGATTTCTTTATAGCTCAACTCCTCTATTTTAAAATGACAAGTCAAAACATGAACTTTTGAGTCGTCTGAAAAATATCAGCATTTCATATGATTATACAGCGAGTGAAATTTACTAGGTCATCTTAGACATCTCAAGATCTGATAGATCAAGGTTACAATTATCAGTCCAAACAACTTGTACAATAATGAAAATAAATCATTTTAAACAATAAACAATATACTTTCTAACTATAAGTAAGCAGATATGCTGCTAGGTACGCGTCCTGCGTCCCTGATGCATAAAGATCTAAAAGGACACAGTAAAATCTTATCCATGCATCCCAGTGTTTCTTTTTTCTTCCCCCACCATTTCAAGCTAACTGTAAATACATTTCAATAGTTTCTTAAAAATGAATTACTCAGGATAAGTTACAAGGTAGGAGTTAGATGGCTTAAGTTGTTTCCCCCCCAGATCATAAATAAAAATCCTACAATTAAGAAACTTAAATTGGGACCCATAAATTTTCCCGGGGACCCATTCAAAGCAAATAAGTGTGTCCCAGATCAAAAAGCTATCAGTATCACTGATTAAGTAAAGTTGTTGGTATAGCCTAATTTGGCGTCTGAGGTGGAGTGCCACACCTACCATCAACTCCTCACTTTACTGCACAGATCCCTGTGCTACTCATACACTGAGTTGGCAAGGGCTGGTATCAAACAAGGAGCCTTGTGGTTCCTAGTTAGATGCTCAACCGACTGAGCTAAACCGGTCAGATTGGTATATTGATAAAACTGAACTAAAATAACAATGACTTCACTATATCTAATATGCATTACTAAATATATCATACAATATAAGTAAAATGTAAAGTCTGGGTATTAATAGACCAGGAAGATTGTTTTGAGGTAGAGCATCACACCTACCAACAGCTCCTAGATGCTTTACAGCACAGATCAGATTACCCTAGCTGTGCTACTCATGGACTGAGTTGGTGGGAACCAATATTGAACCCTGAACCTTGCGATGCTAGTTTGAAGACAATTTATGAAAATCTCATCACAAAACACAACATGCTCTGATGAAGATTTTTAACAGATTGAAATATTGCAATATCAGCATAATAAAAATAAAAATAAAAAAACAACTTTATTTGAACATCTGTGTGTATTTCAGATCATATATATATATATATATATATATAACATAAAAGGTAAAAACATAAAAAATGTATTTTAGAATTGATTTTCCCGGAACTGTCAACTGCAGAATAACCATGTACTTTATACCAGTATTATCATAACTAAATGATAAAAATATTGATTATTTTATTGTCATAGATAACGCAGGTCATTTAAGTGTAAAAAAAAATAAATAAAAAAATAAAATAAAGATAAATTAAATAAAATAAAAATAACTGTTCCTTTCAAGTGACCAAAGCGTTTTTTATTTAAATTTTTTTCATTTTCTGAGCTGCATGACCCACATTGGATCAGCATTGCTTAAATGTTACATGCTTTTATCATCTGACTTTTAAAAATCTGTATGATCTGTCCTACTACAATTACTAGTCTTCATATAGATAATTACAATTATTTCGATTTCTCAGACTGATGTCCTCGTCTTCATTGTGGTCTGTAAAAACACAACGTAAGGTTGGGTCATTGCTCTGCTCAAATAGACAGGGAACACCTGGAGAAGGCCGAATGATACAGCGTCCAAAATGTGGTGTTTTTAAATACCACAATAAAGATGAGGAAAACAGTCCGAAAAATCAAAATAATACATATAAACCCTCATCTAAAAAGTTCAGACAAGAGATTATGGGTTTATTTGAATTTTTAGCTTAAATGCGCAATTGAATAGAAAAAAAAAAAAAAAAAAAAAAGGAGGGAAAAGAATCAGGTAAATTTGATGTCATCCTTGTAAGAGTAGATAAGTCAGTGCGTATAGATAAGTATTATATTTGTATAGGGTTATCACCACTTGTTAGAAAACTGATTTGGGAATCATATGACAATAAATCGTGATTAAGTCCTTTTTATTAGAAGGCCAAACCCAAATTTATGGTCAACTTATCTAAGACAATTAGATACGAACAAACAGAATAAAACTAGTTTTTACTTGGTCTCTTACGCAGTTTTTATTTAATTATTTTGAAAGCAAGTGATCTGTTGTATTTTTCCCGAAAAAAGGTTATCAGTATCAACACGTGGTATCAAAAAGTGACAAAATCAAATACCAGTGAAATCTCGATCAAAGGGAATGCCAATTTGTCGTCTGCTTTTCATTTTAAAAACGAATTAAAATTAATTAAATCGATTATTTAAGGTAACTCTGGCAATACCTAGTCTACACGTGATATCAGAAATGACAAAAATGAAATACCAGTGAAATCTAATCAAAATTTTCAGTGCTGCTAAAATAGTTTGAGAAAGTTTTTATCGAATATTAGATACATTGGAAAAGTGACATCTTTAAACCAGATATACTAACAGGTACGCGTCCGGCGTCCCCGACGCACAAAAATCTAAAGGGGGACTCATTCAAAGCAAATATGTGCGTCACAGGACGCACTAAATTAAAAAGCTATCAGCATCACTGTTAAACTATTAATATCTTTTAAAATTTTATTTACTTTTGAAGAAATATAATGGGGAGTACGATCATTAATCTATCAATTAACATTAAGATAATGAAATGGGCTGAGCTTTGAGTTCAAATTCCGACTGGGACTGTTTGCATTCACTAATGCCTTTGAGAAAGGCATGAAATCCCTTCCCTAGCTGTGGTTAATTAGCAGGGTAGTTTGGGGGCTGTGTTAGCATTGTAAAATATAATCCACATTGGCTGTTCAATAATAGTCTAGATTATGAATGTTTCCTCGTGTAAACTCGCATATTACTAAGAGAGGTGATGGGCATTAGTAAGTAGCACCCCCCTCCTTCTTATTGTACCGAAAGATATCATAAAGGGGAATTACTCTGTATGGAACACGTCAACGTAATATATGTATCTTCACAGAATAATCCAAGATTGTTTGGTGCGTTTTTTGTATCTTGTAGCAAAAAAAAAAAAAAAAAAAAAAAAAAAAGATAAATAAAAAAAAGATGATTTATTTCTGAAAACGAGATCATTAGTTACAGAATGCGAAATATATTTCATGTATAAATAAAAAGGGATAGACAAGCTGACCCCCTCCCTGCTCACAGAAAAAACAAACAAACAAAGTGGTAATGGCCTGTTTCACCAGATGGTAAATTACCACCAGGACATGAAAGAAACACACGAGTAATAATAGTGATCATTATCTTATCAATCTAATTTCCTAGTTTTAAGTTCAAATTAAAACAAAAGCAGGAACTATTAACTGTTGTAAACAGTTGAAACCGAAACAGTAGGCAAGTAAAAGAAAGAGAAAGCACATTTATCTAAAAATCCAAAAAAGGAAGAAACGACTATTTAAAACGAAAGGCCAGCAACAGCCGATTGGTGGCGTAGTCTAGGTTAGTCTGTACTAAGAGCTTTAAAAAAAAGCCCAGCAATAATGGACAGTTAGATCTTGACAAAATACACTTCGTGTATAGAGACAGATCGATATTACTGGTCACCTTGACATAGATGCAAGTGGGCTTTTTAGTCTACACATCTCTCTCTCTCTCTTTCTCACTAGCTCTTTCTTTCCTATTGTAATCATCTAATAATAGTATTCCCTTTCAACTTTTAGATACTAGTAATAAAATAAAAAAAAGGTTATAAGGTAACGATTTAGATTAAACCGGGGCATCTAAATTAAAATAAAACACTTAAAATAAATAATGAGAAATGAGTAGTATCGTTATAGTATTATTCATGCTACGGATGGCCGATGATGCAGACTGCAGAACAACACGAAGATGTAGTAGCAGCTATAAATAAAAACCGACAGTGACTGTCTACGACTTGTAAAGCCACCATCCTCATCATTTTACACCAGCTGCTTATTATTAAGGAGAGATACGCCATCATTGATAAAGATATGATCGTTTGTCTATATTTCAAAAATGCTCACAACACGGATGAATAAATGATGCAAAAATAGCAAAGAAGTTTTAGAATATTTATGTCATTTATTTATGAATACTGCGTTTTAAAAAAAAAAAAATATTTATATACGAATCTATCTAAATATTATAAACATTCTCACCGTGTATATGTGTGTGTGGTCATAACCCATAAAAATGGCATATCATAGCGGTATTGTTTTTAGAGCAATGGATCCTGTCCAATCTGCAACTGAATGATAATTTTGAGAATGGGGTCTCCGTTCGCGCTTGATTCATCTAAATTCTCGTAGATAGATATTAATTAAAATCCTTCACTCTTTCCTAGAAGCATCAACCTAATTATAGACCTCTGTTAAAATAAGAACCTAACGTGTTCACGAGTTGTCTAGTATTTACTAAGAGTTAAATTAGTATTAAATGCAGAGCACACCGTGAGAATCAAATTCACTACTACGCTTTTATTTATATCTCCACTATTTTTTAACGATATAGATTTCATGACAATAGATCAAATGTTATGAGAATTACCTTTTATTTCGGCAATATGGGAATCGATATATCAATAAGTGCGTGGCCATTCTTAAATCTTATTGTAGTGAATTATTATCAGTAAGTAAATGATTTGCGATATATATAATACTTCTCTAAAGACCAAACATTGAAAAAAAAAAAAAAAAAATTGATGTTTACAAATGTCTTGGAAGTAACTTTTTTTTTCAAATCCCGAAATCTAAATTAAATCAACTGAAGTCAGAACAGATTTTATAAACATGCATTCGTAAGGTTATAGACACGAAAAACGGGAAAATACTGCCATAACATTTACATATAAATAACATTTCATACACTATTATCATATAATAGAACTGATGAATTACGGTCAAAACAGGATGAAAACGTCGGTTTCTACAAAATTATCGAAGTTAAGCAGCAATAAGCCAGCTCATTACTTGGATGGGTGAACACTTAGAGAGAGCAGGTGCTGTAAGTAATCTGAGGCCCATGTGTTAGACTAATCAAAGCTTATTACATTCTATTATGAGACAGAAATACTTCAAGAATACTGACCATTTCGACCCATTTTTTTTTTTACATATCAAACCGCTCAATAGTTTTTTGTTTTTAGTATTCAAATCAGCGCCCTGCATTTTCTACTAGATTATGTGCCAGTAGAACGTGTTAAAACTGGCTATCAGCTACTAAAAGCACAACAAAAAGAAACAAAAACTGTTAAACCAAACATAAAAGGTTTAATTTCAAAGTGAATTAACTGTTTATGTTTACTAGTTTCCATGTGCAATGGCTCTTACAAAGAGGAGAGCACGTCGAAAATTTGGATTTTAGGATTAAGGTTGATGGGTAACGAACCATAGCCAATGAAAACATTGAATGTTAATTCTTTTTGGCCTTTAATATATTTGACCAAATGATAAAAAAGAATAAAAAGAAAATGGTCATAAATATTTTAAACAAAAAGCACATTGACAAGAATTTTGTAGAGACGAGTAATAGTCATTTATTTATATTTACCAACATCTCCACACGAGTAGGATGTAACACAAGGTCAATTTCCTAAGCGGAGTTTAACAGGTTTGAATTCAGAGTTTTTCTTCTCCTAGACTGGTTACCTAACCAAGGTTAAAGAGCCCAATCCGCCCTACTATTTACCCATAGCTGGAGGGAGAGTAGTTGTGTTCATACCTTTCCCAAGGGTATTAGTGCTATGTGAAATGCAAACAGCTTCGTCCAGGACTTGAACTCGCATTGACGAGTCCATTTCCTACGACTAACCATTACACGACGTATTTTAAGTTTATCTTGGCACAAGGCCAGAATTATGAGGACTCAATAAGAATCCAACTCTCAAACAAAGTTTTAATCTTACATCATAAGAGGCATCAATATGAAATAGAAAATATCTAAGAGTGGACGATGCAGTGCTAAATTAAGTGGGGTGGGACGCACATGAAGGGGTCAACAGAAAAGTTGATTAATCTGGTTATTGAAGAACCAAAATATCCCCCATCATCATCATCGGGGTGAACATTCAACTGAAGTTTGAGCACACACACACACACACACACACACACGGTTTAAGTATACTTGAAGCTAATTTGATAGTATAGGATTTAAAGTAGATTTGATAAGAACAATGAATGAAATAGATAGAAGGAATAACAGTTGAACTTTTATACTATTACGAATAACGATGAAAGAACAACTTTGACTATGGTGAGAAAAAAAAAAAAAAAAAAAAAAAGAAAAGAAAGAAAAAACTTATTCAGTAGACAAAACGAAGAAATAATAATTGGAATCACGTACTAATTATTTCAAAATAAAAATTAAAATAGGATATAAGCCTTCAGTGATGCCGATAGCTTTTTGATTTAGTGCGTCCTGGGACACACATTTGTTTTGAATGAGTCCCCGGGAAAATTTAAGGGTCCCAACTAAAGTTTCTTAATAGATTGTAGGGCCTTTGTAGGGGAAACAACTAAAGCCGTCTAACTCCTACCTTGTAACCTATCCTGTGTAATTCATTTCTAAGAAACTATTGAAATGTTTTTACAGTTAGTTTAAAATAGCGAGGAAAGAGAATCGAAAACACTGGGACACATGGATACGATTTTACTGCGTCCTTTTAGATTTTTGTGCATCTGGGACGCAGGACGCGTACCTATCAGCGTCTCTGTGCCTTAACCAGAAGGTTTCCGTTACATGACAACGTTGTTTAAAATTCCTTTAAGAAGTTAGCGAGATTGAGAAGAGCAGGGTGGGGTGAGACGAGCTTTTATTTCGTCTACTTACTTTTGTTATCTATTTATTTCATTATCTTATTTTCGGGGGTCCCCTGTGACCGCGAAATGAACCCAAGATTGGCCTAATGAACTTGTGAATTATTACACGCACTGGATCACACGAGAAGATATTTAGGAGAAAAAGAGAAAAAAAGGATATGGACACCTGCTGTATTTTGTTTCCAGTTGGGCAACCTACATACGACGAATGAGAGAAGAGACACCAAAGAAGAGATTCCGATAGGGGTCGTTAAAAAGCAAGCAGACGGAGCCGAGGGTGAAGGCAAGAAGTAAAGAAAGGGCATCACAGATTCACACTATATATATATATATATATATATATATATATATTGATGAATTTAGAAAAAAACTTTAAATTTGCTTCATTGTAATAATTTATTTCAATTGCATGATTGCAGCATCCGACAAGAGTAAAAACATGGTTATCACTGAAGGAATGGCCCAGACTACAGGGGGTTTCAAAATCTTGGGGTGTGGGTCTTAGTTTGGGAGGGTAGTAAGGGCGGAGCTAGTAAGTTTGGACGATGCGAGGGGAAGTAGGAGAGGGTTAGGGTATATGTTAGTTACATAGGGGATTAATTATCTGGGAATGGCTTACAATCAAGATTGGGAGTTGAAAAAAAAAAAAAAAAAAAAAAAAAAAGACTAATAAAAATAGACATTACACAGATGCAGAAAAAAGTAAATCAAAATTCATATATATATATATATATATATATATATATATATATATATATATATATGTGTGTGTGTGTGTGTGTGTGTGGTGAGTCTAGTTCTCAGTGTGAATATATTTGTATGTTTATTATAAATACATGTCCTAACTGAGTTTCTTATTCATTTCACAGCCTATGCTTCACACAAAATCCCTAACACACACACACACACACATATATATATATATATATATATAATAAATATACACAAATATATAATAAACATATACACAAATATATTCACACTGGGAACTAGACTCACCAGATATACCAACAAAGAATCATACGTGGACTTCACAACGACAACATTATATAAATATATATATATATATATATATATATATATGACAAATCCTTTCTTCTCTTATGCCACCCACGCAGATGTTGGCGCGGAAGGTTGTTGGCCCGCGTCATCATTAGTAACCAACACCCAATTATCATCAAGTATTTAAATGATGAGAAACTTGTATCCAGGCCATTGTCGCGTGTATGAATATAGAAGTGCGTTTAATAAGTTGTTTATACAACCAAGTCGTTAGAAGATGAAAAAAAGATCATAGCAAGTGAATAAAATTAAGTAGATTTCGTTTTTGTTTCATTAAAACGTGTCAAGAATTTTTATAGGGAAAGTTTTGTAAAGTGCGCACTAAAAATAAAAAACTGATAAGTTACACTAACATATTTTAGAGAAAAGAAACAAAACAAATACTAAAATAATGTTTTCCTAAATACGTTATTGTAAGCAGTGATGATAGATTTTTGATTTAGTGCGTCATGGGACGCACATATTTGCTTTGAATGAGTCCCCAGGAAAATTTATGGGTCTCAACTAAAGTCGTCTAACTATTACCTAGTAAGCTATCCTGTGTAATTCGTTTCTAAAAAACTATTGAAATGTATTTACAGTTAGCTTGAAATGATGAGGTAAAAAAATACGAAAAACACTGGGACACATGAGCATGATTTTACTGCATCCTTTTAGATTTTTGTGCGTCAGGGACGCAAGGCGCCTACCTATCAGCATCTCTGGTAAATATTGATTTGGAGTTCTTAGCCATTACAAGAAAATATTTTAAAGGTTTTAAAGCAACTGTATATATTATCTGTGTAAGAGGACTGTCCTATATATTCTTTGAAAGCTCTGTGCGTGGTGTAATGGTTACCGTCGTAGGAAATAGACACGAGAAAAATTCAAATCCTGGACGAGGGTGTTTGCATTTCACATACCGCTAATACCTTTGGGAAATATATACATCCAACTAATCTCCTCTCAGCTATAGGTAAATAGTAGAGCAGACTGGGCTCTACCCTCGGTTAGGCAACCAGCCTAGGTGAAAGAAAACTAAATTCAAACCTGTTAAACTAAAATAAATTGATCTTGTGTTACATCCTTCTCGGGCGGGAGGTTGGTAGATATCTATATAATCTTTGAAATATTTATGTCGATTAAAATTAAAAGTTTTGATTACGAAAAAAAAAAAAAAAAAAAAAGAATCACTGATAATGAGCAACCGAGTGAAATCCTATTTATAGAGAATTTATATCATAACTACCAATAAAATAGAGGCAGTAGTTAATTACTATTTACCAATTATCTCCCTTTGAGAAATTATAATGATCAGTATGAGCGCGAACATAACTATACTATTAAGTTACAAATTGAATTGGAAATCGCTTTAGAGCATTTTACCGCTAGTGCGCTAACAAAAATGTTGCTACGATATGCCATACGATACCATACAAAAAACTGGATAGAGTTGGAAATTAATTACTAAATTAGAACTTTTAAAGATAGGTAAGGAAAAATCGCTTCAGCTATATATCATTAAAATTCTCATTGTGAGCGTACAGTAACCCAGCAAAAACGGCATGTAACGACATTTTTTTAGGGCAATACACTTAAAATACCCGAACTTCGAGAATTAAACAATTTAAAGACAACATTGCAACTGAATGATGATATTGTGGGGTTTATGCTGAACGCTATCATTTTTTATCATCCAAATTCTTGAATATGAATAGAAGCATCAATATCATCATGGAAACTGGAACCCAACGGGTTTATGGCTAGTCTAGTTATTTTATTTACAATGCGAACCCAAAGATAGGTAATCAAAAGTGTTTTTATACGAGGGTTGCTTGGAAAAATTACTTGGTTTCCAGTTTCGGAAAAATCAAAAAACTACAAATTTGGCCCACAACTTTTTGTTATGAAGACTAACAACTGTAGTTTCTATTTTATCTGAACACATCGGATTCCACAAAGTCTGAATTACTCAGAAAAAAAGACTAAACATTCACAGAGAGAAGAGAAGGGATGAGCGCGGACAACATGAGATTGAGAAGAAATAGAGGAACTCCCACGAAAAATGATTCATTTTTATTTTTTCTTCTATTTTTATCAAAATGATGTGATGCTTTTAAGCACGTTTGCAGTTGTGAGACTATTTACTGGCTGAACACTGAAGATAACACTTTTTTTTTTAAATATGTAAAAAAGAAAATCTTTTGGCTAATTTTCAAACAAGTAGGCAAAGTTCTCTGCACTTTTGGACGATTATTCTCAGGTCAAACCAACATGATAACGAATACAGACGTTTTCATTCATTTTTATTCAAACGAATGGACCATCTGCAAGAGGGCCCCCGTCCTCAAATACGGATTCATTTTACCACACAAAGTGTGTAGACAAAAGTGATGGCTCATTTTTCTAACCAGATAGCCGTGTACAATACAAATACAATACACCCTGGGGACGTGCTAAAAGCAGAGAAAGTACACATACTAAATGAAGGGAGGGCACGGTTTGTTCTTCTTATCTATTCACACCACGCCACACAGCCTCCCCCCTTAGGTTTTTTTTTTTTTTGCTGTGATCCGTTTCAAATCCCACTTCCATTGAGAAGTTTGTGAAGCTCTAAACCCAGAGTCCCATTCATAAAGAATAACAAAGAGACAACTATAAAAGAAGAAAAAAGCTTGAAGTCTTTAGCTTTCGACTAGAGCAGATGTGTGCTACGTAGTAGAGTAAAAAGAAATAATGAGGTCAAACTAATGACAAATCCATTAGGTTTGAATAAATCGAGGGTTTGTGCGATGGTACAAGTTAAAAAGGTTAGACAGTACTCTTCATTACCCACTCAGTATCTAATAAGTGTTTTGCGGATATACTAGTGTAATGGTCAACGTTTTGAAAACCTTATCTTTAAAACTGGCATTGATCTAGACTCAAGTTATAATTGTATAAGGTTGGTATTCAAGCACTGAAAGAGCAACACTTGGCTTCTGAAATTCATTTTTAAAGTTTCATTACTACAGATCAAACTTCGACCTATAAATGAGTATAGAGTCGACCAGATGTATATGTGATATAAAAGGGCCTGTAACCGCCAGGTTTTGTTGTGGCTTATGCCAGCTAGTATATAAGTCGGCGGGCGGTCTAATATCGGTATCAGCCAGACAGCGAGAGAGTCTATCCCCTTTTCACTAGCCAAGGAGATTATTTTAGCCTCTGAGGAGGAGCGCGACACCTACCATCACTTTACCACATAGATCCTTGTGCTACTCATACGCTGAGTTGGCGAGGGCCTGTATCGAACCTGAAATCTTGGGATTCTAGGAAATTCCCAACTTTTCAGAAATGTTAGTGTTGCTTTCGAGAAGTACCGTTAATGCTCGCCGTAGAGGGTTTGCCCAGGCTTTTATATGGAAAATTTGATTTGAATGCCGAAAAAAGGTTGACTATTGTCAATGCTTAATTATTCACACACCTGCTGTTTGAAAATAGGGTTATACTAGCTGATAAAAGCTCCCCACTTTGTTCAATCAACTTAGATTTATAAAGGCTCCAATTTTGGTCGAAATAAATTTATTATGGAATAACGGTGTTGAGTTTTTCCTTCCTTTCAAAGATAAATATTGCTCTGTATATAATCTATAAAGACTATTATACATTGAGCTCTCTCTAGTGATTCAAAGATTCACTGTATTTATACATACTAGATCATACAATAATAATACAATGTGTCTTAGATATCACATATAGAATCATCCCTTACTACCAAGTTTTGGAGACCTCACATCTCTTCTCTCTCTCTCTCTATATATATATAAATTACGTAAACACGAGTTGGCGATCGAAGCTTTACAATCTTCAATGTTTTTAGTATAAAGTAATTGTCATGAGGAAAAGAAAACGGGTTTTCTTTGAAGAATAAATGAATTTTTGACTCAGTCTCTATCAGGTCAATGGCACAAGACCCAGACACAACATATCGTATCGGTGTCAGGTAGAGCTAAGTGTTCACAGTAATAATATCCAATTACTCTTCAAAAATAGTAACGTGTTATTACAAGTTACTATTTTTCACCCCCCATTCAAATATTTCAACAGCAGAAAAAAAAAAATGCATCTATTTAGTTATCATTTTTGACATCTTATAAGGTCAAGAAGTTACCCCCCTCCTAATGTTATTAATACAAAGAGAGAGAGAGAGAGAGAGAGAGAGAGAGAGAGAGAGAGAGAGAGAGAGAGAGAGAGAGAGAGAGAGAGAGAGAGAGAGAGAGAGAGAATGACAAATGTGATTTCGTGTTGAACGGAGACAGGAATGAAATTTAAGTAACCTAATTACCAATAAGTTAATTACTTATCGAGTCGGGAATAATGCTCGAGCCAATTAACTTTTTTTTGTTTTATATAAATGAGTCAATGATAAAAAAAAAAGAAAAAGAAAAAAAAAAGACAATTTTTGTCTATTAAAATACCAATGTCACAATAAGGCCATTGTATCTCCCAGTACAATACTATACACAGACGTACTTAGAATAGAGAAAAGATAAACGTAACTTAGTCTGGTACTAGGCGACTTTTGTTGAGTACTACCGACTAAAACTTGAAATTAACCTATTTCACCTAGCGGCTAGTCCACCCTGCTCCATTAAATTAAAATTCTAGAAACTTTTGTTTTTAGCTTCAAGACTATTTTAGAACAATATTTAAAGGCAAAACTTGCAAATTGGTCGGAAAATTAAAACGGAAAGTTTTTGGGTGGTCCCCCATGACAGCTTAACTACAGTCTATGAATGAACTTATTGCGAATTGGGTTACAGTTTAGGGGATTAAGGCTGTTTTTAATTACGTATTGCTTAAAAAAAAACCAAATTATTATACATTTAATGTTGAAAAATATATTTTTTAAACCAAGTTTAATTGAAATTATACACTGCAATACTAACACAAACAACTGAGACTAATGTGTCTACCGTTGGGTTCAATAATTAATTTCAATGGTTAATTAAATGTATAGTAATTTTTTTTAAGCAATACGTAATTAAAAACAACCTACATCCCCAAACCCCTAAACCGTAATTCAATTCGCAAAAAGTTCATTCATAGACTGTAGTTAAACCGTCATGGGGGACCACCAAAAAACTTTCCGTTTTAATTTTCTGACCAATTTGCAAGTTCAGCCTATTTAAACTCCTAAGAATTATGAATCCATAGACAACAAAAAGTTTATTTTAATTTGATGTAACAATCGAACTGTACAAAGGTGGAAGATATTACAATCTGTTCACGTGGCCAATATACTGCATTGAAACGACACACATTTATTGAATTCGGGATGGTTTTATTTTATTCTAATATAGAACTTTATTCAATATGTTCCTCCCACGAAACGACCGGAAAATAGGACAAATTAAAATTAAAAGGAGGCTTTATTAGAAAATTAAAAAGAAAAGTTGTTTCAGAATTCAGGACGTTTAAAACCAACAAATTATTTAGAACAGCTGTTAGCAGATAGCCGAGTTTCATTAATAGTGAAATATTGATTACATTGATAAAAAGAATATATATATATATATATATATATATATATATATATATATAATAAACCGAAAGAGAGTTTTACTTTTTGGTAAAAAGTTTAAATTCGAATCAAAGATTAAAGGTTTTTTTTTTTTTGCTATGTATAAAAAGTAACAAAATGATTTTTACCGACAAAAGTTTTAAGATTACACATATTCAAACTGTGGAATTTACCTCTATAGGTTGTGCCTTTTTTCTCTATTTCATTTTACAATAAGGCGATTAAAAAAGAATTACCGGACCACACTTGCTGTCCAGCAAGAAATAAAAGTTACTAAAACAATAAATATTCAAATGTTTAAAGACATAAAAAAGACCACTTTCAGTTATCAAGTTGTAACCTGAAACAAAAATGTTCTTTCTTAACTCCACACACAGGACTGTCGTAAAAACAATTAACTTCATGTTTTTTAAAAAATATATTCATAATATACATGGTTATACACATTAAATTATGGTTATTTACTAGGCTTAGTTCTGACACAAAACCAGAAATATGAGGACAACCAGTAAGAATCGAACTCACTAATGGCCTGCCTAGCTCGATAGCATTTATCCAGCGTGTTGCCCTTCTAAAACTAAACAGCTTTAGATTTAGTACGAACCACAAGAATGGGGTACCTAGTGAGGATCGAATTCACTATTCAGTAGTAATTAATCAGTGGGACTAGCTTGTTAACCATTACACCACGATGAGATGCCCCAAATATTAACTTGCAATGAAAAATGATGGAACAAGAAAATGCCTTACATAGTCGATCGATACTGATTGATTTATTGATTCAATTTCAAAATCGATTTACTATTTAACGCAGACAGTGACATCAATCTATTATTATTGTATTTGAAATACTTTTTTTTTTATTTGCATAAATCCTACAAATCATCAGCACCTCGAGACTAAAATAACGTCCCATCAAATATATTTTTGTTGGCCCTACAAATCAATAATTTAGTGGTTTTCTGTAAATTGAAACCAGCACCGGCTGGAATAAGTAAAAAGTTCCAATTCAGCCTTTTTTTTTTACCTATAGGAGGGATATGTGTCGAGTACATAGTACTATATAATATACGATAATGAGATAGGAGAATGAATCATCTCTTTGTTTTATCTCATATTTCAGTTGGCACTTTCACAGCCAGCCACATGTAGAAAGAGAAAAACCCAACTTAGTACAAAGTAGTATAGAGTATTGTAAAGATATATAGCCACATGATCAGTGGCGGGGGTGGAAGTGATATGGGGGGGGGGCGGCGGAGAGGGAGCCGTGCCAAAATTCTGTGCTTGCCACCGGACATGAATTACGGACAAAAAAAAAAACAAAAAACAAAAAAAACAAGAAGACAACGAAACCAATGTTTTAATCAGGTTTACAATGGCTCTAATTCTTTTACTAGGTATACCCAATTTTTAGTCTGCTTTTCCTTTTAAAAACGGACTAAAATTAATTAAATCGATTATTTAAGGTCAAAGTTTTGTCTAAGTCGAAAAGAAGTTACATAATGAGCATCAATAAAAAAAGCAAAATATTACACATGCAATTTATTTTTAATACATTTAAACTATTTTTTCGATCAATTTTACGTTTATTTAACAAGTATAGACTAACCCTAACACTGACCCTAATCCTAGCTGCTCAAATGTTTCGGGTATTTCCGTGAAATGTAATGCTTTTTATACGTAATCTAATGATATTATCTCTTGCGCGCTATTCTGCATTAATACCGAAAATTTTACAAGTACACGAGTTATCTCATCATGTGGATGAGAAATGTGTTTTTAGAGAGTATGACGGGGAAATTTGTTAGGTT
Organism: Doryteuthis pealeii; assembly: GCA_023376005.1. Taxonomy (NCBI): domain Eukaryota; kingdom Metazoa; phylum Mollusca; class Cephalopoda; order Myopsida; family Loliginidae; genus Doryteuthis; species Doryteuthis pealeii. The sequence continues at coordinate 15,193,327 of CM042149.1, forward strand.
CGATCGGGATCTGACTTTGTGAGTGTCGATGTCCTTTACGTGATGAGGACACGGTCCTATCCCAGAGGCATGATAATAATGATGATGATAGTAGCAGAAATTGCAGATACAATCATAGAATACTTACCCCGATAGGGGTACGTATATAAATTAGCAACTAACGAAATAGACATAATTTTACTATAAGAGACGACTAATCATGTTTCAATGAGTCGTGTTTACGTTGCACGTTCTTTTTTTCAATAACGTTTACGGTTAAAATTTACTTGTTATACCTGGGGTGGGCGATAAGCTTTCATCTTCACTATTTAATGGTCTAGTCATTTTTTTAGACTTGGTAGCCGTGGAGAACTATTATAGTAGATGTAGTGCGTATTTTAGTTTGTAGTAGTAAGTAAAGTAGATGTCTATATATAGCCTTAAGGAAAGTGAGCACATTCGAGACAACCTCACCTTTTCCTACTACACATCAAAGTACATACGTCGTGTTTAGTAAGTAATACGTAGGTAGGTAGGATGGTTAAATACGACTCATCTATCGTAAGTAGAAGGGTTTTTTTTTTCAGGGTGGATTTTTTTTAATCAAGAAAGCGATCGTGCCATCTCAAAATCATTCGTTTAAAGAAAACAAAATGAATACTATAAAAAAAAACCAGATGTTATTTATTTATTTAAGGATTTTTTGTATCTAGATAATAAAGTGCTAAATATAAATTATCAATTAATTAGAAAAATTAAGAGAGAGAAAGAGAGAGAGAGTTGAGGAAGAAATTAATTGTAGATTTATTTGTGATAAGTAAAATTGACGTTAGACAATAAATAAATAAAAAAATAAAAAATAAATAAATAAAACAATGATGTTTGTACAACTTAGACTTAAATTAGAAAAATATTTTACTCATAAAAAAAATAAAAAAAAAATAAAAAAATAAATATTAAAAAAAAAAAAAAAAATTCTAGCCTTGAAAAAAAAAAATCTAAATAAAAGAAATCTTTGAACTATTTATTTATTGTTTAATTAAAACAGAAAAGAAAGACAATGAATTTTTTTTCATAATTCGTCTCATCTTATTATCATTAGTATCTATTTCCAGAGACATTATTACAAAGGTCAGGTCACCATGTTAAATGGTTTATAGTTTAAAAAACGATATCGTACGATTTTCTACCAAACTAAAAATAAACAAATATACAATCAGATTAATAAAATTAAAATATATTTACATTTCTAAGACAAAAATTAAACAAA
>CM042149.1:15204575-15237075 GCA_023376005.1 Doryteuthis pealeii
GTAATCTGCAAAACACGTGTCTACTACAATGACTTGGGGGGGGGGGGGCGGATATACAATAATTTTGCACCCTACCAAAAAACAAAACAAAACAAAAAACAAAAAACCCAAAAAACTAACATTGAAGTTTCTTATAGTTATTTACTAAGCTTAGATGTGGCACAAGGCAGAAGTACGGGGCGATTTGAACTCATTAACAATCGTCTGCAAATCCCACTTGCTAACCATTACACCACATGAGGCGCCCAAGTAGGTTTCTTACACATCACAGCAAATTCGAAATAGGATTAGTGTAAAATAATTAATTATAGTTATAATTAAATTCAAATTTTATGTTTATGATCTTATATCATTTTATTTCTTAGGATATTTTCAGGATTAAGTGGTTAAAAACAAAAAAGACGTTTTATTAGGGGGGATATGCTGCTTGGGCAACAGCACACCCTACATATCAACCCCCCCCCAAGCTATGTAGTCCCCCCAAAAAAAAATAAATGAATTAAAAAATAAAAATAAAAATAAATCCATTTGGACACTACATCCTACATATCAACCCGCCCAGAAAGGGAAAGGGCTGGGTTTATTGCCCAGTGCCTGAGGCGCCCCCCTTGAGGGGGAATGCCGACGGGATCGACGCAATTTTTTCACCCGCCACCATGAGCTTCGGTTTGTGGGTGGTCCCACGTTAATAGGGCCTTGTGCCTAATCCGTACAAGTGGGGTACGAGGTAAATACAATGTAGTTAAAAAAAAATCCATTTGGACACTACTCCATCGTCTTTCGGAGACGGAAGGATGCCAACAACAACATTATCATTCCTTAAAGTATTTGATTGTTTTATTTAATCAACGTTGTTTGATATATCCAACACAATGTTTCGACCAATACATTTTAGTTTTCTTCAGGTAGGTGTAAAATTGTATATCCGGTCTTTAGAATTAATTTAGTACTTTTTCTTCCTATTTCTATTTATTTGTTTATTTTTAAAATCACACACGGGTGAGTCTATTCAGGATTTTCAATGCTAAACTAACCAAGCCCAAAATAAATGACACTGACTAAATTTACCTTAGGAAATTCTTGAAATTGATCTGTGATTTAACCCCGATCCCACAGGTTATTGTGGGTCGGTTTAAAGAAAAAGATTTGACCGACTAGCGCGCCAAAACCCACGCGGGTTATATAACTGATAAATGATAAAAGCTAAACTATATTAAATTGAAAAATTAAAAAAAAAAAAAATACAAAAATAAAAGGTTTAAAAATTACTATCATAAAAGATATTTTTAAAGATTTTATTTTATATCATAAAAAAGAAGAATTTTTTTTAGGTTTAAAACATTTCTCACATAATTTCTTTATTTGGTTTAAAGTAAAACAATATTGTGTGCTGGGGTAAGTTTTGACCAAATTTGGCAAATTATCACCTCAAAAAAAAAAAAAAAAAAAAAAGAAAAAATACTTATCCCGTAACCTGCTTACTCATGTGGCGTGTCTTAGGTGAGAACAGCCCGGTGGTGCCCATCCCTCTCCTGGTCTACAACTGGTTTAAGTTCCGTTTTCCTTCTAAAATTTAAATTTTTCTAATTAGTGAAATAGATCATTAATTAGGACTGAGCTTATTCCAGTAGTGACCACCCCAAGCGGAGTTTAACAGATTTGAATTCGGAGTTTTACTTCTCCTAGACTGGTTACTTAATCAAGGTTAAAGAGTCTAGTCTGCCCTACTATTTACCCATAGCTGGAGGGAGAGTAGTTAGATTCGTACCTTCCCAAGGATATTAGCGCTATGTGAACTGTAGCTTCGTCCATGATTTAACCTCGGGTCGACGAGTCCATTTCCTACGACTCTAACCATTACACCACCCGTTTCCAACTTTGAGATCAGTTTTCCTTCTCCTAGACAGGTTACCATATAAAGTTTAATGAGCTCAGTCTGCCTTACTATTTACCCTTAGCTGGAGGGAGAATAGTTGTATTCATATCATAAACAAGGGTATCCATGATGCGGATTTGAACTCGATGTTGGTCGACTTATATACATAAGCGGCCCCAATATCAGTAATGCCTTAAGGGCATTCCGCCGCCGGGTGCAAGTATTTAAGTTTTAATGTAATAAAATATTATATTAAATTAGAAAGCCTCATGAAAACTAAGAATGCAGATAAAAAGATTTGAAACAGAGGTGGGTATAATCGAAAAATAGAACAGCTGAATCTTACTCTTCCTTCATTCCCGTCTTTCATTGCTAATTTTTCCTAATTTAACCATTTAGGAAGTAAAGAATAAAATAACAGTTATTTCTTCTTGTTAATGGATTTCTTTTAAGATTTATCCCCGAAATTTTTGATCATATTCATTAAGATAAAACCAAACAATTAGAAATCAATAATACCAAGCGCATACTTATTAAAATCAAATTTTGATATCAATATGCAAATTAGCTTTTTTGTTCACACTGTAAACTGATATTTTGTTGTATATATAAATACAATTGCATCTTATTAGTATGTAGATATGGTCAACAGTATTAATAATGTAAAACAATTTTATTAGTAATAGAGGTTTGAATAGAAATGAAATCATGGAGAATGTGATGTAAATAACAAAAGGAATTCTGACTTGAGTAGTGATATAGTTTCGGTTATAGACAGACAAACACAGAGTCTCCATTATAATAAGATAATTAGACGAGAATACTTGAAACTATATAACTGTATACAAACGAATGATTATAGACAAATAAGAAATATAATTAAAAATACAATGGTATATTGAAAATACAGCGGTACTTTGACTTACGAGTTTAATTCGTTCCGATTGTTTCTCGTATATCAAAATATCGCCTCCTAACCACAAATATGTCAACTATACGACTTTATATGGACATTTTCTTCTTAGAAAAAACTTCTTTTCCCTGAAACCAATCTCTGACCACTTCAACAAATATCTGGCTTTCATATTACGTTTCATTTCTAGGATGACGGGGATTTCTTTTTCTAATAAATCTTATTCACTTTTTTTATGTAGTAATTATTTTCCTGACCTCCCACCAGGCTGGATTGGTACAATGTCTTTTTAACGTGGGGAGCCACGCACAAACCGAAGCTCATGAAGTGGCCAGTGCAAAAGTGCGTGAATCACTTCAGCATTCCCCTTTTGGGGCGCCTCATATACCGGGCAATAAAACCGACCCTGTCCCTTTTAGATGCGGAGGCAGGTGCTGACTGGGGTAAGACCTCACACGATTCATCTTATATCTTACCAGTCCAAAAGGCAAAGCTACTCGGCACAAGGTTCTAGACGTACATATATTATCTTAAAATCTTCTGGTCCTGCTGTAGTTATAAAAGGAACCTAAACCAAACCGCCAAGCAACCACAAATCAACCCCAATATAAATATAAATATAAATATATATATATATATATATATATATATATATATATATATATGAAAGTACGTAAATAAACACTGTGTTTATTTGATATGGCTTTTAGCCGACAATTTTTGACCTAATAGGCCGAAATGTACATTCAGGGATTGACATTTTCTCGATTTGTTTAGCCTTACATTTGATCATATATGCCCGCCTAAATTCATTAATTATTAACTAATTAATTTTCAAAAATTAGGTATGACTTCAATTAAACACATATCCCCGAAAAATTGTCGGCTAAAAGCCATATCAAATAAACACAGTGTTTATTCACATACTCTCATATTGTCGTGTAGCAAGTCAATAAAAAGTGGTATATAATTAAGTTCAAAACAGACGAAGAATCTGGGATTGGCCAGCTGGTGTAGTGGTTAGAATCTGCGCCTGTCAGCTTGGCAGTCGAGGTTTCGAGTCACACACGGAGCAGTCTCCCATGTCTATAACATTGCTGATGAGACCTAATAGGTCGAAATGTACATTCAGGGATTGACATTTTCTCGATTTGTTTAGCCTTACATTTGATCATATATGCCCGCCTAAATTCATTAATTATTAACTAATTAATTTTCAAAAATTAGGTATGACTTCAATTAAGCACATATCCTCCAAATATATATATATATATAGATAGATAGATAGATAAAAGGATATGAAAACACACAATGCTGTTAAAATGAAAATATTTTATATCATATTCACAGCTAATATTGAACAATACTTCGATTTATAAAAAATCATCTTCAGAGCTTGTTTTTACTCCGGACTCATCGAGAGAGAAGCTGAAAATAATTTGAATTCAAAACGAAAACATTGATGTTCCAAAAAGCGTACAAGTCATGCGATCGCTTGTGTGTGTGTATGTGTTAAGTGTGATCATTATTAAGGCCATCATCTTTTAATTTTTTCAAATTATATATATATATATATATATATATATATATATATATATATATATATATATATAATTGTAATTTACTCAAGAAATAAGCCATTTCTCAAAAGAACGTGGCTCTTAATACCAGGGCGCACTGAATGAACTGTCATCAAGCATTAGCCAAACTATTAGAGAAGGAGGAGGGTGAGGAAGAGGAGGAGGGGAGAAGAAAATAATAGCCTTAATAATGATCCCCCTCTCTCTTTCTCTCTCCCCCCTCTCTCTCTCTCTCTCTCTCTCTCTCTCTCTCTATATATATATATATAATATATATATATATATATATATACATTAATATATTGGTGTGAAGCCTTCGGACACAGGTCAGCCTTTCTTTTACTTGCTTTTGTACAAATGAAGCCGTTCTTATCAATTTTGCACTAAAAAGTTCCGAGGTATACGCCTACCCTGCGGGAGATTAGACGTTCCATCCCATCACGGCCAGGAAAGTAGGGGTCTCATGTAGTTGTCCGTTTGATTTGTTTTCCTGATTGATTTTAAGCCAAAATTTTCCAGACGACCTTAAGGGTCGGGTGACTTGCCCTCTGCCCCCAAATAACTTTTAAACACTCCTCAAGATTCATGCCAATATTTATTGGTCCAGCAGACTCGAAGTCAATTTGAAACAAACAAAGCAACAAAAATATACTAGCAAATATATGCACCCTCCGCCGGGTGCAAGCATCTAAGTTTTAATGTAATAAAATATTATATTAAATTAGAAAGACTAATGAAACTAAATAAGAATGCAGATAAAAAAAATTTGAAACAGAGGGGGCTATAATCGAAAAATATAACAACTGAAACTTACTCTTCCATCACTGCCGTCTTTCATTGCTAAATTTTCCTAATTTAACTATTTACTTAAAATGGGAAGTAAAGAATAAAATCAGAGTTATTTCTTCTTGTTAATGGATTTCTTTTTAGATTCATCCCCGATATTTTTGCTCATATTGATTAAGATAAAACCAAACAATTAGAAATCAATAATACCAACCACATATTAATCAAAATCAATTTTTTAATATCAATATGCAAATTAGCCATCCCATTCACACTGTAAATCGCTATTTTGTTGTATATATAAATACAATTGCATGTTATTAGTATGTAGATATGATCAACAGTAATTAATTGCATAACAAATTTATAATGAAAAAAATCATGGAGAATGTGATATGTCACAATAACAATGGGGATTTTGACTTGAGTAATGATATAGTTTCGGTTACAGACAGATAAACACATAATCACCATTATAATAATAAGACTAGCAAAAGTATGCGCCCCATCGGCGTTCGGATAGGAATCACAAGGTTCCTGGTTCGATACCGGCCCTCGCCAACTCAGCGTATAGGACCGGTTTAGCTCAGTCGGTAGAGCGTTCGGCTAGGAATCACAAGGTTCCTGGTTCGATACCGGCCCTTGCCAACTCAGCGTATGAGTAGCACAGGGATCTGTGTGGTAAAGTGAGGAGCTGATGGTAGGTGTGGCGCTCCACCCCATACTCTAAAATAATCTCCTTGGTCTAGTGCTAGTGAAAAGGGGATAGACTTCCTCGATGATACCGACATTAGGCTGCCCGACGACTTTACTTATTATAGGTAGTGCCAAAATCCTGTTTCATTTTCATTTTTAAAAACGAATTAAAATTAGTTAAATCGATTATTTAAGGTCAAATTTTTGTCTAAGTCGAAAAGCAGTATCATAATGAGTATCAGTAAAAAAGGCAAAACAATATTACACATGTAATTTATTTTTAATACATTTTAAACTATTATTTTCGGTCAATTTTGCTCAAATATATTGAAAACATGGCGGCCTTTTTCTGAACTAAAAAATCTATTTCATTTAGGATTTTACTTAGTTCTAATTAGTCGTAATTTGCAATTAAGTCAAAAACTGACCCGTCTCTTACTTCACATTATGCCTATCATTCCCTCTTCTATGTATATTATGATTACCTCCTCGTTATATATGTTAGTTTCTCTATGTGTGTAAAGAAAGATAGATAGATAGATAGATAGATAGATAGAGAGAGAGAGAGAGAGAGAGAGAGTGATTGTGAGATGGTCCATTTAACTTCTTACTCTATTTTTCTGTTAAGATTCAGCAGCAGTGACGAGCCGGTAACTTAATAAAATTCGATGATCCATTTCAATCTAAATTAGGTCAAACATTCCCTTTCTTAGAAATCTTACAAAATGATTTTAATGTTTATTAAACTCTCCGGTCGCATTAAAAATCACGTAGCAAACTCTCTTTTCCCTAATCCCAATTATCTACCCAGAGCTCAATAAATGACCCAAACGAGTCACGTTTTGTCTGGTATTATATTGAATTAGAAAGACTTACGAAGTTGGCGGGGACTGGTATCGAACTTGGAACCTGGATATTCCAAGACGGGTGTTCTACCGACCGAGCTATTGAATGCTTCCGTCTTTATTGTTGCCTGTATCACTGCATCCTAGCCCCAGAGAAAATAACCCAACCCAGCAAACTTTATTTCATAGAAAAATCGGGTACAAAGGCACAACCGAAAAATTTGAACACAAAGACTGTATGAGATTTTTCAATTGCCCTTCTTATGCAATAATAATACTGGACAACTAAGATGAAACAGTCTCTACGAAATATACAGACAGGAAGCTATATATAAAAATTTCAAATGCATGCACATAAACATACGCATGCGCACGCATATGCAGAAAGAGCGCTAGACATAAATTACCGTATTTGACGGCATATAAGACGCACCTCCATTTCAGCAGGTCAGTTTATTTTCCTCGTACCCCACTTGTACAAGGTCAGGCACAAAGGCCCTATTTACGTGGGACCACCCACAAGCCGAGACTCATGGGTGGCAGGTGGAAAAATTGCGTCGATCCCGTCGACATTGCCTCTCGTGGGGGGCGCCTCAGGCGCTGGGCAATAAACCCAGCCCTGCCCCTTATAAATCAAGGGGACAGGTATTGCCTGGGGGGATAGCCCCCTGGGATCGACGCTATTAACTAACAACACCTGATCCAGCGGCCGAAGCTCATTGGACCTTCCGGTAGGGAGAAGGTCAGATTCAGGAAAAAAAGGTTTTTAGTGTATTTAAGCATATATTGTTGAAAACAGTCTACCTGATAGCTCCTGTTAACCTTGATTATAACAATACCAGCAATAAAATAAGGATGCATGGAGTTTAGGGTAGGTAAAAGTACTGAGCGTAAGCTGGGTTAGTGAGCATCATAGAGAAGATTAGCCTAGGCCTACGGGAGGATTCAAACTTCACCTCCGATGTATAAGACACAGGTCAATTTTTTGAGCCAAAATTCTGCAAAAAAAAGTGCGTCCTATATGCTGTCAAATACGGTAGATGCATCTTGTGCCGTTCAAAGCTGAATTCAAATATCAAGATTTCTCTAGCTCCGTCGGCAGGGCGTCCGCCTAGGAACCACAAAGTTCCTGGTTCGATACCGGCCCTCGCCAATTCAGCGTATGAGTAGCACAGGGATCTCTGTGGTAAAGTAAGGAGCTGATGGTAGGTGTGACGCTCCACTTCAAAGATCAAAACAATCTCCTTGGTCTAGCGCTAGAGAAAAGGGGATAGACTCCCTCACTGTCTGCCTGATACCGACTTTAGGCCACCCCGACCTCTTTTTCACACCAGTTTGTGATCTTTCTCAGTGATCTTTCTCAGTTTGTGATTGTTCTCTTGCGTCAGAGTGACAACAAGTCTCCTCAGATCTCCAGGACTCTTCTGAGTATTCTAGCCGATCTTGATAATGCTATTGTTTGGATATTTCCAATTTTTCCTCTGATTTCCAAATCCTCTAGTCTGTTTTCTAAACTTTTGGGGATCGTTCCTAGTGCACCAACTACAATTAATATCACTTTCACCCTCATATTCCACGGTTTTTAATATTCTCTGGCAATGTCCAAGTATTTGTCTATTTTCAATTTCTTTTTGTTTTCTTTCAACTTCACTTTGTGATCTGCTGGAACTGCAAAATCTACCAGATGACAAGTTCTCTTTTTCTTATTAATCAATACTAGATCCGGTCTTCTGGCTGGGATATGGTGACCCGTCTGTATCAAAGTCTCAGAGAATTTTATGCGTTTCATTCTCAAGAACGGATTCTGGTTTTATAATTATAAGAGTTTTTCACACCAGCGTTAGATGGTCTTTCCCAGGTGTCTGAGTGTCTGGTAAAGTAAGGAGCTGATGGTAGGTGTGGCGGTCCACTTCAAAGATCAAAACAATCTCCTTGGTCTAGTGCTAGAGAAAAGGAGATAGACTCCCTCGCTGTCTGGCTGATACCGACTTTAGGCCACCCCAACCTCTTTTTCACACCAGTTTGTGATCTTTCTCAGTGATCTTTCTTAGTTTGTGATCTTTCTCTTGCGCCAGAGTGACAACAAGTCTCCTCAGATCTCCAGGACTCTTCTGAGTATTCTAGCCGATCTTAATAATGCTAGTGTTTGGATTTTCTCGATTCTTCCTCTGATTTCCAATTTCTCTAGTCTGTTTTTTGAACTCTTGGGGATCGTTCCGAGTGCACCAACTACAATTGGTATCACTTTCACCCTCATATTCCACAGCTTTTTCAATTCTCTGGCAAGATTCAGGTATTTGTCTATCTTTTCGTTTTCCTTCATCTCCCCCTTGTGATCTGCTGGAACTGCAAAATCTACCAGATGACAAGTTCTCTTCTTTTTTGTTAATCAATACTAGGTCTGGTCTTCTGGCTGGGATAAAGTGATATGTCTTAATCTCAAAGTTCCAAAGAATTTTATGTGTTTCATTCTCAAGAACAGATTCTGGTTTATGCATATACCATTTTGTTGTATGGTCAACATTTTTTTTTTACATAATTTCCAGTGGATCACCACTGGATATATTTGCCTCTCATCCCACTTATGAGCGCTGGACACAAGGTCTCGTTTTTATGTGGGCGCATAAAAATTGCGTCTATCCCGTCGGCATTTCCTCTCAAGGGGGCGCCTCGGGCGCTGGGCAATAAACCCAGCCCTGTCCCTTTAAATCAAGGGGGCAGGTATTGCCTGGAGGGATAGCCCCCTGTGATCGACGCTATTATTGTAAAGATCCAGGGCCGAAGACACTGGACCCCCGGCGTTGGATCACCACTGGACTTCCAACCCAGTTGTGCCTAGCTTTGTATTCTCGTTGTGATAGTTTGCTACATTCTCTTAATACATGCTTTATGGTCTCATATTTGTCTCCATACACTCTACACTGTTATGTTGTGCCTTATCAATTTTTGCTTTGATATAATTTGTTCTTATGGCATTGTTTTGTGCAGCAATTATTAGCAATACAGTGTCTCTCTTGAAGTTTCCTTTTCTTAACCATGTCCAAGTTTTTAAAAATGTGCAACCTCTTCAATTTGCCGTTTAAAGTATCCATATAATTGTTTTTCTTCCCATTTCTGAGTCAATCATTACCTACCTAGGTCATTTCAGTCAGATGCTACTTACCTAGGTTTCACCAAAAACATCTTCAGGATAATACTGACTCAGTATTATCCTGAAGATCCTTCAGGTGAAACCTAGGTAGGTAGTGTATGACTCAAATTAGCTTATATATACATATATATATGTTAGTGTGCGTGTGTGTGTGTATGTATGTATGTGTGTGTGTGTGTGTGTGTGTGTGTGTGTGTGTGTGTTAGTTATACCTTTTAGAATATACTCGTTGCTCAAAATAGACAGGGAAACCAGAATGGCTTTTCAGTTTTAAGATAAATAGCTATCAATACAGAATTAAAACTCAGTGCCCCACACTTACAGCCTTGTGCCACATGTAAGATAAAGTTCTAAATAACTACATATACGCTACTTATGCTCACGCACCCGTACAAAAATTGCACCTACATGTGAATGTATTTACCAAACCACCTCATGAGTAGGACATGACACAAGTTAAATATTTAACAGGTTTGAATTCAGAGTTTTCTTTATCTTAAACTAGTTGCCACACCTAGGCTAAAGAGCCCAATGTGCCCTAGCTGGAGGGAGAATAATTGGATCCGTACCTTTCCCAAGCGTGTTAGTGCTATGTGAAATGCAAAGAACCTCCTCCAGATTTGAACACGAATCACCGTATCCATTTCATATGACGATAACCATTACACCGTTAACGCCTCCGCACCTGCTTGCGCATGTGCGCACCTAGGAACCTATCTCATTTCCAAGTCACATGTAACAGCTTGTACTGTATTAGGTGGTATCAAAAGCAAGAAATAATCTCTGGACTGACTATATAGATACACTCACGCCCATATACATATACAAACATATACAAACTTCTCTTAGTAGAATGATATTTTCGCCTAACAGACCATGATGTTAAAAAACGCTAGATTCACTATAATAGAGAAGATTGACCCCCCCCCCAAAAAAAAAACAAAAAAAACAAAACAAAACAACAACAACAACAACACAAAACAAACACCAAATCAATTCTAGAAACCCGTTAAGATAGATAAATATTACGTCTCGAAACCCTTGCATCAAATTAACTCAACAACAAAGTAAACCAGAAAGAAAAAAAAATAAAATTGAATAAACAAATAAATAAATAGATAAATAAAAATAACAAATTACATTCTATCCGTCAAATATTTTCTAAAAAGATTTAAAAAAATATTTATTTAAAATTAATTGCTTTTAGACTGATCTATTTGCAACATCATCTGGACTGCCTCCCCCACTAACCAAGAAAAAAAAAAAGAAAAGAAGAAGACCCCCCCAAAAAAAAAAGACATAAAGAAAAACCTAAAAACAAACAAACAAAAAAAACAAACAAATAAACAAAACAAAAAACAAACAAAACAAAAGACAAAACAAAAAACAAAGCACGAAACTATTCATAGATAATTACAAAGTCGAATATTAAGTTCCAAAGTTTAATTCCCAGGTGAGGCCAATTCTGTGTCATTGTTAGACGTTCAGTCTTGAAATATAAACAATTTACCAATGATAATATCTGATAGTCTACATGTATAGACATGTATGCTGATTGGTAGGCATCTTGCGTCTCTGACGCACAAAATTCTAAAAGGACGCAGTAAAATCGTTTCCATACATCCTAATGTTTTTCGTTATTCTTCCCTCTCAATTTCAAGCTAATTGTAAATGCATTTCAATAGTTTCTTTGAAACGAATGACACAGTAGAGCTTACATGATAAGAGTTAGATAGCTTTAGTTGGAACTCATGAAATTTCTACGGAAGAAAAGAAAAGGGCTATACAACATTATGAACCAATCAGAATTTGGATTGGCTGAAAAACTTGGTGTTGTTCTTACTTGCATTGAATAAAGATCTCTAAAAAACAATATCAAGTCTTGTGTTCATTACTAAGAACAGCAATGGACACAAAAATGAGAAGTCCCTAGAAATCAAAGAAAAGATACATGTTATAAGATGGGAAGAGAAGAGAAGAAAAAGGCTATACAACACTATGAATCAATCAGTATTTTCATTGGCAGAAAAACTTGGTGTTGTTCTTACTTGGGTTGAATAAAAATCTCTAAAAAGCAATATCAAGTCTTGTGTTCATTACCAAGAACAGCAATGGACACAAAAATGAGAAGTCCCTAGAAATCAAAGAAAAGATACATGTTATAAGATGGGAAGAGAAGAGAAGAAAAAGGCTATACAACACTATGAATCAATCAGTATTTTCATTGGCAGAAAAACTTGGTGTTGTTCTTACTTGGGTTGAATAAAAATCTCTAAAAAGCAATATCAAGTCTTGTGTTCATTACCAAGAACAGCAATGGACACAAAAATGAGAAGTCCCTAGAAATCAAAGAAAAGATACATGTTATAAGATGGGAAGAGAAGAGAAGAAAAAGGCTATACAACACTATGAATCAATCAGTATTTTCATTGGCAGAAAAACTTGGTGTTGTTCTTACTTGGGTTGAATAAAAATCTCTAAAAAGCAATATCAAGTCTTGTGTTCATTACCAAGAACAGCAATGGACACAAAAATGAGAAATCCCTAGAAATCAAAGAAAAGATACATGTTATAAGATGGGAAGAGAAGATAAGAGAAGAAAAAGGCTATACATCATTATGAATCAATCAGAATTTGGATTGGCTGAAAAACTTGGTGTTGTTCTTACTTGGGTTGAATAAAGACATCTAAAAAGCAATATCAAGTCTTGTGTTCATTACTAAGAACAGCAATGGACACAAAAATGAGAAGTCCCTAGAAATCAAAGAAGAAGACACGTAGTATAAGATGGTAAGAAAGAAAAAAAGAGCTATACAATAAAGGATTTCAAGACGTAATATCCATTTACATGGATTTCTAGAATTGATGTGGTGTTTGGTGATTATACAGAAAACAAGCCATTTTTGAGTACGTTATGTCAACTAGCAAATATATGCACCCTCCGGGTGCAAGTATTTAGGTTTTGATGTAATAAAATATTGTATCGAATTATAAACTATTGAGAAAATGATAAACTGAGGGGGTGTACTCGAAAAATAGAACAGCTTTAAATCTAACTCTTCCATCATTTTCCATCACTCCCGTCTTTCATTTTTCATAATTTATCTATTTAGTTAGATTATGAAGTATTTAATAAAATTACAGTTCTTTCGCCTTTTTAATGGATTTCTAAGATTTATCCCCGAGATTTTTGCTCAGATTCATTAAGAGAAAACCAAACAATTAGAAATCAATAACACTAAGCATATATTTATTAAAATCAAATTCTTAATATCAATATGCAAATTAGCCTTCTCGTTCACACTGTAAATCGCTATTTTCTTGAATATATAAATATACTTTTTATTAGAGCGTAGATTAAGCCAACAGTATTAATAAGCTATAAGAATTTTATCATTAATTGAGGTTTAAATAAAAACAAATTCATGGTGAATGTGACGACAATAACTAAGGGAATTGTGACTTGAGTAGTGATTTAGTTTCGGTTACAGACAAACAAATACATAATCTCCATTATAATAAGATTAAACGAATCTTAACAAAATGCAAATGATTAAGATTTTCACCGTTATATATAAACACATTTTCTCAATATAACATTTTACGTCCGCTTTTTTCACTTTACTCAAATAACTATTATATCAGAATGCTCTCAAGTTCTCCGACTTAAATTGTTTTGATTGTGAATTATTCAATTTCTACCAAATTTTGACTTTTACAAGAAATGGTAAATCCGGCAGTTTAAGTTGTTGAAAAAAGATGTAAAAAAATTATGTTAAACAAAGTTTCTTTTAGAGAATTTAAAGCAGATTTTTTATATAAACTTTTATGACGATCTTTTGTGGATAGCTTTAATAGCATGGATTATATATATATATATATATATATATATATATATATATATATATATATATATTCTCACAACTTGTGCCCCCCCTCCCACAAAAATCACCACAACATCGCTCGCTCGAACCACTATCATTCCTACAACCTCCCACTACCAATTGTTATTACCTCCCACTTCTAATTGCTTGCTACTACTCGTTCTCGTTAAAAACGTGATACGAAACCATACCATCGTTTCCTACCTGATGATGGCAAACTGTATTGCCGAAAGCGCTCGTTTTGAAACCTTTGGTGGACTGTTACACCAGTTACACCCCGACACCAAAAATATGGCCCGAAAATTAGAAAGGATCAACCAAAAACTTGTCCGACAAGAATTGTCTGTACAGTTCAACAAAACTTATATATATATATATATATATATATATATATATATATATATATATTACACTTGCCGTAAAGTAAGGAGCTTATGGTAGGAGTGTCGCTTCATCTCAGACGCTAAAACAATCTCCTTGGTCTAGCACTAGTGAAAAGGGGATATACTCTCTCGCTGATTGGCTGATACCGACTTTAGGCCACCCTGACGACTTTACTTTTACTTTTAGTAGCTCATCATGGCAAGAGTCAGATTCTTACCCTGATGTGCTACTAAGCGGAACTATTAGTAAGTATTTCTGACTCATTAAATTTAACTTTTTTATTGGCTATACTTAGGTATTGAGCACTTTTTACATTTTAGCTTTAAACAATCCTAGCGGTTTATATATATATATATATATATATATATATATATATATATATATATATATAATATATTTATTTATTTATTTTTTCTTCTTTTGGCCAAGTGTTATAGTATTAATCGATTATTTTCGGTTGGTACGACCCTATTGGTCTTTTCTTTTTTTCATTTTTTTCGCCAGTTGAAGTTTGGTAATATATTTTTACTAACAAATTATTTGCCGTTTTTTTCTTACCGCAAGAGTTACTAACAGGATTAGTATATATATATATATATATATATATATATATATATATATATATATATATATATATATTGAAAAGATGAATGTAAAAATATATATGGATATAGATGAAATTTATTATATGCTGCCACGTGTTTCGACAGGAATTTGCTTACACATATTGTATTGCATTTAAAATTATCTTAAATATAAAATAAAATTATAATAGAAAAACATATGTAAACAGTCCGTCTTCATCAGAGCAGAATGTTTTGATTTTTAAAAAGAATGACATACAAGTGACATACAAGAATGACATACAAGAATGACATACAAGTATCAAAAAAGTATAAAGATTTTTTTGTATTTTTTGACACACCTTGTATTCTGAAAACAATTACGTTCCATTTATTGTTTATTTATATCTTGGTAAATACAGCTTCAAACTCGGCACTTCTATGACATATCTTGTATTCTGAAAAAAATTAACGTTCCATTCATTGTTCATTTCTATCTTGGTGAATACAGCTTCAATATCGATACTCTTTGACACACCTTGTATATCATATATTATTTTTCAATGATTTTTATACTTGCCCGTTTCAAACATTAAAATACCTTTCTTTAAAATTTGTTAGAACCTAAACAGTTAAAATATTTCCATATCATTTTTCAAAACAGATTTTAAAAAAAGATTCGATTTTACGACGTAATTAGTTTCAAATATTTTCCCTGTATTATCGGCCTTTCTTTTTAAGCCCTATCACCTATATGATTGTCCCAACCCTACTACCTTTATGGCAAACCCCCTACCCTTCTGTGCTAGAAGGCATTGGATGTGCGTTTTAGTGTCCTGAGTATGACGTTATACTGCATCTAATGGTGAAGTTCCAATTCTAGAGTTTTGGGGAATGTAGAGTGCCATTTCATCGCCATTACTTACTGGTCCACTTTGGCCCGGAGTGGTGGTACCTGTTAGGGTCCTATCTATGGATTGAATAGAAAAAAATGAGTATTACTAGGATTATTCGAACTATTGTCTCCATCTTTTTTGTTATCTGTACAACGTTTCGGACGATGTGCCCTCAGGCCTTCTTCAGGTATTTCTTGTCAGACTCGGGAGCCTTATCGAATTATAAATAACAATAAAGATGAGGACAATAGTTTGAATAATCCTAATAATACTAATCATCAAGACTCATCTAAAAAAGTCAGAGAAATAGAAAAAATGTTTAAAATAATGTGTTATAAAATTTGAATGTCCATCAAGAAAGAATAAAATAAAACGTCTTGGGCATAAAATAACCAAACAACGGTTGACATCCCGTAAACCTCAGCCAACCAACCAACCAACCAACCAACCATCAATGGACAATCAGGTAAGCAGAGTATAATCAGTAATTCAAATCTGCCAACCAGGATCTTGACTGCTTCCAATAAAAGAACTGTTTTATTTAATAGATGGGGAAGCAGGTTCGAACCTGGTCAATAGACATTTGATTAAACAGTGAATAGGGCACTCGTGAGAAAGAAAAAAATGTCATACCTGTGTAGTCGAAATATAAAATTTTATCGGGGACAACACACCTACGTATTTGTTGGGGTCTTTCTGATAAGGAAGTATGGCTGTTGTGCTCTTTGTCAATGGTTAAGATGTGAACATTGTGGTGATAAGTAGCACCCACCTTAACGACCTTTATATGTCAGGAAACCAACAAGTACAATGTATGACAAGATTAAATGTGACTATTGGCAAAGAAAGAAAAGTGGCGGAAAAAGCCAAGAAAAAGTATTGAATACTAAGAAAAGAAAAGGAAACTATTTAGTGTTTTTTGCTGCTTCACTTTATATATATATATATATATATATATATATATATTCTTATTATAATGGAGATTGTGTGTTTTTCTGTCTGTAACCGAAACTATATTACTATTCAAGTAACAATTCCCTTAGTTATTTACGTCACATTCTACAGGATTTTATTTTTATTTAAACCTCAATTATTAATAAAAATTGTTTTACATTATTAATACTGTTGGTAATATCTACATACTAATAACATACAATTGTATTTATATATACAACAAAATAGCAGTTTACAGTGCGAATGGGAAGGTTAATTTGCATATTGATATTACAAATCTGATTTTAATAAATATGTGCTTAGTATTACTGATTTCTAATTGTTTGGTTTTATCTTAATGAATATTATCTAAAATCTCAGGTATAAATCTTAAAAGAAATCCATTAACAAAAAAAAAAAAATAACTGTAATTTTATTCTTTACTTCCTATTTTAACTAGATAGTTAAATTAGGAAAATTTAGCAATGAAAGACGGGAGTGAGGGAAGAGTAAGTTTCAGTTGTTCTATTTTTTATTATATGCTCCCCTGTTTCAAATATTTTTATCTGCTTTCTTATTTAGTTTCATTAGCATTTCTAATTTGATACAATATTTTATTACATTAAAACTTAAATACTTGCACCCGGAGGGTGCATATATTTGCTAGTATATATATATATATATAATATATATATATATATATATATATATATATATATAAATGTTGTTCTGGTTCCAGCGGGAGAAAATGTAATATTTTATAAAAAAAAGAAGAAGGTCCGCAAAATGTATCGTTCTCAGAAAAAATGTTTTATTCTTTTTATTTCACATACGCAACACGTGTTTCAGATATTCTGGTATCTTCTTCAGGCTTTGATCAATACATATATTGATATATATATATATATATATACACATATACACATATATATATATATATACATAGGTTATGCGTGTTTCTGTAATTTTTCTGTTATGGTTGTTTGAACAACCATAACAGAAAAATTACAGAAACACGCATAACCTATGTATATATATATATATATATGTGTATATGTGTATATATATATATGTATATCAATATATGTATTGATCAAAGCCTGAAGAAGATACCAGAATATCTGAAACATGTGTTGCGTATATATATATATATATATATATATATATATATAAGGTGTGTCAAAAAATTACCGAGATTTTTTGTACTTTTTGACACATCATGTATTCTGAAAAATTAACGTTCCATTCATTCTTAATTTCTATCTTGGCAAATACAACTTTAAAATCTGCACTTTTTGACACATTGTATTCTGAAAAAAAAAAAAATTAACTTTACATTTATTGTTCATTCCTATCTTGGTACAGCTTCAATCTCGATACTTTTTTGACGCACCTTATATATATATATATATATATATATATATATATATATATATATATATATATGTATGTGTGTGTGTGTGTGTGTGTGTTAATAGAGGACATATATTAAGGAAACAATGTGTGTGTGTGTGTGTGTTTGTGTGTGTGGTAATAGAGGAATATATATAGAAAACTATTCGGTGTTTCTTTGTGTGTGTGTGTGTGTGTATGTTTGTGTGTGTGTGTGTGTGTGTGTGTGTGTGTGTGGTGACATAGGAAATATATAAAGGAAACTATGTGTTTTTCAGTATATTTCAGGCAAACCTCTGCCCTTTGTCAAAGGGGTTTGTTGATTCTACATTCTACAAAATCTTTGACAAAAGGCAGAGGTCTACACAAAATATCAAAATCTAAAATAAGATTAGAAATATTCACCACTTTGAATTTTGGTTATTATTCCTTATTTTGCACTTTTCAATGCTTCTAATACAACCAAATTTTTTCTCAATATCTTTCAAATATATTTACAAAAAGAGCATACATGAACTCTTCAACAGACGGTAGAGCGTCCACCTAGGAAGCACAAGGTTATGGTTTGATACCAGTCCTCGCCAACTCAGCGTATGAATACCACAGAGATCTGTGCAGTAAAGTGAGGAGCTGATGGTAGGTTCGGCGTTCCACCTCAGACGCTTAAATAATCTCCTTGATCTAGCACTAGCGAAAAGGAAAGTGACTCCCTCGCTGTGTGGCTGATACTGATATTAGGCCACCCCGCCTACTTTACTTATATATATATATAGTGTGCTATATCTATAAGTATATAGTACTCAATATCATGGATAGAGCATGTATATCCAAGTTTGGGTAGCGTGGTCAACAGCTCTTGGTTACTGACAGTTTCTCGCCAATGCGCGCATAGACGAGAAACTGTCAGTAACCAAGTGCCACTCACTTCATGTCTACGTATCATAGTACACCCCCAATGGGGGGGGGGCAGTTTTGCATAGCCCAGAAATTATTGTCGGTAATAAAATGACAAACCCTTTTAAGAAATTCCCAAGTATCGTGTCCGACCGTTACCCGCACCTACAGTGAGGATTCTTATGATTGGCTTTTTGTTGTTGGTCACACTGCTTGGTGCCAGTAGTAGTGGGAAGTGGTCCCTACATTGTACGGAATAAATCCGGAAAATGTACGGGTCGAAAGGTGGCATGAACAACAAAAACATAAGAATTGTCCGAATAATTCTTTAAATGTTAACTAGAAGCGGCTACCCAGCGTCACCTTGGTAGAAGGTGGGGAAAAAAAAAATTAGTCTCGCAATTACATTATTACTGAATCGTGAGTTGGATCCTCGCAGGATGCTTTATTAAAATCCCTACGTAAAAAGACCTTGCGTTGATTCGGCCCGTTTGGGGCAACAACAAAAAAAAGTGCACACACTGAAAAGAAAAATGAATGTCTCCTAATTAAATGCACCCCACAAAAAAAAAACATGCTGTTACTGTTTAAAAATTATTTTTTAAATTATCCCCACGAATATAAATCAAATCTTCATTATTTTTGCTCAAAAAGCAAACTGTAATGATATTAATGTGTATATATATATTTACTTTGTCGTTGTTTTATTTTTGTAGTTTCATCCGGACATACATACATACACACAACTGCCCTATATATATATATAATATATATATATATATATATATATATATATATATATATATTTAATTTTTTGTTATCAATATTGGAGAAATGATTATAAAGTGCTCAATTATTTCTTTAAGAGCTGTATTTATTTATTTATGGTGCCCAAAATGCTCATTGTGCACCACTGAAAAATTGCGTATTCTGTAAGGATTAAGCTCAGAACACGTTTTTCTTAATAATAAAATGGAAATATTTAGAGCATGCCCACACTGAAAAAATTTTTGATATGGAATTGGACTAACCAAAACCTCAGGCCGCCATAATTTAGGAATTCACACATATATATAAACGCACACAAAATTAAAAAAACAAAACAAAATCATCATAAAAACACGAGACTCAGTGACGACAAATAGGAACGCCGGTGAATGAAGAAAGCAAAAGCAAAACGAATAACGGATCACGTTCACACGAGGCACGAGTTAAAAAACTGTCCAATTTTTTCAAAAAGTCAACGTCTCTGATGACGGATAAACATCTGAAACCATTGGTAAGATGAACTTTGTATTGGTGACTTAAATAAATAAATAAATAAATATATATATATATATATATATATATATATTATATATATATATATATATATAAAATCTTTCTTAAAACAATAGAAAGCGGAATGTATATTTGTAGATCAAAAATATCCTCTGAGAATTTTGAACTATTAAAAAGATCTTTAAGATTAGCCCATCTATCTTTTATTTCTCTCATTCCCCCAGGCTTCCTTTTATCAGTTAATTGTCAAACCTTCCTTTTCCTCAAGACTTGGGCCGAAATGACAAATATTTAACTCAGGTCACGCCGGTATTCGGCATGAAAAGCTATCAATGTTTCAAATAATTTAAAATGCATATGAATCATAATGGGTATAATTCGATGCTAATTATCTCAAAATACCGATATGGTGACCTTAGAACCAAAGTTCAAAAAAATATGTTGGAAATACAAGGTGTGTCAAAAACGTATCGAGATTTTTTGTAATTTTTGATGCACCTTGTATTCTGAAAAAAAAAAATAACGTTCCATTCATTTTCATTTCTATTTTGGTAAATACAGCTTTAAACTTGGTATTTTTTTGATACACCTTGTATTCTGAAAAAAAAAAAAATGAATGGAACATTATTTTTTTTTCAGAATACAAGGTGTGTCAAAAAACCAACCAACCAACCAAGAAGAAGAAGAAGAAGACGACGACGAAGTTAGATAACTTTAAATATATATTAAAATAAAATAAACTGTAAGTAAATGTACAATACAGGACATGTTTTAAAACTTGTTTTAAAAAATAATAAGGACCGTCTAAGTTCGCATACTCAAATTTTGAGTGTATACGATATAAGGTTTTTCTTTATTCTATGTATTGACGATTTTGGGTAATGTAACGTAGGCAGTGACGTAGTTTCGGTTACAGACAAATGGAGAACGAATCTCCATTATTAATAAAAGATATAAATCTGTTAATCTCAACTGGTTTCGGTCTTCGGTCATCATCACAACTATGTTTATTCTTATGTCTGTTTACATTTCAAGATTGAAGGTGTATGAATGCCACAGGATTGCCTCAACGGGAGAATGAACTTTTACGACTTAGCGATTTCAACATTCGACTTTGCACGTGTTTATGAATAGTCTACAACATTTGTTTGTTTTCTTTTCTCGAAAATGTCATAAAGACAAATATCGTTCTAAACAAAAAGTAAGAACTTTTAAATAATGAATTTTTAAACATAATAATTTTCATTCTATTCTATAGTCAGTATTCAACTGTGTTGCAAGTTGAATCTGCTTCTGAGAATCCAGACTAGGTAAAGTGGTTTAAGTAGCAAGTTGGGCTATTCTACTACGTGGCATGGTCAAGTCTATTTCCAGGATTCTGATTGGCTGGTGGTTTTATTGTGGATGTTTTTATCCATATATACTGAACACTTGACCATGTTTTGTAAGTTTCTACAGAGTGTATTTGGTTTACTTCAGTCTTTTCTTTTTGTCTGGTGACTGGATGCTAGAGCGTCGGACTAGGAAACACAAAGTTCCTGGTTTGATACTGGCCCTCGCCAACTCAGCATATGAGTGGCACAGGGATCTGTACGGTAAAGTGAGGAGTTCCACCTCAGACGCTAAAACAATCTCCTTGCTCTAGCACTAGTGAAAAGGGGATAGACTCCCTCGCTGTCTGGCTGATACTGACTTTAGGCCACCCCGACGACTTTACTTAATTTTATAAGTTAAAGAGACAATTCTTCCGAGGTGTAGTCGTATCCGTGCTACTGTACGGCTGCACTACTTGAACCCTAACGAAACACCTAGAGAATAAACTAGATAGCAGTTGCACAAGAATGCTGTGTGCGGTCTTTAACAAATCGTAGAAACAATAATCTAGAAGAAAGCAACTGTACGGCCACTTGCTCCCCTATAACCCAAACCATCCGAGTAAAACGAACGAGACATGCTAGATACTGCTGGAGAAGCAAGGTCGATCTCATAAGTGATGTTCTCCTATGGAAACCTACCCATGGGCACGCCAGTGTGGGTCGTTCAGCAAGGTCGTCCAGCAGATTCTGGATGCTTTACAGAGGAAATCCTAGGGGCATGACCAATAGGGATGGTTGGCAAGAGATTGTCATGGATATCCCCTGCATCCGGTACGACCTGATGATGTAACATAAACTGATAAGTTGTCTATAAATTATGTATGGTGGTGTAGTAATCAAAAACAAAATAATTCTTATTAAGACATTTACTAACCTTGTAGTTAGTCTCTGATTGGCCAGAGCCAAGCGTGAGAATAGTGAGATTATTAGAAAGCCAGTCTGTCGAATTTTTATTTCTTCTAGAAAGTGTAGACACACACACACACACACACACACACACACACACACACATATATATATATATATATATGTGTGTGTGTGTGTGCGTGTGTGTCTGTCTGTGTGTGTCGCTACTGTGGTTGTAGGCAGCCGTGATGTGACATCTCGTTCGCCAAAAATATAATCTGAAGAAAAAGTTATCTTTTAATATATATATATATATATATATATATATATATATATATATATATATATATATATATATATATAATATATATATATATAAGTTGTGTCAAAAAGGTATCGAGATTTTTTGTACTTTTTGACACACCTCGTATTCTGAAAAAAAATAACGCTTCATTCATTCTTCATTTCTATCATGGTAAATACAGCTTTAAACTTCGTACTTTTTGACACACATTGTATTCTGAAAAAAAAATTAATGAATGGAACGTTACTTTTTCTTCAGAATACAAGGTGTGTCAAAAAGTACAAAAACTCGATACTTTTTTGACACACACTTGTGTAGTATCCGAGTGCCGCTTTAGTGTTTCCGTTGCAGTGGTAATAGTAATTTATCCAAGTGGGCTCGCTCAATATATCATAAACATAGAGCTATAATAATTGTAGAAAAATTATGGGTCTGCCACGATTTCAAACTTAATGATCTCGTCAGGACGTGTTATTCATTGTACTAAGTTATGTTGCAGCTATTTATACATATACGTCATTAGGTAGGTGGGAAGGTTTGGGTTACTACTATGCTAATTGATCGTTTAGATCGAAACATTGGTAGACCCATAATTTTTTTTATACAATAATATATACGTATATATATATATATGCGTGTGTGTGTGGGTGTTTAAAGCCAACGCTTTAAATTTATTGTTATTTATTTTGTTACCCCCCCTCTGTCTGTCTGTCTGTCTCTCTTTCTGTGTTTTCTCATTTTCTTTGTCCCTCCTTCCTAACGTATCTTGCTTCTGGCCTTTCTATCTTTTCTCTTTAAATGTCCTTTGATGTTAATTATACCAATAAAAACTGATACATTAAAATTAATAAAAATGTCGGACTTCTTTGTCATAACACATCGATAAAGTTATTAGAAATATTAAACGCCCATAAAAGTCTTAGGAAGTCCAACCAAAGGAGGAAATGACCTCGTGCCATGAAACACACATATTCTGCATATTCATACCCTTGGAACACCGACAGTATTAGGATATGGGTACTTAAAAAAAACTCACATAAATCCGCAAATGGGTTAGTGGGGCTCGTTAGCCTTGGTCAGCAACCCATAACACTGACAGTAGTAGAATTGGGGTACTTACAATTTACATAAATCCCAAAATGGGCCGGGTTAGCTCAGTCGGTAGAGCGTTCGGCTAGAAACCACCAGGTTCCTAGTTCGATACCGGTCCCCGCCAACTCAGCGCATGAGTAGCACAGGGATCTGTGTGGTAAAGTGAGGAGCTGATGGTAGGTGTGGCGCTCCACCTCAGATGCTAAAAACAATCTCCTTTCGTCTAGCGCTATTGAAAAGGGGATAGACTCCCTCGCTGACTGGCTGATACCGACTTTAGGCCGCCCCGACGACTTTACTTTTACAATTTACATAAATCCCAAAATGGGTTAGAAGGGGCTCCTTAGCCTTGGTCGGCAACCCATCTAAGTCAAGCAAAAGTCCGATTCAAAGCCTCCGCTGCCTAGCGGCTTTACCTCATCCCAAAGAAAGGCCAAGGGAATAAACCCCGAAAACAAATCAGGAGCCGGAGTCCCTAAAGTAGTGGGATGCTGATATCCAATGCTATCCAGCAACTCCGGCGACACTGCTACTGCCAAACTGCACTGGTTACTTACCCTTTTTGCTGCTTGGGCAACGTCATCTCCTCTATGAACCTGCCCAGGTTACGTAGTAAAAAATATGGACACTACTCCATCGTCTCTCGTAGACGGAAGGAAGCCAACAACATCTTGCAATTCAACACGCTTGACTCATCGTTTCGAAAGTTTTTGTCACCTTTCAAAAAATGTAATAATCGCTGGTTGGACAGAGAACTTATCAGCACTTTCTAGTAGAATCAGTTAATTGCGAACATTTCATTAAAATGAAAATGATAAAGAGAGAGAGAGAGAGAGAGAGAGAGAGAGAGAGAGAGAGAGAGAGAGGAGAGAGAGAGAGAGAGATTGGGGGAGAAAGAAATATTGAATTGGAAAAAACATAAGGAAATAGCTCGACGGAATGAGGAAAGTGAGATAGAGAGAGAGAAAAAGTGTGTGTGTGTGTGTGTGTGTGTGTGTGTGTGTGAGAGAGAGAGAGAGAGAGAGAGAGAGAGAGAGAGAGAGAGAGAGAGAGAGAGAGTGTGTGTGTGTGTGAGAGAGAGAGAGAGAGAGAGAGAGAGAGAGAGAGAGAGAGAGAGATTGGGGAGAAAGAAATATTGAATTGGAAAAACATAAGGAAATAGCTCGACGGAATGAGGAAAGTGAGATAGACAAAGAGAGAGAGAGAGAGAGAGAGAGAGAGAGAGAGAGAGAGAGAGAGAGAGAGAGAGAGAGAGAGAGAGAGAGAGAGAATTTATTTTGTCAATATATATTCGCTTCCTCAAAGCAACTCACAACGTTGCCTTTTAGTAAAATTGGAAGCCGATGTCCTAAGTTGGAATCTCCTCTAGAAATTGAGCGCATATGCTTATTCTAAAATAACACAGACATGATCCTAGATCTGAATGTTGTGGAGCAGGTGTTACTCCCTTGAATGATAGAAATGGAGAGATAAAATTATATATATATATATATATATATATATTATATATATATATATATAAGTGTATTTTGGCAGCATTTTCTCTTTTGAACATGTTTGGTTGAACTCGAGTGACGATTCCTGTCGTACGAGTTTCTGTTCAATCCTTTCAAGGTGTCTGGCCATCTTTTTGGTGTTAAGGTGGAACTGGTGTAGTAATCTACCAAAGGT
Source organism: Doryteuthis pealeii (assembly GCA_023376005.1). Lineage (NCBI taxonomy): Eukaryota > Metazoa > Mollusca > Cephalopoda > Myopsida > Loliginidae > Doryteuthis > Doryteuthis pealeii. The sequence continues at coordinate 15,229,939 of CM042149.1, forward strand.
GTATCTACGAGCGCTTTCGGCATGTCGATCTGCCATCTTCAGGTTTGAAACTGGTGGTATGTTTCGTGGTGTCTCGTTTTTAAAGAAAACAAGCAGTAGCGTAGGAATTGGTAGTGGGAGGTAGTAACAATTGGTAGTGGGAGGTAGTAGGAATTGGTAGTGGGAGGTAGTAGGAATTGGTAGTAGTTCGAACGAACGATGCAGTAGAGATTTTGTGTGTGTGTGTGTGTGGGGGAGTTTGTGAGAAGGGGAGGGATAGTGGAAGGAGAATAGGCGGGAAATTTTAGGTATTTGAGGACATGTTGACTTGTTTATCAAGCAGATTAGCACTACACCTATTCGATACCAGTTTTATTAATCAACACCTTAAAACACATTCATGTCCCCCCCCTCTACCTACCGCAAAATTTTAGCAGAAAATACATTCACACTACATAAAGAAAAAAACAAACAAACAAAAACTTCAAATAATCGAAGCTCTATATATCAAACAAAAAACAAAAACAAAAACAAAAACAAAACACCTTAAACAAAATAAACTTCGAAACAGTATATATTAGTCATTCACAGACGTTTACGTCTCACCAGTTTTTTAACAGCTATCTCTAGCCGGGAGTGAAACCCGACAGAATTTTCATCTGTCAAGCTCCTTACTCTTACGGCAGTCAGTGACTGTCAGTCAAAGATGAATAATTAATTGATACATATTTACAGAATGTATGTTTTTACAATCCCTAGAGAACTCAAGTCTGTAAACAACAGACGAGTAAATGCCTTACACTAAACGGTGAAAGTTCAATTAATTAAAATAAAATAGAAATTAGAGGGCTATTGACAATGCAATGGAAGAACAATAGGTGATGAAAATGATGTTTATTTATCTGTTTCCTAAATATTTTCGGGATAATATATATATAATGGGAAGATAAGATGGTTTCAGATATATTTACCAAAATTAGATTAAATATTATCGATTAATTTTTTTTCAAAGAAATCACCATAGGCTCCAACCACGGCCCCACACGAATTCGAAATCTCCTACAAGACCTTCCGATGGTCTCCTTGTTTAAACTGGTAAATGTTGTCGATATCCTTGCCTTCAGTTCATCTTTGGTGTAGCATGGACTTTTGTTGGTCTCTCGCTCTACCGCGCTCCACATCTAATAATTAAGAGGATTGCAATCTGGGAAGTTAAGTAGTCAGATGTTAGGGGTGATGTGGTCACAGAAATTTTCTTACGGCCAACACTGGGTTTTCCTGCTTGTTTGGGATGGTGCAGAGACCTGTTGCCAAACGTAGGGTCTTCCAACAGCCACTTTATCGATCTAGGGCAGCACTACCTCCACTAGACACTTAATGTAGTGACCACTCCAAACACCATGATGTGGACTGGGTGATTGCTTTTCTTCAATATCGGTACATCTTCTGTGGACAGAGCAAACCAACATGATCCAGGGCAGCACTACCTCCTCCTTGCACTTGATTTACCCATCTCTGTGGTGTTTGAGGCCATGTGGGGAGACATCATTAATACATAAATAGCGAATTAAGATTAAATATTTATTATTTAATATTGATTGAGACTATATCGTAAATAACTTTGCGAATTGTGACGTCGATGTGGACGTAGTTTCAGGTATAGACAGACGCATAATCTTCATTATAATAGGAAGATAAGATTCGATTTGAAAGGGTAAGTGTTATAGTGGCACACCCACCTACTTAGGAATGGGTACAACCCAGATATAAATACAAGTCGTTGGTTGGACAAAGCAACTCCCTGAAGATTCGCTACTGCGTGAAACTATAGTCGGAGGATTTTAACTCATTCGGTTTTAAAACATATATTCAGCTCTTTTTAAATCGATTTTAATTAATCCAGAAGTAAATATATTAGTTTGCTTTGTGGATTGCCAATTAACTGTTATATATATATATATATATACACGTATATGTCATCCCCAGACACCGTGTTTCGACGTTTCACGTCTCATCAGTGAGGCTAAACACAACAACTAACTTCGATCAGAAGCGAACCCCGACGGACTTTACGCCTGTCCGATCCGTTAACCTCTGGGCCATTACCAGCTGCCGTTTAAGGTTACATCTGTGTATATACTTTACGATCACCAGAGATCACATCTGTAAACAGATGATCATTGCGTTATGCTGGGCGGTGAAAGTTTATTGAAGTCGCTCCTAAAGAGCTCTACCGGGTTAAGAGAGATCAAAGAGATCAAGAGATCAAGAGATCAAAGAGAGAGAGAGAGAGAGAGAGAGAGAGAGAGAGAGAGAGAGAAGAGAGAGAGAGAGAGAGAGAGAGAGAGAGAGAGAGTTATGAAAACTTAACCTATCGGATATGAATTTATTTCGGCTACCTTTGCCTCTTCAAGTCTGATTTTTTAAAATTAAAATTAGCATTGTGCCAAAACTAAGATAAAAGTCGTCGAGGTGATTTAAATCGGTACCAGCCAGACAGCAAGGGAGTCTATACCCCTTTCACTTGTCTGAGACGGAGCACCACATCTATCATCAGCTCCTCACTTTACCGTACATATCCCTGTGCTACTCATACGCTGAGTTAGCGAGGATCAGTATCGAACCAGAATAAGGTCTCCTAATAACAACAACAACAACAACAACAACAATAATAATAATAGAATACTCAGAAGCGTCCTGGAGACATGTGGAGACTTGTCGTTACTCAGACTCCAGTAAAATACCATCAGAGTTGGCGAGGTTTGGTATCGAACCGGCAACCTTGTGGTTCCTAGCCGAAAGCTTTACCGACTGAGCTTAATCGGCCCTATGAAACTAAGATAAACTTAGTACATAACGAGAGAGAGAGAGAGTGATAGATAGATAGATAGATAGATAGAGAGAGATAGAAATAGTAGATAGATAGATAGATAGATAGATACAGAGGTAGATAGATAGATAGATAGAGAGCGAGGGAGAGAGAAGAGAGAGAGAGAGAGAGAGAGAGAGAGAGAGAGAGAGAGAGAGATAGATAGATAGATAGATAGAGAGAGAGAGAGAGATAGATAGATATAATAAATACAGAGATAGATAGAGATAGTAGATAGATAGATAGATGATAGAGAGGAGAGAGAGAGAGAGAGAGAGAGAGAGAGAGAGAGAGAGAGAGAGAGAGAGAGAGAGAGAGAGAGAGTATAATCTAGTTAAGCTTGTGGAGATCAGAGTTTATGAACTCAAATACAAGACATCTTAGAATATCGCCAAACAATAATTAGGATTATGTCAATTGTCTAGTAGACACCCCCCCCTCTTGTGTAACAATGATACTGGAACCGCTTGTTGGTATTAAGTGTGACTGGTCGTCAATGCAAAAATAAAAGACCCTCTCCACCCAACATCCCCGGACTCTCTCTCCCGTCTCTCTCTCTCTCTCTCTCTTCTCTTCTCTCTCTCTCTCTCTCTCTCTCTCTCTCTCTCTATATATATATATATATATACATGTGTGTGTGTGTGTGTGTATGTATGTATGAAAGTATATATATATATATGTATATATGTAAGTATGTATATATATGTATGCAAGTATGTATGTATGTATATTTATATATATATATGTATGTATCTATATATATGTAAGTAAATATACATATATATATATATGTATGTATGTATGTATATATATATGTATGTATATAGATATATGTATATATGTAGGTATGTATATATATGTATGTATATATATATATATATGTAAGTATGTATATATATATGTATGTAAGTATGTATATATATGTGTATGTAAGTATGTATGTATATATATGTGTGTGTATGTATGTCAGTATGTATGTATATATATATATGTATGTAAGTATATATATATATATATATATATATATATATATATATGTATGTATGTATGTTTGTATGTATATATCATTATATATATGTATGTAAGTATGTATGTATACATAATTATATATATATGTATGTAAATATGTATGTATGTATATATAACTATGTATATATATGTATGTATATATATATATATGTAAGTATGTATACATATATGTATGTAAGTATGTATATATATATGTGTATGTAAGTATGTATGCATGTATAGATATGTGTGTGTATGTATGTATGTCAGTATGGATGTCTATATATATGTATGTAAGTATATATATATATATGTATGTAAGTATGTTTGTATGTATATATGATTATATATATATTTGTATGTAAGTATGTATGTATATATAGTTATATATATGTATGTATATATATGTATGTAAATATACATATATATATGTATGTATGTAAGTATGTATGTATATCTATATATATGTATGTATATAGATATATGTATATATGTAAGTATGTATATATGTATGTATATATATGTGTAAGTATGTATATATATATGTGTATGTAAGTATGTATGTATATATTTGTGTGTGTATGTATGTATGTTAGTATGTATGTATATGTATGTATGTATGTATGTATATATATATATATATATATATATGTATGTAAGTATGTATATATATATATTTTAGTATGTATGTATGCATATTATAGTAAGTATGTATGTACATATATGTGTATGTATGTAAGTATGTATGTATATATATATATATATATATTAAGTAGTATATATATATATATATATATATATATATATATATATATATATATATATATCAATTTAAGTGTTAAACAGTACAAAACATTTACGTAATAAGAAAGCAGGTTACGGAACTAAGTGATTGTGGTCAAGGCAAAGAAAGGCGAGCGGCCGAGCAGCCAAACAGGATCCTCGACATCTTTCACCGCTTCTGATTGGCCCTTGAAAAAAGAAAATGACTGGAGGTCAAAGGTCATTGAAAGAAACAATGACAATGTCAGAGAAATATTGTTTGTTTATATTGGATATTAATGTGAGCTTTAATGCAAGTATATGTGCGTATATGAGGCTGTGATTTGAACTGGGTTGTAAGGAAGTCTACATGAGGATATACGTATGTATACAAAATGTTTGAAATACAGAGAATTAGTTAAACAGATATGAATGCTGGGTGAACTTGGTAATTGTACAATTAGCAAAGTGGGAATTGTCTAAGCGTTTAGTCTTAATAATTTTGGCACAATTCCATTTATTATTGTTTGTTTGTATTTATTACACAGTTTCGATTTTCTTTTAAATCATCAAAGAATTTTATAGATCAACAAATCTATTTTTATAATAATCTATCTATCCCAATCTGTTCCTATCTATCTATCTATCTATCTATCTATCTATCTATCCCAGTCTGTTCCTATCTATCTATCTATCTATCTATCCCAATCTGTTCCTATCTATCTATCTATCTATCTATCTATCTATCTATCTATCTATCTATCCTAATCTGTTCCTATCTATCTATCTATCTATCTATCCCAATCTGTCCTATCTATCTATCTATCTATCTATCTATCTATCTATCTATCCCAATCTGTTCCTAATCTATCTACTATCTATCTATCTATCTATCTATCTATCCAATATTTCTATCTATCTATCAATCTATCTATCTATGCAGCCTGTTTCTATCTATCTATCTATCTATCTATCTATCTCAGTTATTTTCTTTATATATATATATATATATATATATATATATATATATATATATATATATATATATATATATATATAGCAGTGTTGTCCCAACTAACACCAATTTACATAACCTTAGGAAAGCCCAAATAGAACTAACCAAAACATACAAAAAAGAACAAACAGAATATATACAAACACAAATAAATAACATCAGACAATCAGTGGAAGACAGGCTGTCACGGTTAGCATGGCAAATAGTAAATGAAATTAGTGATAGGAAAAGTACCTCTAGATCAAAGCTAAAGGCAACTAGCCAAAAAGATAGACTGCAGAAATGGAAGGACCACTTCCAGAAACTCTTGGGGAACCCACCTGAAATCATAGAAAACAACACCCAAAATATCATAGATACACAACTAGACATCAAACTGGGGGATTTTACAACAGAAGAACTCAATGAAGTATTAAAGAAACTAAAAGGTAGAAAAGCAGCAGGTCTCGACGAAATACCCCCAGAGGTATGGAAGACGGGAAAGTTCAATGACATACTGCTTAGGCTATGCAATGCTGTATATAGACAAAATAGAATAGATAAATGGACAAAAGGATGCATCCCCCCATTCCCCAAAAAGGGAGACCTAGGAGTCGCTAAAAACTACAGAGGCATAACTCTTACTGCTATTACAGCTAAGATATATAATGCCATTCTTCTTAATCGCATCCGACCCGAAATAGAGAAAATCCTTAGGAAAAACCAAAACGGATTCCGCAGAAATAGATTCACAACCTCTCAAATCCTGACTATACGACGAATCATAGAAGGGGTTCGAGCAAAAAATCTAGAGGCAACGCTACTATTCGTAGACTTTTCAAAGGCATTCGATTCTATACACAGAGGGAAAATGGAACAAATACTAATAGCATATGGTGTCCCCAAAGAAACCTGATGGTGACACAAATTACTTTGACATTGCCGCTGGGGTCCTACAGGAAGATACATTAGCACCATATATATTTATAATATGCCTAGACTATGTACTCCGGACATCACTAGATACCATAAAAGAAAAAGGTTTCACACTAAGAAAGGCAAGAAGCAGGCGATATCATGCACAGTCACAGATGTAGACTATGCTGATGACCTCGCACTTCTAGTAGATACACCGACACAGGCTGAGGCACTTCTACACAGCCTGGAGGAGGCAGCAAAGAACGTCGGCCTCTACGTGAACTCTGATAAAACTGAGTTCATGAGCTTCAAAAAGCAAGGAGACATCTCCACATTTGACGGTAAACCTCTTAAGTCAGTAGAAAAATTCACATACCTAGGTAGTAATATTTCATCCACAGAAAGCGATGTTAATACTCGAATAGGAAAGGCATGGTTGGCCACCAACAAATTATTAGTCATATGGAAATACGATCTCCCTGACAAGCTAAAGAGACGATTCTTCCAGGCTGTGGTTGTGTCGGTACTGCTGTATGGCTGTACCACCTGGACCCTAACGAAGTGCCTTGAGAATAAGCTAGATGGGAGCTGCACCAGAATGCTGCGA
>CM042149.1:15239575-15243769 GCA_023376005.1 Doryteuthis pealeii
GAGCCAGAAAGAGAGAGAAAATCCTGCAGCCCAAGAAAGCATAATAGTTTGTGTGCATTCAGTGCACCGAAGACTGTTACTCAAGAATTGGCCAGCAAGATCACTTGCGCAGATAATTTTTTTTGGACACTACGCCATCGTTCTTAGTGGACGGAAAGGATCCAATATATATATATATATATATATATATATATACCAACACCTCCGCACGATCAAGTACCACAAGGTCAATTTCTTAAGTAAAGTTTAACATTTTTGAGTCCAGAGTTTTCTTTCTACTAGACCCAAGACTGCCCTACTATTTACCCATAGATGGAGGGAGTATAGTTCGATGCTTACTTTCTCAATGGTATTAGTGCTATGTGAAATACAAAGCCTCGTCCAGGATTTGAACTAGTCTCATCGTGCCCATTTCCTACGACTGTAACCATTACACCACACGCCTGCATTATATATACAATATACACTACTATTATACAATTAATATAGTTACCTTGAAAATGCTTCAGTTTATTGCGACTGACCTCTTCATAAATGCTTCAGTGTGCTGCACAAAAGTTGATATAATTCCGTAATGTAATAACTTGACCAATTCTCGTTAGAATGATCTCAAATTTTAGCAGCTTCTGTCCAAATAGATACAAATTATCTATCTATACATATATAAAGGGCAGTTGTGTGAATCTGTATGGCCAAGTTATTAGATTAAGAAATTATATAGTTGGAGGCACGTGGTGTAATGGTTAGAGTCGTAGGAAATGAATTCGTCGATCCGAGTTCAAATCCTGGACGAAGCTACAGTGCATATTGCGTTAATACTCTTGGGAAAGGCATGGATCCAACTACTCTGCCTCCAGCTATGGGTAAATAGTAAGACAGACTGGGCTCTTTAACCTAGATTAGACAACCAGTCTAGGAGAAGGAAAACTCTGGGGTGCTCACTACTAGAATTGGCTCAGTCCTAATTAGTGATCTATTTCAGTAATTACCTAAAACTATCATCAATTTCTTAAAACTCCAGGTATTATTAACTCCTTCCTACCCGGCAAAAAGCCTCCTATTTATTTCCTCGGAAACTACAACAGATAAAAGAACAATAACAGCGTTGGATAGAGCATATTTTCTGCTACAACATACTATTTTCCACATGGTTACCACCACTGGCGATGTATTTTTACCATTGGTTAACAATGCATGATCCGAAAGTAATGCCTCTTCATTTCATTCGATTGGGCCCCAACGCCAGTACTGATCGTGGGTCACTAAAAGTCAAATCTTCCCGCCAATAGTTTATCATGTTTTGGCCTTGGTATAGATAGCAGATCAACTGCATACAAAGCAGAGGTGAGTCAATTAAACTTTTAAAATGACACTCATTGACATTCATTGATAACCAAATATTGATTATTAACACAGTAATATTAACAACAACAACAACATCAAATAATAATAATCTTATCATAATGGAGAGTGTGTGTAACCGAAACTATATCACTATATTAGTTACAATTCCCTTTACTACCCAAGCCACAATTCCCTTTGTTATTTATACAACATTCTCCATTCTATTCAAACCTCAATTACTAATAAAAATTATTTTACATTATTAATACTGTTGGTCTTATCTAAATACTAATAACATGCAATTGTATTTATATATACAACAAAATAGCGGTTTACAGTGGGAACAAGAAGGCTAATTTGCCTATTGATATTAAAACTTTGATTTTAATAAACATGTGCTTTGTATTATTGAATTATAATTGATTGCTTTTATTTTAATAAATATGATAAAAACTCTCTTCAATGAATTTTAAAAGAAATCCATTAATAGGCAGAAAAAATGTCATATTATTCTTTACCTTCTATTTTATGTAAATAGTTAAATTTAGCAATGAAAGACGGGAGTGATGGAAGAGTAAGTTTCAGTCGTTCTATTTTTCGATTATACCCCCTCCTTTGTTTCAAATCTTTTTATCTGCATTCCTATTTAGTTCCATTATATTTTCTAACTAAATACAATATTTTACCTCATTAAAACTTAACTACTCGTTATGATATTAACCAAACATTTACAAATTAATAAAATTTGAGCATTAACCCATGAGGAGTTAACCAATAAAAATAGCAACGAAGGAGCGAGTCAGTATTCTCTCGAGCTTCAGAAGTGGAACCTCACCACCGGATGCAGTTCAGTGTCATATCCAGGACACTTAGCTTTTGGTAAGTATGTTAATCAGTTTTTTACTGATTAACATACAGGGTGACTGTAAAGTGTTATAAGTAATTGAGAGTTGCCTCCCCTATTTTATGATTACCTCCATTTTGGAAAACTCTCGAGTGAATACAAGACTATATAAACTCTCAATAAGTGTGCCAATTATTCTAAGTAGAATAAAGCTTTCCAACGTCTATCGGGATAATCGTTTGTTATTATATAAAGTAACTCTCTATCCTATTTTTAAAAAAATCTTTTAATTTATTTCTTAATCGTCGTTTTTACAAAAATGAACGTGAGAAGAACACACATAACATGGGGTTTTATTCAAAATTCTATTTGTGCACCAGCATTCGCCTCCAGCCTCTCAAGCCGCCCGGGAATCGCATCAACTATGTTACATAGCTGATGCGATTGCCATTTATTGTTCGTGAATGCCTAATAAACCATTTTCCTGTAAAATCGATGGGTGGACGTGGTCCGCATGTGGCCGACCAGAAGCCCTGATTCTATTTGGGCACCAGCATTCGCCTCCAGCCTCTCAAGCCACCCGGGAATCGCATCAACTATATTACATAGCAAAATATGGAGGAGCAACAACACAACTTTAATTGCCATTTATTGCTGTTGTTGGCACCTCTCCGTCCACTAAGGACGATGGCGTAGTGTCCAAAAATAAATAAATAAATAAATTTAAAAAAAAAAATTATCTGCATCTGCGCAAGTGACTGTGTAGGTATATCCCTGAGTGACAGTATTTGGTGTACTGACTGCACACAAACTTTCTGGGGCTGATGTTTTTCTTCCTCTTTCTGTCTCTCTTTAAGGAACATACATCAAAGAATTGAGAAAAAAATATAAAAAAATGCTAAATATTTTAAAATAGAGCTTTACTTTTCAATCACTCTGTAGATATATTTATATAGTTTAATTATATAACTACAATTATATAACAGATATTTAGATGCTTATATAAGTGATTAATTTGTTTTCTTTGTTTAATGACATACTGGAATTCCTACTTACAGTCCTGCACGTTTGCCATTACGCCACGGAGACCCATAATTAATGTAACTATATTAATATAATTATAACCATTGTTATATGATAATTAGTTATATTATTAGTACTATTTTATAATGATATATCTATATTTATATATGATTATGTAACTATGATTATATAATTGATAATTAACTCTTTGCCTACTTTAAACCGCTTACAGCGGCTTTCAAAAACTGATGGTTAGTTCATTATAATTGACTATAAGGACTCGGATTACAATAATGATAGGACTTTATTTGACTAGAATGAGTTCTGAGGTGAATAGATTGTAAACTTTGAAATAAATCCCATCATATAGGTAAAAAATACCAAGAAAATTTGGTACAGTTGTGGAGGAAAGTTGGAAGGTAAAGAGTTAAATGCTTTTATATATATTTTACCAACCCCTCCGCACAAGTAGGATGTGACTTAAGTGAAAATTTAACGGGTTTGAATTCAGAGTTTTTCGTCTCCTAGAATGGTGACTTATCTAAGGTTAAAGAGCCCAGTCTCCTCTACTATTTACCCATAGTTGAGGGAGAATAGTTGGATTCATACCTTTCCCCAAGGTTATTTGCACACTATGTGAAATGCAAATAGCCTCGTCCATAATTTGAACTCGCGTCGACGAATCCATTTCCTAGGACTAACCATTAAACCATGTGCCCCCATAAAAATCTCAAAATGGTCAATTTCTAAATTAACAGGTTTGAATTTAGAGGTTCTCTTCTCCTAGACTGGTTGCTTTACCAAGGTTAAAGAGCCCAGCCCGCCATACTATTTACTCATAGATGTAGGGAGAGTAGTTGGATAAATACCTTTCCCAAGGGTATTAGCACTATGTGAAATGCAAACAGTCTCGTCTAGGATTTGAACTCAGGTTCGGGGCCAAACTCCACTTTCTACGACCTAATTTCTAATTACACAGTGCT
>CM042149.1:15243869-15286369 GCA_023376005.1 Doryteuthis pealeii
CCGACCGACGATATCACGAAACGCCTTACCCTGATGATGCTTACTAAGCGGAAACTATTAGTAAGTTAATTTTCGACTTCATTAAATTTATTTAACTTTTTTATTGGCGTATACTTAGTATTGAGCACTTTTTACCATTTTTTTAAACTCCTAGCGGTTTATTATTATATATATTATATATATATATATATATTATATATATATTATATATATATATATATATATTTATTTATTTATTTTTCTTCTTTTGGCCAAGTGTTATAGTATTAATCGATATTTTCGGTTGGTACGAACCCTTTGGTTCTTTCTTTTTTTTCATTTTTTCGCCAGTTGAAGTTTGGTAATATATTTTTACTAACAAATTATTTGCCGTTTTTTCTTACCGCAAGAGTTACTAACAGGATTAGTATTATATATATTATATATATATATATATATATATTATATATATATAATATATATATGATATTGGAAAAGATGAATGTAAAAATATATATGGATATAGATGAAATTTATTATATGCTGCCACGTCTGTTTCGACAGGGAAATTTGCTTACACATATTGTATTGCATTAAAATTATCTTAAATATAAAATAAATTATAATAAAAAACATATGTAAACAGTCCGTTCTTCATCAGAAAGCAGAATGTTTTTGATTTTAAAAAGGAATGACATTACAAGTGGACATTACAAGAATGACATACAGAATGTAATACAAGTATCAAAAAAGTAATAAAGATTTTTTTGTATTTTTTTTGACACCCACCTTATTCTGAAAACAATTACGTTCCATTTATTGTTTATTTAATATCTTGGTAAATAACAGCTTTTCAAACTGCGGGCACTTCTATGACATTATCTTTGTATCTTGAAAAAATTAACCGTTCCATTCATTGTTCATTTCTATTCTGGTGAATACAGCCTTCAATATCGATCTTTACTCTTTGACCACACCTTGATATATCATAATTATTTTTCAATGATTTTATACTTGCCGTTTTCAAACATAAATACCTTTCTTTAAAAATTTGTTAGAACCCTAAAACAGTTAAAATATTTCCATATCATTTTTTTCAAAAAACAGATTAAAAAAAGATTCGATTTTACGGACGTAATTAGTTTCAAATATTTTCCCGTGTAATTACGGGCCTTTCTTTTTTAAGCCCTATCACTATATGATTGTTTCCCACCCTACTACTTTATGGCAAACCCCCTACCCTTTCTGTTGCTAGAAGGCATTGGATGTGCGTTTTAGTGTTCCTGAGTTGACGTCTATACTGCATCTAAGGTGAAGTTCCACTTCTAGAGTTTTTGGGGAATGTGTAGAGTGCCCATTTCATCGCCATTACTACTGGTCCACTTTTTGGCCCGGAGTGGTGAACCTGTTAGGGGTCCTATCTATGATTGAATAGAAAAAAATGAGTAATTACTTAGGCATTTATTCGAAACTTTGCTCTCCATCTTTTGTTTATCTGTACAACGTTTCGGCACGATGTGCCCTCAGGCCTTCTTCAGTATTTCTTGTCAGACTCGGGGCCTTATCGAATTTATAAATAAACAATAAAGATTGAGGACAATAGTTTGAATAATCCTAATAATACTAATCTCAGAACTCAATCTAAAAAAGTCAGAGAAATAGAAAAATGTTTAAGAATAATGTTGTTATAAAAATTGAATGTCCATACAAGAAAGAATTAAAATAAAACGTCTTGGGCATAAAATAACCAAACCAACGGTTGACATTCCCGCTAAACCTCAGCCAACCAACCAAACCAACCAACCCAACCATCAATGGACAATCGTAAGCAGAGTATTAATCAGTAATTCCAAATCTGCCAACCAGGAATCTTGACTGTTTCCAATAAAAGAACTGTTTTATTTAATAGATGGGGAAGGCAGGTTCGAACCTGGTCAATAACATTTGATTAAAACAGTGGAAATAGGGCACTCGTGAGAAAGAAAAAATGTCATACCTGTGTATCGAAATATAAAATTTTATCGGGGACACAACCACCTACGTATTTGGGTCTTTCTGATAAGGAAGTATGGCTTGTTGTGCTCTTTTGTTCAATGGTTAGATGTGAACATTGTGTGCATAAGTAGCACCACCTTAACGACCTTTAAATATGTCGGAACCAACAAGTACAATGGATATTGACAAGAATAAATTGACTATTTGGCCAAAGAAAGAAAAGTGGCCCGGAAAAAGCCAAAGAAAAAGATATTGAATACCTTAAGAAAAGAAAAAAGGAAACTATTTTATGTGTTTTTTGCTGCTTCACTTTATAATATATATATATATATATATAATATATATATTCTTCATTTATAATGGAGATTGTGTGTTTCGTCTGTAACCGAAATATATTACTATTCAAGTAACAATTTCCCCTTTATTATTTACGTCACATTCTACAGGATTTTATTTTTTTTAAACCTCAATTATTAATAAAAATTTTTTACAATTATTTAAAACTGTTGGTAAATCTACATACTAATTAACATACAATTGTATTTATATATACAACAAAATAGCAGTTTACAGGCGAGAATGGGAAGGTTTTAATTTGCATATTGATATTACAAATCTGATTTTAATAAATATGTGCCTTAGTATTATCTGATTTTCTAATTGTTTGGTTTGTATCTAATGAATTTATTATCTAAAATTCTCAGGTTATAAATCTAAAGAAATCCGATTAACAAAAAAAAAAAAAAAAATAACTGTATTTTATTCTTTACTCCTATTTTTAACTGATTAGTTAAATTAGCGAAAATTTAGCAATGAAAGACGGGAGTGAGGGAAGAGTAAGTTTCAGTTGTTCTCTATTTTTATTATATGCTCCCCTGTTTCAACATATTTTTTATTCTGCTTTCTTTTTATTTGTTTCTTAGATTTTCTAATTTGATACAATAATTTATTACATTAAAACTTAAATACTTGCACCCGGAGGCTGCATATATTGCTAGTATATATATATATATATAATATATATATATATATATATATATATATATATATATATAAATGTTGTTCTGGTCCAGCGGGAGAAAATGTAATATTTTTAGTAAAAAAAAAGAAGAAGGTCCGCAAAATGTATCGTTCTCTCAGAAAAAAATGTTTTATTCTTTTTATTTCACATACGCAACACGTGTTTCAGATATTCTGGTTATCTTCTTCAGGCTTTGATCAATACATATATTGATATACATATATATATATATACACATATTCACAATATATATATATAATACATAGGTTATGCGTGTTTCTGTAATTTTCTGTTATGGTTGTTTTGAACAACCATAACAGAAAAATTACAGAAACACGCATTACCTATGATATATATATAATATATAGTGTATATGTGTATATATATATATGTATATCAATATATGTATTGATCAAAGCCTGAAGAATATACCAGAATATCTGAAACATGTGTTGCGTATATATATATATAATATTATTATATATATATATAAGGTGTGTCAAAAAATTTACCGAGATTTTTGTACTTTTTGACACCATCATGTATTCTGAAAAATTAACGTTCCATTCCATTCTTAATTTCTATCTTGGCAAAATACAACTTTAAAATCTGCACTTTTTGACACATTTATTCTTGAAAAAAAAAAAAAATTAACTTTACATTTATTGTTCATTCCTATCTTGGTAACAGCTTCAATCTCGATACTTTTTTGACGCACCTTAATATATATATATATATATATAATAATATTATATTTATATATATATATATATGTATGTGTGTGTGTGTGTGTGTGTGTGTGTTAATAGAGGACATATATTTAAGGAAACAAATGTTATGTTGTTGTTGTGTGTTGTTTTGTGTGTGGTATAGAGAATATATATAGAAAACTATTCGTGTTTCTTTGTGTATGTGTATTGTGTGTGTGCGTGTGTGTGTGTTGTGTGTGTGTGTGTGTGGTGACATAGGAAATATATAAAGAAACTATGTTGTTTTCAGTATATTTTAGGCAAACCTCTGCCCTTGTCAAAGGGCTTTTGTTGATTCTACATTCTACAAAATCTTTGACAAAAGGCAGAGGTCTACACAAAATATCAAAATCTAAAATAAGATTAGAAATATTTCACCACTTTGAATTTTGGTTATTTTATTCCTTTATTTTGCACTTTTCAATGCTTCTAATACAACCAAACTTTTTCTCAATATCTTTCAAATATATTTACAAAAAGAGCATACATGAACTCTTCACAGACGGTAGAGCGTCCACCTTAGGAAGACAAAGGTTATGGTTTGGATACCAGTCCTCGCCAACTCAGCGTATGAATACACACAAGAGATCTGGTGCAGTTAATTGAGGAGCTGATGGTAGGTTCGGCGTTCCACCTCAGACGCGTTAAAATAATTCTCCTTGATTCTAGCACTAGCGAAAAGGAAAGTGACTCCCTCGCTGTGTGGCTTGATAACTACATTAGGCCACCCCGCCTACTACTTTTATATATATATATAGAGTGCTATATCTATAAGTATAAGACTCAATATCATGGATAGAGCATGTATATCCCCAAGTTTGGGGGTAGCGTGGTCAACGGCTCTTTGGTTACTGTCAGTTTCTCGCAATGCGCGCATAGACGAGAAACTGTCAGTACCAAGTGCCACTTTACTTCATGTCTACGTATCATAGTACACACCCAATGGGGGGGGGGCAATTTTGCATAGCCAGAAAATTATTGACGGTAAATAAAAATGACAAACCCTTTTAAGAAATTCCCAAGTTTTATCGTGTCCGACCGTTACCCGCACCTACAGTGAGGGTTCTTATGATTGGCTTTTTGTTGTTGGTCACACTGCTTGGTGCCAGTAGTAGTGGGAAGTTGTCCCTAACATTGTTACGGAATAAATCCGGATAATGTACGGTCGAAAGGTGGCATGAACAACAAAAACATAAGAATTGTCTGAATAATTCTTTAATGTTAACTAGAAGCGGCTACCCGGCGTCACATTGGTAGAAGGTGGGGCAAAAAAATTAGTCTCGAAATTTACATATACTGAATCGTGAGTTGGATCCTCGCAGGATGCTTTATTAAAATCCCTACTTTAAAAAGACCTTGCGTTGATTCGGCCCGTTTGGGACAACAAAAAACTAAGTGCACACACTGAAAAGAAAATGAATGTCTCCTAATTAAATGCACCCCACCAAAAAAAAACATGCTGTTACTGTTTAAAAATTATTTTTTAAATTATCCCACGAATATAAATCAAATCTTCATTATTTTTTTTGCTCAAAAAGCCAAACTGTAATGATATTAATGTGTATATATATATTTACTTTTCGTTGTTTTATTTTTGTAGTTTCATCCGGACATTACATACATACCACACAACTGCCCTATATATATATGTATAAATATATATATATATTTTAATTTTTTTGTTATCAATATTGGAGAAATGATTATAAAGTGCCTCAATATTCTTTAAGAGCTGTATTTATTTATTTATGGTGCCCAAAATGCTCATTGTGCACCACTGAAAATTGCGTATTTCTGCAAGGATAAGCTCAGAACACGTTTTCTTAATAATAAAATGGAAATATTAGAGGCATGCCACACGAAAAAATTTTTGATATGGAATTGACTAACCAAAACCTCAGGCCGCCTAATTTAGGAATTCACACATATATATAAACGCACACAAAATTAAAAAAACAAAACAAATCATCATAAAAACACGAGACTCAATGACGACAAATAGAACGCCGGTGAATGAAGAAAGCAAAAGCAAAGACGAATAACGGATCACGTTCACACGAGCACCAAAGTAAAAAACTGATCCAATTTTTTTCAAAAAGTCAACGTCTCTGATGACGGATAAACATCTGAAACCATTGGTAAGATGAAATTTGTATTGTGACTTAAATAAATAAATAAATAAATATATATATATATATAATATATATATATATATATATATATAATATATATTAATATATATATATAATCTTTCTTAAAACAATAGAAGGAAAGCGGAATGTAAATTTTGTAGATCAAAAATATCCTCTGAGAATTTTTGAACTATTAAAAAGATCTTTAAGATGGCCCATCTATCTGTTATTTTCTCTCATTCCCCCAGGCTTCCTTTTTATCAGTTAATTGTCAAACCTTCCTTTTCCTCAAGATTTGGGCCGAAATGACAAATATTTAACTCAGGTCACGCCGGTATTCGCATGAAAAGCTATCAATGTTTCAAATTAATTTTAAATGCATATGAATCATAATGGGTATTTAATTCGATGTTAATTATACCAAAAGACCGATATAGTGACCTTAGAACCAAAGTTCAGAAAAATATGTTGGAAATACAAGGTGTGTCAAAAACGTATCGAGATTTTTTGTAATTTTTTGACGCACTTGTATTCTGAAAAAAAAAATAACGTCCATTCATTCTTTCATTTCTATTTTGGTAAATACAGCTTTAAACTTGGTATTTTTTTGATACACCTTGTATTCTGAAAAAAAAAAATGAATGGAACATTATTTTTTTCAGAATACAGGTGTGTCAAAAAACCAACCAACCAACCAAGAAGAAGAAGAAGAAGAAGAAGAAGAAGAAGACGACGACGTTTAGATAACTTTAAATATATATTTTAAAATAAAATAAACTTGTATGTAAATGTACAATACAGGACATGTTTTAAAAACTTTGTTTTTAAAAAAATAATAAGGACCGTCTAAGTTCGCATACTCAAATTTTGAGTGTATACGATATACGGGTTTTCTTTATTCTATGTATTGACGAATTTTTTGGTAATGTGACGTAGGCAGTGACGTAGTTTCGGTTACAGACAAATGGAGAACAAATCTCCATTATTTAATAAAAGATATAAATCTGTTAATTCTCAACTGGTTTCGGTCTTCGGTCATCATCACAAACTATGTTTATTCTATTGTCTGTTTACATTTCAAGATTGAAGGTGTATGAATGCCACAGGATTGCCTCAACGGGAGAATGAACTTTTACGACTTAGCGATTTCAACATTCGACTTTGCACATGTTATAAAATAGTCTACAACATTGTTTGTTTCTTTTCTCGAAAATGTTCATAAAGACTAAGATCGTTCTAAACAAAAAGGTAAGAACTTTTAAATAATGAATTTTTAAACATAATAATTTTCATTCTATTCTATAGCCAGTATTCAACTGTGTTGCAAGATGGATCTGATTCTGAGTATCCAGACTAGGTAAAGTGGTTTAAGTAGCAAGTTGGGCTATTCTACTATGTGGCATGGTCAAGTCTATTTCCGGGATTCTGATTGGCTGGTGGTTTTATTGTGGATGTTTTTATCCATATATACTGAACACTTGACCATGTTTTGTAAGTTTCTACAGAGTGTATTTGGTTACGTTCAGTCTTTTCTTTTTGTCTGGTGACTGGATGCTAGTCACTGCCTTCCTGTGAAAGTGGGTATGATGTTCATTCTACAATGAGTTTTTGTCCAGTTTTATTATTGATTGATTGATTAAACAATTTTAACTGCATATCAACCTGTCTAGGGTTATTTTATGCCTAGAGATTAGGGGATTGTGTTTATTGGCTGTCAACTCGTGGACGAGTAAGACCATTTCCTGTTCTTTCTTTTTCATTTTTAAGCACACGATAGCGTGCGAGCACGAAGATGACTCTTCAGTCCACTGAGACTCCTGAAGGACCTATTACATACAAAACATACTTGAGTGCCAGTAGCATTTGACACTGTATCCTTGTTTTCTCATATGATTCACCATGCCAGCCCTGGAGAAACATGCCCTTCCACATAAACGACGCTGGAACGTAAATTTGTACAAGTTAAGGGCCAGTTTAGCTCAGTTGATAGAGCGTCGGACTAGGAAACACAAAGTTCCTGGTTTGATACTGGCCCTCGCCAACTCAGCGTATGAGTGGCACAGGGATCTGTACGGTAAAGTGAGGAGTTCCACCTCAGACGCTAAAACAACCTCCTTGCTCTAGCACTAGTGAAAAGGGATAGACTCCCTCGCTGTCTGTCTGATACCGACTTTAGGCCACCCCGACGACTTTACTTAATTCTATAAGTTAAAGAGACAATTCTTCCGAGGCGTAGTTGTATTCGTGCTACTGTACGGTTGCACTACTTGAACCCTAACGAAACACCTAGCGAATAAACTAGATAGCAGTTGCACAAGAATGCTGTGTGCGGTCTTTAACAAATCGTAGAAACAACAATCTAGAAGAAAGCAGCTGTACGGCCACTTGCCCCCCCTATAACCCAAACCATCCGAGTAAAACGAACGAGACATGCTGGATACTGCTGGAGAAGCAAGGTCGATCTCATAAGTGATGTTCTCCTGTGGAAACCTGCTCATGGGCACGCCAGTGTGGGTCGTTCAGCAAAGTCGTCCAGCAGATTCTGGATGCTTTACAGAGGAAATCCTAGGGGCATGACCAATAGGGATGGTTGGCAAGAGATTGCCATGGATATCCCCTGCATCCGGCGCGACCTGATGATGTAACATAACTGATATGTTGTCTATAAATTATGTATGATGGTGTAGTAATTAAAAACAAAATAATTTTTAATCAGGACATTTACTAAACTTGTAGTTAGTCTCTGATTGGCCAGAGCCAAGCGTGAGAATAGAGAGATTATTAGAAAGCCAGTCTGTCGCATTTTTCTTTCTTGTTGAAAGTGTACACACACACACACACACACACACACATATGTATGTATATATATATATATATATTTATATATATATATATATGTGTGTGTGTGTGTGTTTGTGTGTGTGTGTCGCTACTGTGGTTGTAGGCAGCCGTGGTATGACATCTCGTTCGCCAAAAATAAATAAAAAAAAAGTTATCTTTTTTAATATATATATATATATATATATATATATATATATATATAAGTTGTGTCAAAAAGATATCGAGATTTTTTGTACTTTTTGACACACCTTGGATTCTGAAAAAAAAAAGTTTCATTCATTCTTCATTTCTATCATGGTAAATACATCTTTAAACTTGGTACTTTTTTGACACTAAAAAATTAATGAATGGAACGTTACTTTTTCTTCAGAATACAAGGTGTGTCAAAAAGTACAAAAACTCGATACTTTTTTGACACACCTTGTGTAGTATCCGAGTGCCGCTTTAGTGTTTCCGTTGCAGTGGTAATAGTAATTTATCCAAGTGGGCTCGCTCAATATATCATAAACATAGAGCTATAATAATTGTAGAAAAATTATGGGTCTGCCACGATTTCAAACTTAATGATCTCGTCAGGACGTGTTATTCATTGTACTAAGTTATGTTGCAGCTATTTATACATATACGTCATTAGGTAGGTGGGAAGGTTTCGGTTACTGCTATGCTAATTGATCGTTTAGATCGAAACATTGGTAGACCCATAATTTTTTTTATACAATAATATATACGTATATATATATATATGCGTGTGTGTGTGGGTGTTTAAAGCCAACGCTTAAATTTATTGTTATTTATTTTGTTACCCTCCCCTCTGTCTGTCTGTCTCTTTCTGTGTTTCTCATTTTCTTTGTCCCTCCTTCCTAACGTATCTTGCTTCTGCCTTTCTATCTTTTCTCTTTAAATGTCCTTTGATGTTAATTATACCAATAAAAACTGATACATTAAAATTAATAAAAATGTCGACTCTTTGTCATAAACACATCGATAAAGTTATTAGAAATATTAAACGCCCAATAAAGTCTTAGGAAGTCCAACCAAAGGAGGAAATGACCTCGTGCCATGAAACACACATATTCTGCATGTTCATACCCTTGGAACACCGACAGTATTAGGATATGGGTACTTAAAAAAAACTCACATAAATCCGCAAATGGGTTAGTGGGCTCGTTAGCCTTGGTCAGCAACCCATAACACCGACAGTAGTAGAATTGGGGTACTTACAATTTACATAAATTCCAAAATGGGCCGGGTAACTCAGTCGGTAGAGCGTTCGGCTAGAAACCACCAGGTTCTAGTTCGATACCGGTCCCCGCCAACTCAGCGCATGAGTAGCACAGGGATCTGTGCGGTAAAGTAAGGAGCTGATGGTAGGTGTGGCGCTCCACCTCAGATGCTAAAAACAATCTCCTTTCGTCTAGCGCTATTGAAAAGGGGATAGACTCCCTCGCTGACTGGCTGATACCGACTTTAGGCCGCCCCGTCGACTTTACTTTTACAATTTACATAAATCCCAAAATGGGTTAGAAGGGGCTCCTTAGCCTTGGTCGGCAACCCATCTAAGTCAAGCAAAAGTCCGATTCAAAGCCTCCGCTGCCTAGCGGCTTTACCTCATCCCAAAGAAAGGCCAAGGGAATAAACCCCGAAAACAAATCAGGAGCCGGAGTCCCTAAAGTAGTGGGATGCTGATATCCAATGCTATCCAGCAACTCCGGCGACACTGCTACTGCCAAACTGCACTGGTTACTTACCCTTTTTGCTGCTTGGGCAACGTCATCTCCTCTATGAACCTGCCCAGGTTACGTAGTAAAAAATATGGACACTACTCCATCGTCTCTCGTAGACGGAAGGAAGCCAACAACATCTTGCAATTCAACACGCTTGACTCATCGTTTCGAAAGTTTTTGTCACCTTTCAAAAAATGTAATAATCGCTGGTTGGACAGAGAACTTATCAGCACTTTCTAGTAGAATCAGTTAATTGCGAACATTTCATTAAAATGAAAATGATAAAGAGAGAGAGAGAGAGAGAGAGAGAGAGAGAGAGAGAGAGAGAGAGAGAGAGAGAGAAGAGAGAGATTGGGGGAAGAAAGAAATATTGAATTGGAAAAAACATAAGGAAATAGCTCGACGGAATGAGGAAAGTGAGAGAGAGAGAAAAAGTGTGTGTGTGTGTGTGTGTGTGTGTGGTGTGTGAGAAGAGAGAGAGAGAGAGAGAGAGAGAGAGAGAGAGAGAGAGAGAGTGTGTGTGTGTGAAGAGAGAGAGAGGAGAGAGAGAGAGAGAGAGAGATTGGGGGAGAAAGAAATATTGAATTGGAAAAACATAAGGAAATAGCTCGACGGAATGAGGAAAGTGAGATAGACAAAGAGAAGAGAGAGAGAGAGAGAGAGAGAGAGAGAGAGAGAGAGAGAGAGAGAGAGAGAGAGAGAGAGAGAAATTTATTTTGTCAATATATATTCGCTTCCTCAAAGCAACTCAAAACGTTGCCTTTAGTAAAATTGGAAGCCGCTGTCCTAAGTTGGAATCTCCTCTAGAAATTGAGTGCATATGCTTATTCTAAAATAACACAGACATGATCCTAGATCTGAATGTTGTGGAGCAGGTGTTACTCCCTTGAATGATAGAAATGGAGAGATAAAATTGTATATATATATATATATATATATATATATATATATATATATATATATATATATATATATATATATAAGTGTATTTTGGCAGCATTTCTCTTTTTGAACATTGGTTGAACTCGAGTGACGATTCCTGTGGTACGAGTTTCTGTTCAATCCTTTCAAGGTGTCTGGCCATCTTTTTGGTGTTAGGGTGGAACTGGTGTAGTAATCTACCAAAGGTGTATCTACGAGCGCTTTCAGCATGTCGATCTGCCATCTTCAGGTTTGAAACTGGTGGTATGTTTTGTGGTGTCTCGTTTTTAAAGAAAACAAGCAGTAGCGTAGGAATTGGTAGTGGAAGGTAGTAACAATTGGTAGTGGGAGGTAGTAGGAATTGGTAGTGGAGGTAGTAGGAATTGGTAGTAGTTCGAACGAACGATGCAGTAGAGATTTGTGTGTGTGTGTGTGGGGGGGGGAGTTTGTGAGAATGGGAGGGATAGTGGAAGGAGAATAGGCGGGAAATTTTAGGTATTTGAGGACATGTTGACTTGTTTATCAAGCAGATTAGCACTACACCTATTCGATACCAGTTCTATTAATCAACACCTTAAAACACATCCATGCCCCCCCTCTACCTACCGCAAAATTTTAACAGAAAATACATTCATACTACATAAAGAAAAAAACAAACAAACAAAAACTTCAAATAATCGAAGCTCTATATATCAAACAAAAAACAAAAACAAAAACAAAACACCTTAAACAAAATAAACTTCGAAACAGTATATATTAGTCATTCACAGACGTTTACGTCTCACCAGTTTTTTAACAGCTATCTCTAGCCGGGAGTGAAACCCGACAGAATTTTCATCTGTCAAGCTCCTTACTCTTACGGCAGTCAGTGACTGTCAGTCAAAGATGAATAATTAATTGATACATATTTACAAGATGTATGTTTTTACAATCCCTAGAGAACTCAAGTCTGTAAACAACAGACGAGTAAATGCCTTACACTAAACGGTGAAAGTTCAATTAATTAAAATAAAATAGAAATTAGAAGGCTATTGACAATGCAATGGAAGAACAATAGGTGATGAAAATGATGTTTATTTATCTGTTTCCTAAATATTTTCGGGATAATATATATATAATGGGAAGATAAGATGGTTTCAGATATATTTACCAAAATTAGATTAAATATTATCGATTAATTTTTTTCAAAGAAATCACCATAGGCTCCAACCACGGCCCCACACGAATTCGAAATCTCCTACAGGACCTTCCGATGGTCTCCTTGTTTAAACTGGTAAATGTTGTCGATATCCTTGCCTTCAGTTCATCTTTGGTGTAGCATGGACTTTTGTTGGTCTCTCGCTCTACCGCGCTCCACATCTAATAATTAAGAGGATTGCAATCTGGGAAGTTAAGTAGTCAGATGTTAGGGGTGATGTGGTCGCAGAGATTTTCTTACGGCCAACACTGGGTTTTCCTGCTTGGTTTGGGATGGTTCAGATACCTGTTGCCAAACGTAGGGTCTTCCAACAGCCACTCTCCCGATCTAGGGCAGCACTACCTCCACTAGACACTTAATGAAGTGACCACTCCAAACACCATGATGTGGACTGGGTGATTGTTTTCTTCAATATCGGTACATCCTCTGCGGACAGAGCAAACCAACATGATCCAGGGAAGCACTACCTCCTCCATGCACTTGATTTACCTCTCTCTGTGGAGTTTGAGGCATTGTGGGGAGACATCATTAATACATAAATAGCGAATTAAGATTAAATATTTATTATTTAATATTGATTGAGAATATATCGTAAATAACTTTGCGAATTGTGACGTCGATGTGGACGTAGTTTCAGGTATAGACAGACGCATAATCTTCATTATAATAGAAAGATAAGATTCGATTTGAAAGGGTAACTGTTATAGTGGCACACCCACCTACTTAGTAATGGGTACAACCCAGATATAGATACAAGTCGATGGTTGTACAAAGCAACTCCCTGAAGATTCGCTACTGCGTGAAACTATAGTCGGAGGATTTTAACTCATTCGGTTTTAAAACATATATTCAGCTCTTTTTAAATCGATTTTAATTAATCCAGAAGTAAATATATTTGTTTGCTTTGTGGATTGCCAATTAACTGTTATATATATATATATATATACACGTATATGTCATCCACAGACACCGTGTTTCGACGTTTCACGTCTCATCAGTGAGGCTAAACACAACAACTAACTTCGATCAGAAGCGAACCCCGACGCACTTTACGCCTGTCCGATCCGTTAACCTCTGGGCCATTACCAGCTGCCGTTTAAGGTTACATCTGTGTATATACTTTACGATCACCAGAGATCAAATCTGTAAACAGATGATCATTGCGTTATGCTGGCGGTGAAAGTTTATTGAAGTCGCTCCTAAAGAGCTCTACTGGGTTAAGAGAGATCAAGAGATCAAGAGATCAAGAGATCAAGAGAGAGAGAGAGAGAGAGAGAGAGAGAGAGAGAGAGAGAGAGAGAGAGAGAGAGAGAGAGAGAGAGTTATGAAAACCTTAACTTATCGGATATGAATTTATTTCGGCTACCTTTGCCTCTTCAAGTCAGATTTTTAAAAATCAAAATTAGCATTGTGCCTAAAACTAAGATAAAAGTCATCGGGGTGATTTAAATCAGCCAGACAGCGAGGGAGTCTATACCATTTTCACTTGTTTTGGCGTCTGAGACGGAGAACCACATCTACCATCAGCTCCTCACTTTACCGCACATATCCCTGTGCTACTCATACACTGAGTTAGCGAGGACCAGTATCGAACCAGAATAAGGTCTCCTAATAACAACAACAACAATAATAATAATAATAATAATAGAATACTCAGAAGCGTCCTGGAGACATGTGGAGACTTGTTGTTACTCGGACTCCAGTAAAATACCATCAGAGTTGGCGAGGGTCGGTATCGAACCGGCAACCTTGTGGTTCCTAGCCGGACGCTCTACCGACTGAGCTAAATCGGCCCTATGAAACTAAGATAAACTTAGTACATAACGAGTGAATATTGGGAGAGGGAGAGAGAGAGAGGGAGAGGGAAAGAGAGAGAGATAGAGAGAGCAAGGAGAGGAGAGAGAGAGAGAGAAAGAGAGCAAGGGAGAGAGAGAGAGAGAGAGAGTGAGAGATAGATAGATAGATAGATAGAGAGCGAGAGGAGAGAGAGAGAGAGAGAGAGAGAGAGAGAGAGAGAGAGAGAGAGAGAGAGAGAGAGAGAGAGATGTATAATCTAGTTAAGCTTGTGGAGATCAGAGTTTATGAACTCAAATACAAGACATCTTAGAATATCGCCAAACAATAATTAGGATTATGTCAATTGTCTAGTAGACACCCCCCCCCCTCTTGTGTAACAATGATACTGGAACTGCTCGTTGGTATTAAGTGTGACTGGTCGTCAATGCAAAAATAAAAGACCCTCTCCTCCCAAACATCCCCGGACTCCCTCTCCCTCCCCCCTCTCTCTCTCTCTCTATATATATATATATATGTGTGTGTGTGTGTGTGTGTGTGTGCGTGTGTGTATGTATGTATGTATGAAAGTATGTATATATATATATGTATATATGTAAGTATATATATATATGTATGCAAGTATGTATATATATATGTATGCAAGTATGTATATATATATATATATGTAAGTATGTTTGTATGTATATATAATTATATATATATGTATGTAAGTATGTATGTATGTATGCATATTTATATATATATATGTATGTATCTATATATATGTATGTAAATATACATATATATATATGTATGTATGCAAGTATGTATATATATATATGTATGCAAGTATGTATATATATATATGTATGTAAGTATGTATATATATATATATGTAAGTATGTTTGCATGTATATATAATTATATATATATGTATGTAAGTATGTATGTATGTATATATAATTATATATATATGTATGTAGGTATGTATATATATGTATGTAAATATACATATATATGTATGTATGTAAGTATGTATATATATATATGTATGTATATAGATATATGTATATATGTAGGTATGTATATATATGTATGTATATATATATGTAAGTATGTATATATATATGTGTATGTAAGTATGTATGTATGAATATATATATGTGTGTGTATGTATGTATGTCAGTATGTATGTATATATATATGTATGTAAGTATATATATATATATATATGTATGTATGTATGTTTGTATGTATATATCATTATATATATGTATGTAAGTATGTATGTATACATAATTATATATATATGTATGTAAATATGTATGTATGTATATATAACTATGTATATATATGTATGTATATATATATATGTATATAAATATTCATATATATATATATATGTATGTAAGTATGTATGTATATATGTATGTATGTATATATATATATATATATATATATATATATATATAAGTATGTATACATATATGTATGTAAGTATGTATATATATGTGTATGTAAGTATGTATGTATGCATATATATGTGTGTGTATGTATGTATATATATATGTATGTATATATATGTATGTAAGTATGTATGTATATATATATACGTATGTAAGTATGCATATATATATATTTAAGTATGTATGCATATATATATGTAAGTATGTATATATATGTATTTATGTATGTATGTATGTAAGTATGTATATGTATATATATATGTATGTATGCATATATATATATATATATATATATGTATGTATGTATGTATGTATGTAAGTATGTATATGTATATATATATGTATGTATGCATATATAATATATATATATATATATATATATCAATTTAAAGTGTTAAAGTGTATGTATATATAGTATGTAAGTATGTATGTATATATATATATGTATGTAAGTATGCATATATATATATATATTTAAGTATGTATGTATGCATATATATATATGTAAGTATATATATATATATATATATTATATATATATGTATGTATGTATGTAAGTATATTATATATATATATATATATATATATATATATATATATCAATTTAAGTGTTAAACAGTACAAAACATTTACGTAATAAGAAAGCAGGTTACGGAACTAAGTGATGTTGGTCAAGGCAAAGAAAGGCGAGCGGCCGAGCAGCCAAACAGGATCCTCGACATCTTTCACCGCTTCTGATTGGCCCTTGAAAAAAAGAAAATGACTGAAGGTCAAAGGTCATTGAAAGAAACAATGACAATGTCAGAGAAATATTGTTTGTTTATATTGGATATTAATGTGAGCTTTAATGCAAGTATATGTGCGTATATGCGGCTGTGATTTGAACTGGGTTGTAAGGAAGTCTACATGAGGATATACGTATGTATACAAAATGTTTGAAATACAGAGAATTAGTTAAACAGATATGAATGCTGGGTGAACTTGGTAATTGTACAATTAGCAAAGTGGGAATTGTCTAAGCGTTTAGTCTTAATAATTTTGGCACAATTCCATTTATTATTGTTTGTTTGTATTTATTACACAGTTTCGATTTTCTTTTAATCATCAAAGAATTTTATATATCAACAAATCTATTTTTATAATAATCTATCTATCTATCCCAATCTGTTCCTATCTATCTATCTATCTATCTATTTATCTATCTACCTATCTATCTATCCCAATCTGTTCCTATCTATCTATCTATCTAGTTTATATATCAACAAATCTATTTTTATAATAATCTATCTATCTATCTATCTATCTATCTATCTATCTATCTATCCGAATCTGTTCCTATCTATCTATCTATCTATCCATCCCAGTCTGTTCCTATCTATCTATCTATCTATCCCAATCTGTTCCTATCTATCTATCTATCTATCTATCTATCTATCTATCTATCTATCCCAATATGTTTCTATCTATCTATCTATCTATCTATCTATCTATCTATCTATCTATCTATCTATCGCAGCCTGTTTCTATCTATCTATCTATCTATCTATCTCAGTTATTTTCTTTTATATATATATATATATATATATATATATATATATATATATATATATATATATATATAGCAGTGTTGTCTTAACTAACACCAATTTACATAACCTTAGGAAAGCCCAAATAGAACTAACCAAAACATACAAAAAAGAACAAACAGAATATATACAAACACAAATAAATAACATCAGACAATCAGTGGAAGACAGGCTGTCACGGTTAGCATGGCAAATAGTAAATGAAATTAGTGACAGGAAAAGTACCTCTAGATCAAAGCTAAAGGCAACTAGCCAAAAAGATAGACTGCAGAAATGGAAGGACCACTTCCAGAAACTCTTGGGGAACCCACCTGAAATTATAGAAAACAACACCCAAAATATCATAAATACACAACTAGACATCAAACTGGGGGATTTTACAACAGAAGAACTCAATGAAGTATTAAAGAAACTAAAAGGTAGAAAAGCAGCAGGTCTCGACGAAATACCCCCAGAGGTATGGAAGACGGGAAAGTTCAATGACATACTGCTTAGGCTATGCAATGCTGTATATAGACAAAATAGAATAGATAAATGGACAAAAGGATGCATCCCCCCATTCCCCAAAAAGGGAGACCTAGGAGTCACTAAAAACTACAGAGGCATAACTCTTACTGCTATTGCAGCTAAGATATATAATGCCATTCTTCTTAATCGCATCCGACCCGAAATAGAGAAAATCCTTAGGAAAAACCAAAACGGATTCCGCAGAAATAGATTCACAACCTCTCAAATCCTGACTATACGACGAATCATAGAAGGGGTTCGAGCAAAAAATCTAGAGGCAACGCTACTATTCGTAGACTTTTCAAAGGCATTCGATTCTATACACAGAGGGAAAATGGAACAAATACTAATAGCATATGGTGTCCCCAAAGAAACTGTTGCCGCCATAATGATGCTCTACAAAGATACTAAAGCAATGGTACGCTCACCTGATGGTGACACAAATTACTTTGACATTGCCGCTGGGGTCCTACAGGGAGATACATTAGCACCATATATATTATAATATGCCTAGACTATGTACTCCGGACATCACTAGATACCATAAAAGAAAAAGGTTTCACACTAAGAAAGGCAAGAAGCAGGCGATATCCTGCACAGTCACAGATGTAGACTATGCTGATGACCTCGCACTTCTTGTAGATACACCGACACAGGCTGAGGCACTTCTACACAGCCTGGAGGAGGCAGCAAAGAACGTCGGCCTCTACGTGAACTCTGATAAAACTGAATTCATGAGCTTCAAAAAGCAAGGAGACATCTCCACATTTGACGGTAAACCTCTTAAGTCAGTAGAAAAATTCACATACCTAGGTAGTAATATTTCATCCACAGAAAGCGATGTTAATACTCGAATAGGAAAGGCATGGTTGGCCACCAACAAATTATCAGTCATATGGAAATACGATCTCCCTGACAAGCTAAAGAGACGATTCTTCCAGGCTGTGGTTGTGTCGGTACTGCTGTATGGCTGTACCACCTGGACCCTAACGAAGCGCCTTGAGAATAAGCTAGATGGGAGCTGCACCAGAATGCTGCGAGCGGTCCTGAATAAGTCGTGGAAGCAGCACCCCACAAAGAAGCAACTGTATGGCCACTTGCCCTTCATCTCACAAACCATACGAGTAAGACGGGCTAGACATGCGGGACACTGCTGGAGAAGCAAGGACGAGCTCGTAAGCGACGTACTACTGTGGAAGCCAGCACATGGGCACGCTAATGTGAGCCGCCCAGTCAGAACCTACATTGACCAACTATGTAAGGATGCTGGCTGCTGCGTGGAGGAGCTTCCAGAGTCGATGAATGATAGGGAAGGTTGGCGAGAGGTTGTCATGGATATCCGTGCAAACAGCATGATGATGATGATGATATATAGCAGTACCTTTTTTTCTATCTATCTATCTATCTATCTATCTATCTATTTCAGCCTGTTTCAATCTATCTATCTATCTATCTATTACGTAAGTAATGGGGTGGTCTAAAGTCAGTATCAGTCAGACAGCGAGGGAGTCTATCCCCTTTTCTCTAGGGCTAGACAAAGGAGATTGTTTTGGCATCTGAACTGGAGCGGCACACCTACCAACCATTATACCAACTAATCACTTCACCACACAGATCCCTGTGCTACTTATACGCTTAGTTGGCGAGGGTCGGTATCGAACCCGGAACCTTGTGATTTCTAGTCAGGCGCTCTACCAACTGAGCTAAACCGGAGAACCCTTATTGTTTTTTATTTCAATGTTTCTAACAATTTTATCATCATGAAAGGAATTAATAAATTGTCCGAAAGAGTTTTCATTTGTAGACCAAGTACTTTCAGTTTTCTTCTAAATAATTAATATCAAATAATAACATACACAGCCTTGATAATGGTTCAGTAAAGAATTGAAAGTATTTACTCTATTAATGAAAACATTTACGGACAATTCATTAATTTTCCTTTTATGATGATAACATTAAAGAATTGTTAAAATAATTGAAAGAAAAAATAAAAAAACTCTCCAAAACAATAAAGATTCCATTATTTGTAAGCAGATTTGTTTGAATGGAAAAATGCTGCCCATATATATATATAATATATATATATAATATATATATATATATATATATATATAAAAGAATCTTTAACCTTGGTTTGGCAACCAGTCTAGTAGAAAGAAAACTCTGGACTCAAATGTATATATATATATATATATATATATATGTGTGTGTGTGTGTGTGTGTATGTATGTGTGTGTGTGTGTGTATGTGTGTGTGTGTGTGTGTGTGTGGTAGGAAGGTCTGAAAGCTTTTGGAATGCTGTTTGGAATAACTTTTTTCCCGTAGGCAGTTGGTGAGAAAAATTCTCCTGTTTTTTAGGGAGTTTGCGGAGATGAGTAGCTTCTTGTATTTCCGGATTAGAGTGCAGATATCCAAAGTTGTTAGTTTATCCATGTTTGTCGTATGATCCATAAATGTTAGTTAATCCTTGTTCGCCATGTGTGTTTTTTTCAGAGACAATATGTGAAGAAAAGGAAGTGAATCTGACGGTATGTAGCATATTAAGAAAGAATGAAAAAACACAGGTTTAAATGAGTTAAGTGGTGAGTTTCTTAGAATCTGTACCAAGAAATTTTTGGATGAAGAATTTGAATATATAGATAAATCCTTTACACAACTACAATACCCTCAACCTTTCATCCAACGTGCCAGAAAAAAAGCCATCAAAATCCATAACCATAAACACCTCCCCTCCAATCCAACAAACAATACCCCCACCAACAACTATCTAAATAAATACATCATTCTCCCCAACAACTCAGCTACAACCATTATTGAAAAAAACCTTAATAATTTATGAATAAAAACGGTATCAAACTCCTCCAATATATATATATATATATATATATATATATATATATATATGAAGATAGGAGGGTTGGAGTAAAATCCGACAGTATGAGGTAAGGTAAAAGGAAAAGTGAACAAAAAATAATGACTCAAACAAGTAGAAGTAGGAGAGAAATATTTCGTTCTTCTTTACGCAAAGAACTTCATCAGTCTAACTTTATTCAAAGCAAAGTATGTACATTTGTATTTATAAAAGAGAAGGTGAGTTTGTGATGAAACTGAGGGGTGGGGAGGTTAGAGAGGATTTGATTGAACAGAGAATAATATCATATAAAGTGGAGGGGGTAGTTCAGAGGATAGTAGTATGTATGGAAAGATGAGATGAGGAGGTTGCTAGGTGCTTGTTGGGAAAGGGGATGGTATATATATATATATATATATATATATATATATATATATATATCAGGAGAATGGAAAATGGACGCATCCCAAAAGATCTTTTGTATGGCGAATTAGTAAAAGGCTCCCGATCGGTTGGTAGACCACGCCTAAAGATGCCCGCAGGAGAGTTATGCCATATTGACACAAACACGTGGGAGGAAGATGCAAAAAATAGAGCGGTCACAATGTTACGCAATGCTCGGAGAGGGGTGAGGCAAAGAGGAGAGTAGCCTCGACAAAAAAGAGAGCCAGAAAGAGAGAGAAAAGCCAGCAGCCCAAGAAAGCATAATAGTTTGTGTGCATTCAGTGCACCGAAGACTGTTACTCAAGAATTGGCCAGCAAGATCACTTGCGCAGATAATTTTTTTTGGACACTACTCCATCGTTCTTAGTGGACGGAAAGGATCCAATATATATATATATATATATATATATATATATATATACCAACACCTCCGCACGATCAAGATGTAACACAAGGTCAATTTCTTAAGCAAAGTTTAACATTTTTGAGTCCAGAGTTTTCTTTCTACTAGACTGGTTGCCTAACCAAGGTTAAAGATTAAGACTGCCCTAATATTTACCCATAGATGGAGGGAGTATAGTTCGATGCATACTTTCTCAATGGTATTAGTGCTATGTGAAATGCAAAGCCTCGTCCAGGATTTGAACTAGTCTCATCGTGCCCATTTCCTACGACGGTAACCATTACACCACGCGCCTCCATTATATATACAATATACAGTACTAATATACAATTAATATAGTTATATTGAAAATGCTTCAGTTTATTGCAACTGACCCCTTCATAAATGCTTCAGTGTGCTGCACAAAAATTGATATAATTCCGTAATGTAATAACTTGACCAATTTTCGTTAGAATGATTGCAAATTTTAGCAGCTTCTGTCGAAATAGATACAAATTATCTATCTATATATATATATATAAAGGGCAGTTGTGTGAATCTGTACGGCCAAGTTATTAGATTAAGAAATTATATAGTTGGAGGCACGTGGTGTAATGGTTAGAGTAGTAGGAAATGGACTCATCGACCCGAGTTCAAATCCTGGACGAAGCTACAGTTCATATTGCGTTAATACTCTTGGGAAAGGCATGGATCCAACTACTCTGCCTCCAGCTATGGGTAAATAGTAAGACAGACTGGGCTCTTTAACCTAGATTAGACAACCAGTCTAGGAGAAGGAAAACTCTGGGGTGCTCACTACTAGAATAGGCTCAGTCCTAATTAGTGATCTATTTCAGTAATTACCTAAAACTATCATCAATTTCTTAAAACTCCAGGTATTATTAACTCCTTCCTACCCGGCAAAAAGCCTCCTATTTATTTCCTCGGAAACTACAACAGATAAAGGAAGGACAATAACAGCGCTGGATAGAGCATATTTTCTGCTACAACATACTATTTTCCACATGGTTACCACCACTGGCGATGTATTTTTGCCATTGGTTAACAACGCATGATCCGAAAGTAATGCCTCTTCATTTCATTCGATTGGGCCCCAACGCCAGTACTAATCGTGGGTCACTAAAAGTCAAATCTTCCCGCCAATAGTTTATCATGTTTTGGCCTTGGTATAGATAGCAGATCAACTGCATACAAAGCAGAGGTGAGTCAATTAAACTTTTTAAAATGGCACTCATTGACATTCATTGATAACCAAATATTGATTATTAACACAGTAATATTAACAACAACAACATCAAATAATAATAATCTTATCATAATGGAGATTGTGTGTAACCGAAACTATATTACTATATAACTACTCAAGCCACAATTCCCTTTATTATTAACGTCACATTCTCCATGATTTCACTTTTATTTAAACCTCAATTATTATTAAAATTGTTTTCCAAATAATACTAAAACAAGAAAGGCTGTGATTTAGATGAGAGTATAAGGGGTCGGGTTAGCTCAGTCGGTAGAGCGTTCGGCTAGAAACCACAAGGTTCCTAGTTCGATACCGGTCCTCGCCAACTCAACGTATGAGTAGCACAGGGATTTGTGCGGTAAAGTAAGGAGCTGACGGTAGGTGTGGCGCTCCACCTCAGATGCAAAAACAATCTCCTTGGTCTAGCGCTATTGAAAAGGGGTAGACTCTCTCGCTGATTGGCTGATACCGACATTAGGCCGCCCCGACGACTTACATTATTAATACTGTTGACAATATCTACATACTAATAACAACATGCAATTATGTTTATGTATACAACAAAATAGCGGTTTACAGAGTGAAAGGGAAGGCTAATTTGCATATTAAAAAATTGATTTTAATAAATATGTGCTTAGTATTATTGATTTTTAATTAATTGGTTTTATTTTAATAAATATGTTAAAAAATCTCTTCAATGAATTTTAAAAGAAATCCATTAATAGGCAGAAAAAATGTCATATTATTCTTTACCTTCTATTTTATGTAAATAGTTAAATTAGGAAAATTTAGCAATGAAAAACGGAAGTGATGGAAGAGTAAGTTTCAGTTGTTCTATTTTTCGATTATACCCCTCTCCTCTGTTTCAAATCTTTTTATCTGCATTCTTATTTAGTTCCATTAGCTTTGCTAACTAAATACAATATTTTACCTCATTAAAACTTAAGTACTCGTTATGATATTAATCAAACATTTACAAATTAATAAATTTTGAGTATTAACCCATGAGGAGTTAACCAGTAAAAATAGCAACGTAAGAGCGAGTCAGTCTTCTCTCGAGCTTCAGAAGTGGAACCTCACCACCGGATGCAGTTCATTGTCATACCCAGGACACTTAGCTTTTGGTAAAAAAAAAACTGATTAACATACAGGGCGATTGCCATTTATTGTTCGTGAATGCCTAATAAACCATTTTCCTGTAAAATCGATGGGTGGACGTGGTCCACATGTGGCCGACCAGAAACCCTGATTCTATTTGGGCACCAGCATTCGCCTCCAGCCTCTCAAGCCGCCCGGGAATCGCATCAACTATGTTACATAGCTGATGCGATTGCCATTTATTGTTCGTGAATGCCTAATAAACCATTTTCCTGTAAAATCGATGGGTGGACGTGGTCCACATGTGGCCGACCAGAAACCCTGATTCTATTTGGGCACCAGCATTCGCCTCCAGCCTCTCAAGCCGCCCGGGAATCGCATCAACTATATTACATAGCAAAATATGGAGGAGCAACAACACAACTTTAATTGCCATTTATTGTTGTTGTTGGCACCTCTCCGTCCACTAAGGACGATGGCGTAGTGTCCAAAAATAAATAAATAAATAAATTAAAAAAAATTATCTGCGCAAGTGACTGTGTAGGTATATCCCTGAGTGACAGCATTTGGTGTACTGACTGCACACAAACTTTCTGGGGCTGATGTTTTTCTTCCTCTTTCTGTCTCTCTTTAAGGAACATACATCAAAGAATTGAGAAAAAATATAAAAAAATGCTAAATATTTTAAAATAGAGCTTTACTTTTCAATCACTCTGTAGATATATTTATATAGTTTAATTATATAACTACAATTATATAACAGATATTTAGATGCTTATATAAGTGATTAATTTGTTTTCTTTGTTTAATGACATACTGGAATTCCTACTTACAGTCCTGCACGTTTGCCATTACGCCACGGAGACCCATAATTAATGTAACTATATTAATATAATTATAACCATTGTTATATGATAATTAGTTATATTATTAGTACTATTATATAATGATATATCTATATTTATATATGATTATGTAACTATGATTATATAATTGATAATTAACTCTTTGCCTACTTTAAACCGCTCACAGCGGCTTTCATACCACATCCAAACAAAAACTGATGGTTAGTTCATTATAATTGATTATAAGGACTCGGATTACAATAATAATAGGACTTTATTTGACTAGAATGAGTTCTGAGGTGAATAGATTGTAAACTTTGAAATAAATCCCATCATATAGGTAAAAAATACCAAGAAACTTTGGTACAGTTGTGGAGGAAAGTTGGAAGGCAAAGAGTTAAATGCTTTTATATATATTTACCAACCCCTCCGCACAAGTAGGATGTGACTTAAGTGAAATTTAACGGGTTTGAATTCAGAGTTTTCCGTCTCCTAGAATGGTGACTTATCTAAGGTTAAAGAGCCCAGTCCCCTCTACTATTTACCCATAGTTGGAGGGAGAATAGTTGGATTCATACCTTTCCCAAGGTTATTTGCACTATGTGAAATGCAAATAGCCTCGTCCAGGATTTGAACTCGCGTCGACGAATCCATTTCCTACGACTAACCATTAAACCATGTGTCCCCATAAAAATCTCAAAATGGTCAATTTCTAAATTAACAGGTCTGAATTTACAGGTTCCCTTCTCATAGACTGGTTGCTTTACCAAGGTTAAAGAGCCCAGTTCACCATACTATTTACTCATAGATGGAGGGAGAGTAGTTGAATAAATACCTTTCACAAGGGTATTAGCACTATGTGAAATGCAAACAGTCTCGTCTAGGATTTGAACTCAGGTCGGCCACTCCACTTCCTACGACTCTAAATATTACACCACGCGCCTCCATTAAATGCTTATATAACTGATTGACCGGAGAATGAATCGGCTGAAATTCCATAAAGGAAACTAATTGTTCGAAGATCAATCGCAAAAGATCTGTGCATAATGCCGAGACGGTGGCATTGACATTTTTATATGAATTGGTTTGGTTGTTTTGTTTTATGGCATATCAACCCATTTCGGATCATTTAATGCCGAATCAAGTCATTTTTCATAATCAAAGAACTTGATTAAGTGGTCATCTAAATGAAAACTCTTTCAGACAATTCATTAATTCTTTTCATGATGATAAAAATGTTAGGGAAATTGAAAAAAAACAAAACAAAATACAAACAATAAACTCCATAACAATAAGGATTCCATTATTTTTAATCAAATTTGTATGAATATATATATATATATATATATATATATATATATATATATGTGTGTGTGTGTGTGTGTGTGTGTGTATGTGTGAGAGAGAGAGAGAGAGAGAGAGAGAGAGAGAGAGAGAGAGGTAATCCACATGACTGGTCTTCATGTTTTGGGAATAACGTTAAACTCTATCTGGTGGTGAGGTTCCAGTTCTAGATGTCTAGGGAATGTGGAACACCCCTTCATCACCATTACTCCCAGGCCACTCTGACCCGGAGTGGTAGTACCTGTTAGGGTCCCATCAATGGATTAAATAGAAAAACATGAGTTTATAAAAAAAATTGAGTATCCATTAAGAATGAATTTATTTCAAAACTTTGTCGGCATTAAATGACCCACTAAGGTTGATACCAAACCAAACTAGTCCAGTCCGAGTTGAAGGCCCGTTTTCGGGTATTTTCAGCCAGAATCATGGGGGTGGGGGTGGTAAGTGTCATGGACATCTTACTGTAATGAGTTCTGCCTTTGCAGAAAGCCGTACTCTTGTGGCCTTGTGCCCGACTAAGCCAAAATTTGTAAATAGTTAACAAAATACACGCACACAGATAAACCCGCCTTCAATTCTATTCTCGCAACACCCACACAGATACACAATGGAGAACACACACACACACACAAACACACACGCACACACACACACAACTGAATATCTAAACGAACTCATATATTAACACGGGGTCTGCAGAGGCATTAATTAATGCACAAACCAAACTACAACACGCATATACACAGCGGCACGCCCAAGAAGAGACGACCTATGGATTTTTGTTCACGAACAAACATGCAGGTGTACTCTGCCGATGGGGAGGGGCACCGTTGTGTACAGACGTCCACAAACAATAACATGTAACGAATAGATGCACTCAGACGAATACAGCAGTTCACACATGAAAACATTCAGGCTAAAGCAAATAGCCATTAAAACAATTAAATTACTTTTAAATGACTCCTTAGGTCTAAACAATCTCAGAAAAACACAAGAAAAAAATTATTTAATCCAAGATTAACGTAATCCGTTTTCAACGACTTCCGTTCGGTCTGTTTAACTATTCGAAGGAATTTAGTAAACTTAATAATAATAATAATAATAATAATAATAATAATAATAATAATAAAAAGTCAAAGTGATACCAATTGTAGTTGGTGCACTTGGAACAGTCCCAAAAAGGACTGGAAAAGGGTCTGGAAAGTTTGGGAAGCAGAGGAAGGATTGAAACCATTCAGAACACTGCACTGCTGCAATCTGCCAGAATACTCAGAAGAGTCCTGGAGACCTGAGGAGACTTGCTGTCACTCAGATTACAGTGAAAGACCATCAGCTAATGCTGATGTGAAAACTCAAAATAATAATAATACCTTGATCTTGCCAGAGAATTTAAAAAGCTGTAGAATATGAGGGTGAAAGTAATACCAATTGTAGTTGGTGTACTTGGAGCGGTTCTAAAAAACTTGGAAAAAAGACTGGAGGATCTGGAAATCAGAGGAAGAATTGAAACCACACAGACTACTGCATTGCTGCAATCGGCTAGAATACCCAGAAGAGTTCTGG
This sequence comes from Doryteuthis pealeii, assembly GCA_023376005.1. Lineage (NCBI taxonomy): Eukaryota > Metazoa > Mollusca > Cephalopoda > Myopsida > Loliginidae > Doryteuthis > Doryteuthis pealeii. The sequence continues at coordinate 15,271,559 of CM042149.1, forward strand.
AAACCACTAATGCTGATGTAAAAAACTCAAAAGAAAAGAAAAATAATATTTAATGACAGTGCACAAGGCTCTACACCCTAGAGATGATAGAGATAGACTATATGTATCAAGAAAGGAAGATGGAAGAGGTCTTACCAACACAGTGGCCACAATCCAAGGACTCGAAGAATACACAAAAAAGAGCCAAAATAGATTACTTATGGCAACCAACAATAGCATATGTATATATGGACAAACAGAAAAACAATGAAAACTAGAAAACAAAACTGGGAAGAAAAACAATTATATAGACACTTCAAACGAAATTTCGGTGAGGTTGCACATGAAAAGACTTGGACATGGCTAAGAAGAGGAAACCTCAAAAGTAAAACTGAATCACTAATAATTGCTGCACAAAATAAGGCCATAAGAAAAAATTATATCAAAGCAAAAATTGATAAGACACAACAAAACAGTAAATGTAGATTGTGCAGTGACATAGATGAGACTGTAAACCATGTATTAAGCGAATGCAGTAAACACAAAGGGATTACAAAGCTAGGCACGACTGTAGTGAAGAAGTGGCTCAAAGAACAGTCAACAGAATTTGACGGGGTAGGGATACATGCTCTCATTCGAAGGCAGATTAAACTCTATTGAGAGAAACGGTGACTATGTGAAGAAGTAGAAATGTGATCCACAGGGGACCAGCTTCATTTTAATGTATGGTACATGTTCCTGTGTTGGTAATTATACATGTCCTAAACAAAATGGCATTAATTTTTTTATTCACCTTCGTATAATTTAAATCCACTGTAATTTTCCACAGTTTTACCATTAATTTTAAAGTTTACTCTATACTTAGAAAATGATAGGCTATGCTTATTCATTAAGTAACAAAATTGGTAATTTTCATCTTTAGTTGGTTAAATACCTAGCAAATAAGGCAATTAGAGTAATCTCCCTTGACTTTCACTTTGAAACAAGCCGGTAGTTATTTTGAAAGTCTCTGTGCGAAATAAACAAATCTTAGAAACTTTTTCAAAAACAATACAACTGCATGCTTTAACACAAAAAATTAATAAAATGTGTTCTTAATAACAATTAAGTTCATTTCAGATAATTTTTTAAACAAATAGATTTTCAGAGTAATTCAAATATTTCAATACTGCAGAAAAAAATCATATTTAAAGTTTTAAATGTTGACTTAAATGATAACAAATTCATGATCCAGTTTCTGTATATTTGTATTGTTGTTACCATAACATTAAAAATGACACATTACAGCATTATTTTTCTGATAAAAAACTATTAAAATACTTAAACTAAAATAATAAAGTAATTTCCAATCCATTCATGCCATCAGTTTTGAGTAATTTTAAATTACTAATTTTGAATTGACCAAAAAGAAAATGGGTTATTTCCTATAAGTCTAACATGAAGGAAGCGCGTGGTGTAATGGTTAAAGCCATGGGAAATAGACTCGTTGCCCCGAGTTCAATTCCTGGATGTGGTAATTGCATTTCACTAAGCGCTAATACCCTTGGGAAAGGTATGAATCCTACTCTCCCTCCAGCTGTGGATAAATAGCAGGGTAGACTGGGCTCTTTCACCTTGTTTAGCTAACCGGTCTAGGAGAAGGAAAACTCTGAATTGAAACCTGTTGAACTCCGCTTAAGAAATTGACGTTGTGTCACACCCTGCTCGTGCGAAGGGGTTAGTAAATATAAGTCTAACATGATCAAAAGGGAACCACTCTTGACTGATGAATTATTCATTTATTTTCCGATTAAACTAACCCTAAACCCTAACCCTAAACCTACCACTGTCTTCTTTTTTCCTAGTAGATCAATAAATAAATAAATAAAAAATTCATCAGTCAAGAGTGGTTCCCCTTTGATCATGTTAGACTTATAGGAAATAACCAGAAAATGTCTGTCCAGGTAAGAGAACTCCAGATCTATCAATTATCAAATGCAGTGTTGTTTCTTTGAGTTTTCTTGATAAGATGAACAAGCCGTTAAATGTCCGTCCACCCGTCTAGCCTAAGTAAGAGTCAAAGTGGAGCATTAGGCTCCATCCCTAAGCATCACGGGTCACTACCCACGTTCAATAGGTGGCCCCATTGGGGGAGTCTGAACCCTCTGCTGGAGTGCCGTCGGTTTATTCTAAAGCCACAGCCGATTTGCTGCTTTGTTGATCTAGCGGTACCTGGTGCTTTCAGCATGATTTGACTGTAATTGATATTCTTGTTAGCAGTCCTAACAAGTTCAAAATATTGAAAACTTCATTTCGTTCTTTTATAATGGAATACACAGTTTAGTTAAAAGGTGGCTTTAGGTCATAGAAAGAATAATAAAAAAACTTTTCTGACTGAATACAGTATTCCTTGTCTGGTTAGCAGTTCTAACAAGTTCAAAATATTGAAAACTTCATATCGTTCTTTTATAAAATAATACACAGTTTAGTTAAAAGGTAGCTACAGGCCATAGAAAGAATGAAAAAAAAATTTTCTGACTGAATACAGTATTCCTTGTCTGGTTAGCAGTTCTAAAAAAGTTCAAAATATTGAAAACTTCATATCGTTCTTTTATAAAATAATACACAGTTTAGTTAAAAGGTAGCTACAGGCCATAGAAAGAATGAAAAAAAAATTTTCTGACTGAATATAGTATTCCTTGTCTGGTTAGCAGTTCTAAAAAAGTTCAAAATATTGAAAACTTCATATCGTTCTTTTATAAAATAATACACAGTTTAGTTAAAAGGTAGCTACAGGCCATAGAAAGAATGAAAAAAAATTTTTCTGACTGAATACAGTATTCCTTGTCTGGTTAGCAGTTCTAAAAAAGTTCAAAATATTGAAAACTTCATATCGTTCTTTTATAATAGAATACACAGTTTAGTTAAAAGGTGGCTTCAGGTCATAGAAAGAATAATAAAAAAAAACTTTTCTGACTGAATACAGTATTCCTTGTCTGGTTAGCAGTTCTAAAAAAGTTCAAAATATTGAAAACTTCATATCGTTCTTTTATAATAGAATACACAGTTTAGTTAAAAGGTGGCTTCAGGTCATAGAAAGAATAATAAAAAAAAAACTTTTCTGACTGAATACAGTATTCCTTGTCTGGTTAGCAGTTCTAAAAAAGTTCAAAATATTGAAAACTTCATATCGTTCTTTTATAATAGAATACACAGTTTAGTTAAAAGGTAGCTTCAGGCCATAGAAAGAATGAAAAAACAAAACTTTTCTGACTGAATACAGTATTCCTTGTCTGGTTAGCAGTTCTAAAAAAGTTCAAAATATTGAAAACTTCATTTCGTTCTTTTATAATAGAATACACAGTTTAGTTAAAAGGTGGCTTCAGGTCATAGAAAGAATTAAAAAAAACAAAACTTTTCTGACTGAATACAGTATTCCTTGTCTGGTTAGCAGTTCTAAAAAAGTTCAAAATATTGAAAACTTCATATCGTTCTTTTATAATGGAATACACAGTTTAGTTAAAAGGTGGCTTCAGGTCACAGAAAGAATTAAAAAACTTTTCTGACTGAATATAGTATTCCTTGTCTGGTTAGCAGTTCTAACAAGTTCAAAATATTGAAAACTTCATATCGTTCTTTTATAATAGAATACACAGTTTAGTTAAAAGGTGGCTTCAGGTTATAGAAAGAATTAAAAAAAAACAAACTTTTCTGACTGAATACAATATTCCTTGTCTGGTTAGCAGTTCTAACAAGTTCAAAATATTGAAAACTTCATATCGTTCTTTTATAATAGAATACACAGTTTAGTTAAAAGGTGGCTTCAGGTCATAGAAAGAATAAAAAAAAAAATTTTCTGACTGAATACAGTATTCCTTGTCTGGTTAGCAGTTCTAAAAAAGTTCAAAATATTGAAAACTTCATATCGTTTTTTATAATAGAATACACAGTTTAGTTAAAAGGTGGCTTAGGTCACAGAAAGAATGAAAAAAAAAGCAAATCTTTCTGACTGAATACAGATGCTATGAATTTATATGAATAAAAGATTCTGTGAAAAGAATTTCTGGTGACATTCGCAAATCGATTTAATATATTCACTGGCTAAAAATGGCCATAGTCTTCTTGTATTTAGATTTCACATGTCTGCACACATAGAGAAACTAATTCAAATCAACGTGCATGGAAATACGGACACACCTTTTTATGGCCGGGAGATGAAAAGAAAAGGATAAAAAGAAGACACACCCAGAACGGACTGGGGTGAATAGAAGTGCACAAGTTTGCATTATAACCCGAATAGCGAAGGGCGCCTACAGTGGTGCAATGATCAGCGACGTCTTTTAGTAGATCTAGGGGTGGTTAGCTCAGTCGGTAGAGCGTCCGACTAGGAACCTCAAAATTCTTGGTTCGATACAGGTCCTCGCCTACTCAGCGTATAAGTAGCACATGATCTGTACGGTAAAGTGAGGAGCTGATGATAGGCGGACGTTCCACCCCCAGATGCCAATAACAATCTCCTTGGTCTAGCGCTAGTGAAAAGTGGATAGACTCTCTCACTGTCTGGCTGATACCGACTTTAGGCCACCTTGACTTTACTTACTTTTTACTTTAGTAGATCTATTCTCCAATGGAATGAGTTCGATCATCACTGGGTGCCCCACAAGCCAGTCTAAATTAAGATTCGTTGATAACTAGTGATATATATGATGTTTGCCTACCCTAAATTTCAAAATAAAAACAAAAACAAACTCTTTCTTTTGCAAAGTAGTCCCTTCCATTACGGACATATTGCACAGCCGCGTGGTGTTATAGTTACCATCTAAGGCAGGGATCACCAAACTTTTTTCACGATGGGCCGGATAATTGAAAAAATAACGAGTGCGGGCCACATTATTACTGTGTTCAATACTTGCTAGCCAGAACAAAAGCTCTGAGAAAAAGATATAAAACATCTTTCCATCTTATATTCATGGATGAGTGGCGTAAAATGCACAAAAACAAATTTAACCAACATATTTATTTTCAAAACATTATTAAAGAACGCAACATTAGCAGAAAGTTTTTGTGAGATTTGTGAAACTGAATTAAAGTACCATCGGTGGGTCTGATAAAATGCCTTCCGGGACGGATCCGGTCCGCGTGTCGTAGCTTGGTGACCCCTGATCTAAGGAAATGGACACGGTGAGACGAGTTCAAATTCTGGACGTGGCTGTTTGCATTTCACTTACCGCTAGTACCTTGGGAAAGATACGAATCCAACTATTCTCCCTCTGCTATAGGTAAATAGGGCAATTGCATTTCACTTAGCGCTAATACCCTTGGGAAAGGTATGAATCCTACTCTCCCTCCAGCTATGGATAAATTGTAGGGGAAGACTGGGCTCTTTAACCTTGGTTAGGCAACCGGTCTAGGAGAAGGAAAACTCTTAATTCAAAGCTGTTGAACTCCGCTTGGGAAATTGACCTTGTGTCGCATCCTGCCCGTGCGGAGGGGTTGGTAAATATATATAGGTGAATAGGGCATATTGGACTCTTTATGTTATATTGCAATAGATTAGAATTTAGTGGTAATGGTGTTTCTGAGTTCACAGGGTTTTGAACTTTCACTGACCTTGTAACTGTCCTCTGATTGGTCAGTTTGGTTCATGGAATCGGGAGGTGAATTTGGAATTTTGGCAGTTATAGTTTAAACAAAACAGACTTTTTTTCCATCACATCTATTCTTTCTGAGTGTTTATAATTAACTTGGGTTGAATAAAAGACATCTGAAAAATACCAAAATCTTTGTGTTCGTTACTAAAAGAAATAACTAACACAAATGAAGAAGTACCGAGGGAACCAACCAGAAAAAACGGAGAATCAGTCCAGACCCATACAGAGCAGAGACGACCCGATCCAGACAAGTAGTAGATAAGTACAAGGTGATGAGATGACAAATAGAAGTAAGGCGCTATATAATATTTAACATTGGTTTTGCAACCAGTCAAGGAGAAAGAAAACCCTGAATTCAAAGCAAAGATACTCTCTTCTCGTTAGTCAAAAACTATTTTGAGAGCTCCTACTCCTCTTGTCTAATGAATAAACTTGTATGTTTTTCCAGTTCTAGAATGCGTTCTAGAAATAGTTTTGAGCTGAAGGTTAGTGCATTTTCTTCTGTCTCTTCTATCATCTGAAAATGGCGACCTTTCAGGGTGGATTTCAGGTTTGCGAACAAATCCGGGGAGTAGGATGGTTGCGAAACAATTGTCTCGTGTTTTAAAAAATAAATTCTTGGACCTAAGAGCACTTTATGAATTTCGACTAATGAAAAAACAAAACAAAAACCAAAAAACCAAAAACCAAAACAAAAAAACAAAAAAAAAACAACAACATTATCGCCAAGGAAACTATTTTGAAGAAAATTAACGTTTCCATCATTGTTCATGATGTTTTGGGCTAATGCAGATTCTGTCTCGAATTTATTTAAAAAAACCCAACTCGCATCCAGGAGTTGTTGATGTTGGCATCCTTCCGTCTACGGGAGACGATAGAGTAGTGTCCAATTTTTTTTTATTGGAACTACGTAGCCTGAGCGGGTTCATGTGGAGAATGAGCTGTTGCCCAAGCAGCAAATTCCCCCTCTCCACACTTTTGCTGTGATTCAAAGGAAAGGGAAGGAACCAATGCAGTTTGACAGCGGTAGTTGTTGGAGTTTTTTGGTATATAAGGCGTGTGTCAAACGACCACTGCTACTTATAGACTCGCCGATGAACATGTGACCAACCTATTGACCAACCACTGGCAGTATTCTGCTGCTGATATTATTATTTATACTGGCCTTTTCTGGTCATACCTAAGGATTACTACTTGACCTTCTTGGACGACGGACCATAGGATTCTATATCACAGGACTTATTCACTTACCGAAGGATTCTATATCACAGGACTTATTCACTATACCAAAAAACTCCAACATACTCACAGGAGCTGCTGGGTAACACTGGATTTCAGCATCACACTACCTTAGGGACTCCGGCTCCTGATTTATTTTCGGGGTTTACTCCCCTAAACTTTCATTGAAAGGCAGCGGAGGTCTTGCGTCGGACTTTTCCTTGACTTAGATGGATTGCTTACCAAGGCTAAGAAGCCCCATCTAACCATTTGGGGATTTATGTGAGTAGTAAGTACCCCAATTCTACTACTGTCGATGTTCCTGAAAAATGAAATGAGATTAGGAACACGGTATATTTTGCATTTATGTATCAAATAAGCACAGTACCTTCATATAGTTTTTTTTGTGTGTGTGTGTGTGGGGGGTAAGTCTATTAGAATCATCTAGATGGTCTAATGTTCACTGAGTTCATACACACATATACACATGTATCCACGACTATATGTATACTTACTTCCCAATTTAATATTTACTTCCCAATTCTATAATCATTTTAACACTTGGTTTCAATTTGCAAAACATGTCAGTAGTTTTTGGTTGGTTGGTTGGATTTACGGCCTGTAACTCTTTATGCCAAATATGTTTTGTTGTTTTCATTCTTGTTGGGTATTCAATTTTTTTCTAACTATTTTTTAAACCCACTTTTAAAAAAGCTTCTTTTTTATCTATTTAACCTATAAATGGGCTCCTAACATGTATTACTTGGTCAGAGTTGACTTGGGAGTAATGGCGATGAAGAGGTACTCTACACTCCTCAGTTCCAGAATTGGAACCCCACAACTAGATTCAGTTTAATGTCATACCTAAAGCACTAAGACCCTCAACCACCACCTTCAATCTCAAAGTTTCCAGGACTCTTCTGAGTATTCGAGCTGATCTTAATAATGCTCTTGTTTGGAAAGTCTCGACTCCGCGGATTTCCAATTCCTTCAGACTCTTTTTAGACCCTTTGAGACCGCTCTCCAGACCCCAATTACGATTGGTACAACCTTCACCTTCATCTTCCACAGTTTCAAGAATTTGTCTATCTTTTCGATTATTATTATTATTATTATTATTATTATTATTATTATTATTATTATTATTTCTTCTTTTTGAGTTTTCCCATCTTTCACTGGAATCTGAGTGACAGCAAGTCTCCACAGGTCTCCAGGACTCTTCTGAGTATTCTGGGAGATTGCAGGAGTGCAGTGTTTGGATGGTATCAATCCTTCCTCTGATTTTCCAAACTTTCCAAACCCTTTTCCAATCCTTTTGGGACCGTTCCAAGTGCACCAACTACAATTGGTACCACTTTGACTTTCATATTCCATAACTTTTTCAGTTCTCTGGCAAGGTCCAGATATTTGTCCATTTTTTCATTTTCATTTAGCTTTACCCTGTGATCTGCTGGAACTGCAAAATCCACCAGTTGACAAGTTCTTTCTTTTTTGTTTATCAACACTAGGTCTGGTCTTCTTGCTGGTATAAGGTGATCCGTTTTTATTTCAAAGTCCCAGAGAATTTTATGCGTTTCGTTCTCAAGAACAGATTCTGGTTTATGCATATACCATTTTGTTGTATGGTCAAAATTAAATTTTTTGCATAATTCCCAGTGGATCACCTTCCCAACCCAGTCGTGTCTAGTTTTATACTCCCGTTGTGCTAGTTTGCTACATTCGCAAAGTACATGGTTTACAGTCTCATCTCTATTACCGCAAAGTCTACATTTACTATTTTGTTGGGTCTTATCAATTTTCGCTTTGATATAGTTTGTCCTTATGGCATTATTCTGTGCAGCAATTATTAATGATTCTGTTTCTCTTTTGAGGTTTCCTTTTCTTAACCATGTCCAAGTCTTTCATGTGCAATCTCTTCGATTTGTCGTTTGAAGTGTCCATATAATTGTTTTCTTCCCATTTTTGTTTTCTAGTCTTTGTTGTTTTTCTGTTTGTCCATCTGTCACTTCTACTATTGTTGGCCGCCATAAATAATTTGTCTTTGCTCTTTCTTGTGTAATCCTCAAGTTGTTGGATTGTGGTTTCTACGCATTCCTCTATGTTGGCAAGACCTCTTCCCCCTTCCTTTCTTGACACATATAATCTATCACTATCGTCTCTAGGGTGAAGAGCCTTGCGCATGGTCATTAACTTTCTCGTTCTTTGGTCAATCAGTCTGAGTTCTTCTGTTTTACATTTTAAGAATGGCCCTGAGTATCTTATAATGGGGACGGCCCAGATTACTTTGATCAGATTTCTGCTGTTAAGTTTGGTTTCTAGAAATTTTCTAGTTCTCCAGAGATATTCTTTTTAAACTTTTCCTTTCATTTCTGTTTACTTAATATTGTCCGCTTCTAAAGTTCCTAAGTATTTGTAACTTTCATTGTCATCAAGTGATTTTATTGTGTCCTGATTTGGCAGTTGTATTCCATTCATTAATTTTCTTTCACCCTGTTTCATTACTAGCATAGCACATTTTTCAATTCCAAATTCCATTCCTATATCTTGGCTATATATTCTAATAGTTTGTACCAGGGTTTTTAATTCTTTTTCATTTTTTGCAAAATTTTTTATGTCATCCATGTACATAAGGTGGTTTATCTTTTCTTGTGCGTTAGTGAATTTGTACCCCTGTACATTTTTTAAGTATATGATTGAGAGGCATCATTACTATAATGAACAGTAGTGGCGATAATGAGTCTCCTTGGAAGATACCTCTCTGGATTTTTACTTATTATTATTATTATTATTATTATTATATTATTATTATTATTATTATTATTATTATTATTTATTATTTCACTCCATGAGAGTTGTTCACACCAATTTTAGCTGGTAGTTCACTGGGATTAGTCTCCTCAGGTCTCCAGGGCTCATCTGAGTATTCTAGCCCATCTTAACAATGCTGTTATTTGGACGATCTTATTATCCTTATTATTATACAGAACCTAACCAATACCATACAACATGATCCCCAATGATGCTATCACATTATTAAAACCAATTACTACAAAAAGTGTAAATATAGATACACAACATATATTACTTCCTAACCACTAGGTATGACATTACCCCAGACAGGTTGATATGCTGTTAAAATCAATCAACCATCCAACAGAGCGAGTGGGTCACCAATGGATCTACTTATAGGCCGCATAGTGTAGATAAAAGCATCATTGGTTTTCCCCACCCCCTACCATTTTATCGGTATGTACTCCACTTGTACCATTTGCAGATAAAAAAAATAAGTTATCTTTTTTATCTGGCTTTGCGTCATTAACAATTCATGACAAAGACTTTAATGAATGACATGTTCGACTTTCTAAATTGCGTAACGGTTATAAGTGCATTGCAGACAATGGAAACTATTTGCATTGTGCATTCGGGTGCAGTGAGTGCGCATAAATGCAGAAGGGATTTATCAAGTACACAAAACGGGTAACTGTGGACTTTCTCATAAGCCATACCCTGGAAAACCGATTTAGATAAGAAACCTTTTGAATTTATCTCTTGAAGCAAATTTGGGCTAAAACACCTGAGATTTAGAAACAAAAATAAACAAAAGAAAAAGAACGAAAAGAAAAGAAAAAAAGCGTTGTTGACGGTGAGTGTTGGGATCTTTCTGTCTACTAAAGACGATGGCGTAGTGTCCACTTTTTAAAATCTGCAACTGCGTGAGTGGCTGAACAGACCAATTCTTGAATAGCAATCTCTGATGCAGTGACTGCAAACGAACGGTGATGCTTGCTGGAGTTGCTGTTGTCTATCCTCCCTTTGGCTCTCTTTTCTGCGGCGGCTACTTTCCTCTCCTTTTCACTCCTTCTCGTTCATTGTCTGACTAGGAGTCGCCAGGTCGCACGGTCTTCTGCACAAGCCTCCCAAGTGTTGGTGTTAATGTGGCATATCTTCATGTCCTTCTTGCAGACATCTTTAAAGCACAGGCGTGGTCTCCCGACCGGTCGGGTGCCCTCTACTAATTCACCATACAGTAAGTCTTTGGGGATGCGGCCTCCCCAAAGATTTACTGTTGTAGACGGTATACAAACATATTAAGCAAATAGGAACGGAATCTAAAGAACGAGGTTCGGTTCCCCATGAACTCAGATGACAGAACCAAGTGCCATGCTTAGCTTTTTCTGAACATCTCCTATAATAGACTAGAAGTGGTTACCTGGCGTCACCTGGGCAGAGGGGGAGGGGCAAAATGTTAGACATGCAGATCCATTAGTACTGAATCGTGAGTATATTTTCTTATCTATATATTAATATTGGGGCGTCTCAGACCAGTCATCTAGCCTAAGTAAGCACCAAAGTGGAATATACAACCACTAAGATTCCATCCTTAAGCATCACAGGTCTCTACCCACAGCCAGCAGGGGTTCCATTTGGTTGGATTTACCCCTCTCTGTCCCAGCCGACAGGGCGATCAAAAGTTGCGTTTATCTTAGTATCTAATAAAACATATCTCGTATATCATTTACTATCTATATATTAGACTTATATATATTATTATATATATAACCTTATATATAATAATATCCGTATATTATTCTTACATAATATATGGATTAAGAATGATTACAGGAATACATAATATGTCAACATAAGAATGACTTCAGGGTTACATAATATGTCTCCATGAGAATGATTACAGGATTACATAATATGTCTCCATGAGAATGATTACATGATTACATATGTCTACATGAGAATGAATACAGGATTACATAATATGTCTACATAAGAATGACTACATGATTACATAATATGTCTACATAAGAATGACTTCAGGATTACGTGATATGTCTACATGAGAATGATTACGGGATTACATAATATGTCTACATAAGAATGACTCCATGATTACATAATATGTCTACATGAGAATGATTACGGGATTACATAATATGCCTACATAAGAATGACTACATGATTACATAATATGTCTACATAAGAATGACTACATGATTACATAATATGTCCACATAAGAATGATTACGTAATTACATAATATGTCTACGTAAGAATGATTACATAATTTGTCTACATAAGACTGACTACATGATTACATAATATGTCTACATAAGAATTGCTACATGATTACATAATATGTCTACATAAGAATGATGACGTAATTACATAATATGTCTGTGTAAGAATGATTACATAATATGTATACAGAAGAATGACTACATGATTACATAACATGTCTACATAAGAATGGCTACATGATTACATAATATGTCAACATAAGAATGATTACGTAATTACATAATAGGTCTGCGTAAGAATGCTTACATAATATGTCTACATAAGAATGATAACATGATTACATTATATGTCTACATAGGAATGATTACGTAATTACATAATATGTCTACATAAGAATGATTACATAATATGTCTACATAAGAATGATTACATGATTACATAATATATCCTTATATATAATAATATACGTATATTATTTACTACTTTTGCTTTATTTTATTATCTAATAAAACATATCTCGAAACCAATTGGTATTAATTTAGTAATGATGGCGATTATGACATTGGTTAGATAGACTTTTGGATCTTTTTTTATTTTATCTGTTTCTTGATAAAAGTACGGTTGTCATGGACCGCTCAGCCACCAGGATCCCGTCCAAAGGCATAACAGATCGTCACCCACGATAAACCTATTGGGGAAGGGATTTCACCCCTCTGGTGCAGTCGGCGTATTCTACAGGGTGTCCACACAGTCTGGGTACATAAACAGGTTACCTATATATTTACCAACCCCTCCGCACGAGCAGGATGTAACACAAGGTCAATTTCTTAAGCGGAGTTCAACAGGTTTGAATTTAGAGTTTTCCTTCTCCTAGACCGGTTGCCTAACCAAGGTTAAAGAGCCCAGTCTGTCCTACTATTTACCCATAGCTGGAGGGGGAGTACATAATATGTCTACATAAGAATGATTACATAATATGTCTACATAAGAATGATTACATGATTACATAATATATCCTTATATATAATAATATACGTATATCATTTACTATTAGCGCTAAGTGAAATGCAATTAGCACGTCCAGGATTTGAACTCGGGGCGACGAGTTCATTTCCCATGACTTTAACCATTCCTTAAACAGGTTACCTATAAGGGCGTCGAAGGTTAAATTCTTCCGCAATTTTGTGATAAGACCATCCCTCTCGTCCACTTAAGAGTACTAACTCGATTCTTTCTTCTTTAGACGGAGCCATCATTCGATCTGGGTAGAAAAAATAACATAAATAAATTCAATAGTGAAATCTCCATGTACCCAGACTTTGTGGACACCCTGTACAACCCAGCCGAAAGGGAAGACATTAGAAAGGTCCAGCTATGGTAAACTGATTGCAATACAACGTTTCACCAAGCAAAACAAATACAAAGTAACCAAACCTGTTAACTCCTTGCCTACTTTAGGCCACTTTCATCTGCCCTCCCACCACTAGCAGTGGCTCTCTTTTTTACATTGAAAAATAACTAACAATAGGACTTAATTTGAATAGAATGAATTCTGAGGCGAATAGATAGTGAACTTTGAAATATCCCATCATACAAGTAAAAAAAAAAAAAAAAAAAAATAGCTAGAAAATTTGGTTAACTTTGAACCACGTATCTTTAAGGCGTAACACAGATTCTCAACTCCTAACAGTTAACTCCTTGCCTACTTTAAACCGCTCTCAGCTGCCCTCCCACCGCTGCGATCCTACCGTAAACCACTAGAAGTGGCTCTCGCACGTGTCACTTTTTTACACTGAAAAATCACTAATGATGGGACTTAATTTGAATAGAATGAATTCTGGGGCGAATAGATAGTGAACTTTGAAATATCCCATCATACAGGTAGAAAAATACCTGTAAAATGTGGTAGAGCCGTGTGGGAAATTTGGTTCGCAAAGAGTTGAATTAGGTAGGATTAGGGGCCGGTATAGCTCAGTCGGTAGAGCGCCCGACTAGGAACCACAAGGTTCATGGTTTGATACCGGTCCTCGTCAACTCAGCGTATGAGTAGCACAGGGATCTGTGTGGTAACGTAAGGAGCTGATGGTAGGTGCGGCGCTCCGTCTCAGACGCCAAAACAATCTCCTTGTCCTAGCGCTTGTGAAAAGGGGATAGACTCCCTCTCTGATTGGCTGATATCGACTTTAAGCGACCCCGACGACTTTAAAAAATCCCGCCATTTTTTCAGGTCAGTTAACTTTGAACCACGTATCTTTGAGAATCTGTGTTACGCCTCAAAGATACGTGGTTCAAAGTTAACGCCTTCAAACCGCTACAAAAATATTCTAACATTAACTTGTCGAGAAAAGACTTGGGGTGTAAAATATCGCTTTCATATCGCATTAACTTTTCGGTAAAAACGCCTTGAAACTTTGAACTATGTATCTTTGAGAATATGTGTTACGCCTCAAAGATACGTGGTTGAAAGTTAACTGACCTGAAAAAATGTAAAAGGTTTTAAATAAAATAACTGATGCATTATATCTTTTATTCATTAATATATCAACGCTAAAAATTTCATTAAATTCGGTTAATTCCCTGATTTTTGGTATTTTTTCTTTTGGCGGGGGGTGGGGGGTGGCATAAGATCGAACTTAACGGACCTAAATTCCACTATCGCATGTCCCACCGCCGAAAGAAAAAAAATAACAAAAATCAGGGAATTAACTGAATTTAATAAAATTTTCAGTGTTGATATATTAATGAATAAAAAATATAATGCACTAGTTATTTTAATAAGTTGTTATAAAAATCAAATATGCATATTAATACCATCGGATGTAGGTACCACACACAAATTTTTAGAGGAATTTGTGCAGTAATAAGAAAATTATTAACAATTTAATGCGGTGTCTTCTACTTATTTCTACCATTGTATATAGGTACTTTCCCTGTCCTTATGCTAAATCACCAG
>CM042149.1:15288869-15298869 GCA_023376005.1 Doryteuthis pealeii
TTTGAAATATATCGTAAACATAGCCGTAAACGCTGTCTAAGATGATGTAAATCCGTATTTTACAAAATAAATTTACCCCCACGAGTGAAAAAAAATTTTTTAATGAATTTCAGTGTTGATCTATCAATGAATAAATTTTTATAATGCATCATTTATTTTATTTCAAAACTTTCTGATTTAAGTAAGTATTTCTGCTATGGTGAATTGATATATAATATTCATCTAAAATATGAAACGCTTTAAATTTCATATTTTTAGATTCTAAAACAAATATTTATCTAATCTTATTATAATGGAGATTGTGTGTTTTTCTGTCTGTAACCGAAACTATATTCCTACTCAAGTCACAATTCCCTTAGTTATTTACGTCACATTCTATATGATTTTATTTTTTATTCAAACATCAATTATTAATAAAATTGTTTTACATTATTAATACTGTTAGCCACATATACATACTAATTACATGCAATTGTATTTATATATACAACAAAATAGCGGTGTACAGTGTCAACGGGAAGGCTAATTTGCATATTGATATTAAAAATTTGATTTTAATAAATATGTGCTTAGTATTATTGATTTCTAATTGTTTGGTTTTTCCTCATGAATATGAGCAAAATCTCTTCAATAAATCTTAAAAAAATCCTTTAACAAGAAGAAATAATTGTAATTTTATTCTTACTTCCTATCTTAACTAAATAGTTAGGAAAACTAAATAGCTAGGAAAAAAAATTAGGAAAAATTAGTCATGAGAGACGGGAGTGATGGAAGAGTAAGTTTCAAATCTTTTATCTGCATTCTTATTTAGTTTCATTAGCCCTTCCAATTTAAATATATTTCATTACATTAAAACTTAAATACTTGCACCCGGAGGGTGCATATATTTGCTAGTAAAAATAATAAAATTATTAGATAATAATGACAAACTAAACTACTTTAGTTTATTATCGTAATCTAATAATTTTTGTAGAAAAACTATTGAAAATTTACACCCCCTTTAAACAGAACAAATATCGATGTATATTTTTTTCTTTGATAAGATAATAGCCGATAAAATAATTATCAAAAAGAGTAAAAATAAGAAAAAAAAAAAAAAAAAGAAAAAAAGAAAATAGATCTCCAAAAATTATTTTTTTTAGTTTTTATTTACATTTTATTTTCTGTATTTCGGTACTTTAGGTACCACCAATTTACCCTGTAAAATTTACCCCACCCCTATATTTAACACAATGAAACTTGTATAAAAATTAATATTATACTGATTTTTTTTTCATTCAAAAGAAGAAACATTAAACAAACTCCTGATGATTTAAAAAAAACTTTTTCCGCTTACGGAAATAATGAAAGTTATGATTAACACTTTGTAACAACTCTGTATAATCGTTACTTTTTTTTTTGAGAGATTTTTAAAAAACAAAGTTAAAAAGTATTTACTTTCGATTATTCAAAATGGCCTAAATTGATCACGTGACCGGATATTGGTTACCCCTACGGTACTTATTTTCGGTACTTATTTTCACACCTTTGGCCTGTTGTCTTTTTATTTATACTGTAATTAGTTTCAACTTTATATAACCCCACCGATACTTTGCACCCCCCAAATAAGGGGGGTGCAAGTCAAAGTTAAGTGACCTGAAAAAATCAGAAAGTCAGGTCGGGCTAGTAGAAAGCACTTTTCGCAAAACAAACAAACAAACAAACAAGCAAGCAAACAAACAAACAAGAAAAATAATTAAAAACAACAAACAACAAAAACCAAAAAAAAACCCCCAAAAAATAAAACAAAACAAATAAAACGTTCTGTTGCGCATGCTCGAGATTTAACCAGGCAAAACCGACAGGCAGATAGATAGATACAAAAAGGAAGATGATTGATAAATAGATATGAACAGAAATAGATAGATAGAATTAAGAAGATGATAGATAGAGAGATATGAACAGAGATAGCACTCAACAGCCTCATATAGATAGATAGATAGATAGATAGATAGATAGAAGCAGGGAAATAATGAATATAAAGATATGAACAGAGATAATTCTAGAAAGTCTGATATATATATATATATATATATATATATATATATATATATATAGAGAGAGAGAGAGAGAGAGAGAGAGAGAGAGAGAGAGAGAGAGAGAGAGAGAGAGAGAGAGAGGGGGGATAGAGACAGAGACCGACAGACAGATAGATAGATAGATGGATAAAATTAGGAATTAATAAATCGATAGACGTGAACAGAGATAGTCTCAGATAGATAGAAGAAGCACAATATTAAATAGATATCCACAGGCTGGAATTGATGGATAGATAGATAGATAGATATGAACAAGTTCAGATAGATAGATAGAAAGATAGAAAGATATGAACAAGTTCAGATAGATAGATAGATAGATAGATAGATAGATAGAAGGAGAATAATAAGTAGATATGAACAGGCTGGAATTGATGGATAGATAGATAGATAGATGGATAGATAGATAGATAGATAGATAGATGGATGGATGGATAGATAGATAGATAGATAGATAGAAGGAGGAGAATAATAAATAGATATAAACAGGCTAGAATTGATGGATAGATAGATAGATAGATAGATAGATAGATAGATAGATAGATGGATGGATAGATAGATAGATAGAAGAAGGAGAATAATAAATAGATATAAACAGGCTAGAATTGATGGATAGATAGATAAATAGATAGATAGATAGATAGATGGATGGATGGATAGATAGATAGAAGAAGGAGAATAATAAATAGATATAAACAGGCTGGAATTGATGGATAGATAGATAGATAGATAGATAGATAGAAGAAGGAGAATAATAAATAGATATAAACAGGCTGGAATTTATGGATAGATAGATAGATAGATCGATAGATAGATAGATAGATAGATAGATAAATGGATGGATGGATAGATAGATAGATAGATAGATAGAAGAAGGAGAATAATAAATAGATATAAACAGGCTAGAATTGATGAATAGATAGATAGATAGATAGATAGATGGATAGATAGATAGATAGATAGAAGAAGGGGAATAATAAATAGATATAAACAGACTGGAATTGATGGATAGATAGATAGATAGATAGATAGATAGATAGATAGAAGAAGGAGAATAATAAATAGATATAAACAGGCTGGAATTGATGGATAGATAGATAGATAGATAGATAGATAAATGGATGGATGGATAAATAGATAGATAGATAGATAGAAGAAGGAGAATAATAAATAGATATAAACAGGCTAGAATTGATGGATAGATAGATAGATAGATAGATGGATGGATAGATAGATAGATAGATAGATAGAAGAAGGGAATAATAAATAGATATAAACAGACTGGAATTGATAGATAGATAGATAGATAGATAGATAGATGGATAGAAGATAGATGGATAGGATAGATAGATAGATAGATATGGATATAGATAGATAGATAGATAGATAGATAGATAGAAGAAGGAGAATAATAAATAGATATAAACAGGCTGGAATTAATGGATAGATAGATATAGATAGATAGATAGATAGATAGATAGATGGATGGATAGATAGATAGATAGAAGAAGGAGAATAATAAATAGATATAAACAGGCTGGAATTGATGGATAGATAGATAGATAGATAGATAGATGGATGGATAGATAGATAGAGATAGATAGATAGATAGATAGATAGATAGATAGAAGAAGGAGTAATAAATAGATATAAACAGGCTGGAAGATAGATAGATAGATAGATAGATAGATAGATGGATGGATAGATAGATAGAAACAGGCTGAGATAGATAGATAGATAGATAGATAGATAGAAACAGGCTGCGATAGATAGATAGATAGATAGATAGATAGATAGAAACAGGCTGCGATAGATAGATAGATAGATAGATAGATAGAACCAGGAAGATAACAGATAGACAGATACGAGCAGAGAGACAGATAGAGAGAAATGAAGCCAGCTGGAATCTGTTGTTTTCCATCTTTTTTTTTTTTTTTTTTTAGTTTCTATGATAGAACGAACTCTCAAATTCTAAGAAAAACGCCTGAAATTCTTTTGAGGAACAACAACAGCAACAACACAAAACACTATTTCCTGTTGACCCATTCTCTTTACCTTATTTCCTTTCTTTGGCATCTTTTTTTTTTTTTTAAATATATTATTTTTTATTTTATTTTACTTCCTCACTTTCGTTTTCTTTCTGTCGTTCGGCTTTTATCGTTTTAACCTCCGCCAGTTTTGATTCTTTCTGTCGTAAACTTCCATTATTTCTTCTTCCGGCCTTCTTGCCGGCATTTTTTTGTTTTAATTCCATCTTTCAAAGAGCGCCAAAATCATCTTTAAATCATTGTGTTCCACGACCCCATATATATATATATATATATATATATATATATATATATATATATATATATATATATATATATATATATATATATATATAAAGCAATAGTGTATGGTTATGACTAGCTCACTTGGTGAGTTATTAGTGGGCCATGTTTTAGCAGTATCATTAGGGGAGTGCTCAATATCAGTGATAGAGCTATTGTATATATCAGAAGAAACGTATATATATATATATATATATATATATATATATATATATATATATATATATATGTGTGTGTGTGTGTGTGTGTGTGTGTGTTGTGTGTGCGTATTATTTCTCTGAATTGTTGAGATGAGGCTTGATAATTAGTATTATTTGGATTATTCGGACTATAAAGATGAGGACAATAGTCTGAATAATCCAAATAATACTTTGTGTTTATAGTGGTTTGGTGGTTGGTTTTGGAAGCTATCACAATGCAAGGGTAAAGAAAAAAGGGTAACTATGGTGTTGTTTGTTAACCTGGAATTTATTCTTAATATTTCGAAAATACATTCTTATCTCGAAATATTAAGAATAAATCAAAGGTTAACAAAAAAGACCATAGTTACCTTTTTTTTCTTTACCCTTGCATTGTGATAGCCTCCAAAACCAACCACCAAACCAATATATATATATATATATATATATATATATATATATATATATATATTGCATGGAAGTATATTCTGTGATCCTAGGTTTCATACCTTTTTCTTTTACCCTTGCATTGTGATAGCCTCCAAAACCAACCACCAAACCGATATATATATATATATATATATATTTTGCATGGAAGTATGTTCTGTGATCCTAGGTTTCATACCTTTTTCTGTATTCCTCAGAGTAAAAAGTTTAATATATATATTAGCAATAATGTATGGTATTTACTAGCGCACTTAGTGAGTTATTAGTGGGCTATATTTTAGCAGTATTATTAGAGGAGTGCTCAATACCAGTGATAGAGCTATTGTATATATCAGAATATATATATATATATATTTGGAAGATTATGTGCTTAATTAAAGTCATACCTAATTTATTAATTAATTAATTATAATTAAATGAATTAGGCGTGCATATCGGTTTAAATGTAAACCGTAAACAAATCGAGAAAAAGTCGATCTCTTTATGTAAAAATTGTCGGTCTTCGCCATTTCAAACACATTGTTTGTTCACTTCATACTGTCGTGCCATAAGTCACCCAAAAAGTGCGATATACATATCAGTTTAAAATAAACGAGAAATTCTTGGGAAGCCAGCTAGTGTAATGATTTGAGTTTCCGCCGGTCAGCCTGATAGGTAGGGTTCGAATCACGCACATAGCACTGCCCTGTCTATAGCTCTGCTGATGAGGCCTAATTGGCTGAAATTTACATACAGAGATCGACTTTTTCTCGATTTGTTTACGCTTTACATTTAAAACCGATATGCACGCCTAATTTATTTCATTATAATTGATTAATTAATAAATCAGGTATGACTTTAATTAAGCACATAATCTTCCAAAGATTGTCGGCCTTCGCCATTTCAAATACATTGTTTGTTCACTTCATATATATATATACATGGAAGTAGTTAAAAAATGGAAGTGAATCCGACAATATATTGAAAAAATAAATCGATAAAGGAAAGAAAATTTTGAATGGATAAACATTGTTTATTCGAGTGCCGACACGTGTTTCGACCAAGAGAATATCCTTGTACACAATGTATTCTATTTATCATTATTCTAAATACAAAATAAAATAATAATAATAGAAAAAGTATTGCATGGAAGTATATTCTGTGATCTTAGGTTATATATTCATCAGTGAAAAGTTTCTTTAAAAATTCGATTAGTATACCACATTTTTATTTAGCGTTGGGAGGTTTTACTTGTGTATCTGTGTGCATAAGCTTGAGTTTCTATTCATTGTTTATTAAGACATCAGACAGAGTTAAAAGTTTAACTTTTCACTGCCCGATGAATACTGAAAAATGTATGAAATACAAGTTATAATTCTGAATTGGAAACTCCGAGTCAGTGCATTTGAAGTGTATTGTTAAAATAAAACTCTCGCCATGATGTCGTGTTTCTTTTGGGTTTCCATCACACACACACACACACACACACACACACACACACACACACACACACACACAAATTATATTTTTCTGTCAGCAAAACTTTTAACATCTTGTTTTTTCTACAAACTTTCTACACATATTGTCGGATTCATATCCATTTTACCTTTCATACTGTCTACAGAAGAAAACAAAATTGGAATTGTTTAAATTATATCCTGGAGGCTAAAATTTCGAATAGAATAAGGATACCGACACTACGAATTTGTCATCATTACAGATTCCTGAAATTTTTCATCTTCATCTATTGTACTGTTGGATTTATTATATTTTTAAACTTTCTTTTGTAGCCGGAACATTTTCCTGAACTTTTTGATATTTATATACACTTTTACTGCAAACTCTTTTGAGCTTTTTTAATGATAAAATGCTTATAATTTTAAAAAATTAAATTTATTTTATTTTTAACATAGAATACGCATTTAAAAATTTTTTTTTGAAAATTCCGGTCCTGATCGAGAGCGTTCTGTGCCTCGTGATTAATAATATATTTATTTCGTCTTTCCGTTTACAATGTTGCTTTGATAAAGACCTCTTCATATGGTCGAAACAGATTTCTGTCAGCAAAACTTTTAACATGTTTTTTCTACAAACTTTCTACACATACATATATATATATGTAAACAAACACACACACACACACATATATATATATATATATATATATATATATATATATATATATGTAAACAATGATAATTCTAGTAAGAAATTGCTAACTAGATAGCTAAATATATTGGCTATATCCACTACCTTGTGAATGCGCGTGGTGTAATGGTTAGAGTCGTAGGAAATGGACCCGTCGACCCCAGTTTAAATCCTGGAGGAAGCTGCTTGCATTTAAGATAGCGCTAATGCCATTGGGAAAGTTATGCATCCAACTACTCTCTCCATCTATGGGTAAATAGTAAGACAGACTGGGCTCTTTAACCTTGGCTGAATAACTATTCTGAATTCAAACCTGTTAAACAACGCTGAAATTGACCTTGTGTACGGAGGGGTTGGTAAATATATATCACTACCTTGTTTGTGACAGTTAAACTACATGGGAGAGTAAAAAAAGTAATGTCATTTTGTTTAGGACAGGCATAATAACCAATGCAGAAACATGTATCATAAATCAAAATGAAGCTGGTCCTCTGTGGATCACATCCGTACTTCTTCACATATTCACCGTTTCTCTCAATGGCAATGTTCCACCTTCGAATGAGAGCATGTATCCCTGCCCCGTAAAATTCTGTTGACTGTTCTTTGAGCCACTTTTTGACTTGCCATTTTTATTTATTTATTATCATTCTTTAATGAAGCGCAAATCGGAAAATAATAAAAGGGTAATTCAAACTCAGAAAAAAAACAAAAACAAAAAAAAAAAAAAGAGGAAAAAAAGGAAAAAAAGAAAAAAAGAAAAAAGAAATGAAGATTTACTTCGGCATTCAATAATCCAATGAGGGTTGACATGCCGTAAAACCAGAAAATGATAAAAGTTTGTATTTACATTAACCATGAACAAATTATTATTATGGTTGGAATTCTTCGGTGTGTGGCGTGCACTTTCATTGTCATTACTCCTAAGTCCACTCGAACTCAGTGAGGTCGTACCTGTTAGAGTCCGTCTATCAAATAGATCCGTTTGAAAATGATTAATATTAGATAGAATATTTGAAGCCATATAACTGTGTTCAAATTAATCATATAAAACATCTAGTATCATTTACAAAGGGTTATCAATATAGGTTACTTGAAACCACGCACTTACTTGAAATACTTTAAAGCACATAATTGTGTAAAACTTATTTTGTTATGTATTATTTGGAGTTTTCGGACTGTTGTCCACATGTTTATTGTTATATCGTTAGGGCGGCCTAATGTCGGTATCTGCCAGACAGCGAGGGAGTCTATACCCTTTTCTTGACCAAGGCGATTATTTTAGCGCCTGAGATGGAGCGCTACACCTACCATCAGCCCCTCATTGTTATATACACAATGTTTATTATATATTATTGTGTATTATATACATTTTTTGGACTAGTTGTTCATATCTTTATTGTAATATTTCCAATATATTAGAAAATGATAGAAATTTGTATTCACATTAACCATGAACAAAATATTCAATACTCTTGAAAAGGATTCGAAGACAATCGATCTCAAAATGTAAGTATTTTCCTGATTTTTCACCAGGCCGGGTTGACACAAGGACTTTTTAACCTGGGAAGCCACACATACCGAAGCTCATACAGTGACCAGTGTAAAAAATGCGTGATCACTTCGGCACTACCCTTATTGTGTGTGTGTGTGTGTGGGGGGGGGGTGTTAGCCACCGGGCAATAAACCAGGCCCTGACCCTTTTAGACGAAAGGCTGTTGCTGCCTGGAGGCGATGCCACAATATATATCAATAACTGTAAAGAATGTTTGTCCTCCGTAGACAACCAAATTGTTTTATATTGTATACATACTAACTAGACTCAGAAGAATGTTATTATAAAAAAGAAATGTTTCAAATAAGGAAAGAGAGAGAATCTCATTGAGATCCGCATTACACCACCTCTTATCTATATACGTGGTATGTTAGAAAAGTTCAGGGCTGGTGTCACAAAACATTTATTTCAAATCCAAACTATAAACTAGAAGTTATCCTCTTCAAAGTAATCTGACTGTAGTCTAATGCACTCTCCTATCCTCAGAAGAGCTAAAAACTTGAAGAATAATGGCCTGTAGAGCCTTTCATATCTGAAATGGATAAACATTATGTGATTAAAATTCACTACATTTTGTTCTACAAAATAGTGTATGTGCTATTCTCTGTATATTCTGTGTAGCGTGTCTTTTTTCTCTCATTTTTTTCTTTATAATACATGGTCCATTATTTAGCTGAGGTAACGGCAGGCATAAGAAATAGGACTGCGTCCATGAGCTCACCCTCTCTCTGTATATATATATATATATATATATATATATATATATATATATATATATAATTATCTTTACCCGACACACACTCTCTCTCTTTCTTTCTTTCTTTCATTCTTTTTTATTATATTTTTCGATGTACTATGTCCTATTTCACTCCTTTCTCTCTTTATAATGAAAACAGAAATATCCATTATTTAGCTAAAATGAATAAACATTATGTGATTAAAATTCACTACATTGTGTTCTACAAAATAGTGTATGTGCTATTCTCTGTTAATTTAAAAAAGTATAGAATTAGGTTCCTTTTATAATGGCCTGAGAAAGATTAGTTTAAATTATTTTGCTGTTGCTTTAATTCAACTAATACACTAACATTTCTTCGTTATGTAAGAATTTCATAATTGAAGAATATAGGATTAGGCTCCTTTTATACCACTTTGAGTTAAACAAGATGTAAGCATCTCCATATTGGATGGGAAGTTATCCTCTTCAAAGTAATTTCCCTAGAGTCAAATGAACTTTCCCATCCTTCTCTGCCACGCTTGCATGCACTTCTGGAAGGATTCTTCCAGGAT
>CM042149.1:15308869-15327139 GCA_023376005.1 Doryteuthis pealeii
CCCCATACCTTAGCATGGAGGGCTCGTCCCAAGTGCCCTTTCACACGCTCGCACGCCCGCACGCGTACACCTATTATTGTGAATGGACTGCGATGGCCACAAAGAAAAATACCGATAAAATTTCAATCCTTTCGAATAAAAGCTATAATTATTTACTATTGAAGCAGTTTTTGTGGCCACTCTTTTCCATCGGCCTTATTTGTAAGTTTCCCCCGATCATGTTAAGGGCGCTGGTTCCAGGTAAAGTAAAAAGTAAAGTCGTCGGGGGAGCCTAAAGTCGGTATCAGCCAGTCAGCGTGGGAGTCTATCCCCTTTTCACTAGCATTAAACCAAGGAGATTGTTTTTGGCGTCTGAGATGGAGCGCCACACCTAAAATCATCTCCTTACTTTACCGCACAGATCCCTGTGCTACTCATACGCTGAGTTGGCTAGGACCGGTATCGAACTAGAAACCTTGTGGTTTCTAGCCGAACGCTCTACCGACAGAGCTAACCCGGCCCTAACCCAAAATTAAGCAGCGATGACGCTTCGTAGAATTTAGATGGGTAACTAATTAGTAACTGCAGGTAGAGTGTATTTATCTAAACTCTTTGCCGTCAGCAGGATATGATACAACGTCAATTTTTAAGCAGAGTGTAGCTGGTTTGAATTCAGCATTTTCATCCCCCTAAAGGGACTGCGAGTAGAGTAAGGACCATTACTTGCTATGAAAGGAAATAGGATATTTCCTGATGTCTACAGCAGTATTTTGATCGAACTATGATTTTTTTTGTTATTTATCCACATGTTGGCAGCTGTCAAGGTTGAACACGAGGGTAACAGCTTTTTATATTATTTTATTTTATTTATTTATTTTTTACATACAAATAAATACGACCACTGAATGTAAGATGCAAAAACCCGAGTTTCGGAAATTAAAAAGTTTTTATTTAATTCAGGGTAGAGGAATCCTCCTACTTAAGACCTTAACTTGTGTGCGACCAGCTATCTCGTGTCCAAATTCATGTGTCACAAGTTCTCTTCTTCTTATTGATCAACACCAGGTCTGGCTTCATTATTATTATTATTATTATTATTATTATTATTATTATTATTATTATTATTATTATTATTATTATTATTATTATACTCCTTGAGAGTTTTGCGTAGTCACTTTAGCTGGCGGTCTTTTACTGTATTCCGAGTGACAACAAGTCCCCTCAGGTCTCCAGAGCTCTTCTGAATATTTTAGCCGATCTTAACAATGCTGTTGTCTAGACGGTCTTAATTCTTCCTCTGAATTACAGCTCCTCTAGACTATTTTCTATACTTTTGTGGACCGTTCCAACTGCATCAATTACAGCTGGTATCACTTTCACCCCCGTATTCCACAGTTTTTTCAGTTCTCTAGCAAGGTCCCAGTATTTGTAAATCTTTTCGTTTTCTTTCATCTTCTCCCTGTGATAATAATAATAATAATAATAATAATAATAATAATAATAATAATAATGAGGCCAGACCTGGTGTTGATCAATAAGAAGAAGAGAACTTGTCATCTCGTGGATTTTGGCGATCACCGAGTGAAAGTGAAAGAAAGCTTGGACCTTGCCAGGGAACTAAGAAAACTGTGGAACATGAAGGTGAAGATCGTTCCAATTGTAATTGGTGCCCTAGGAACCAAAGGCATGGAAAAGAATTTGGGTGAATTGGAAATCAGAAGAAGAATCGACACCATCCAAACTACAGCACTATTGAGATCGGCTAGAACACCCAGAAGAGTCCTGGAGACCTGAGGATACTTGCTGTCACTCAGCCTTTAGTGAACCACGAGTTACGGCAGGTGTGAAAAACTAATAATAATAATAATAATAATAATAATAATAATAATAATAATAATCAATCTTGCCAATAGTAAGGATGAACTATTACAATATATGAGCCATTCAATCATAAAAAAATAAGATTGGAAGAATCATGGTCAAGAAATGAATCCATGGAAAGTTTCCAATAATTCGTGTTTATGGCTAGCCAGAAGAGAACCGAAAAGAGAAATATAATCTCATTGAATTATTTACTACCCCACTATATATATATATTATATATATATATATATATATATATATATATAAAAGATATCTAATGAGTCAGACGAACCTACTATTAGTTTCGCATAAAGCTCTCAGGCTAAATCTGACTCTGAGTCAATTTTAGCCCTGAAGAGCTTTATGCGAAACTAATAGTAGGTTCGTCTGACTCATTAGATTATCTTTATTACTTGGCTCTACTTAGGTATCGAGCACTTTTACATATTAGCTTCTCCTAGCGGTTATATGAATATAATATATCTTATATACATATATATACATATAAATTGTTTTTTCTTTTGGCCAAATACTGTACCATAGATTATATTTTTCAAAATTTTTTTTCTTCCTGGTTGATGTTTGGTAGACAATCAAACTCTCTGCTGGTTTTTTTTCTCCGCAAGATCTACCAACACGCTTGGTATATTATTATATATATATATATATATATATATATATATATATATATATATATATATATATGTGTGTGTGTGTGTGTGTGTGTGTATTTGAAAGAAAGAGAGAGAGAGAGAGAGAGAGAGAGAGAGAGAGAGAGAGAGAGAGAGAGAGAGAGAGAGAGGGGGGGGGAGAAAAACCCAGAAAGAACACAGAAAGATGTGGTAAGAAAAAAAAAAATAAAGAAAAGCAAAATAACAGAAATGAGAATAAAAGCGAGAAAAAAAAATACGAGGAAATACAAAAAATAGCAGCAAAAATAAAAGAAAGATTTTTTTCGAGGAAAAGAAAGAGAAAAGAAAAAGAAACGTGGAAAAGAAGAAAAAAAACATGAAAAACCTGGAAGACAGGAAAGAAACGTAAAACAGTGAAGAAAAACAATACAGAAAAGAAAAAAGAAAGAAAGAAAGAAAGAAAGAATGAAGGAAAGAAAGAAAGAAAGAAGAAAGAAAGTAATCAAAACGAGAAAGGAAAAAGAAAGATTGAAAAGAGAGAAATAAGAGGAAAGCGTGAAGAGAGAAAGAAAGAATGAAAACGATGAATTAATGGAAAAGAAAGAAAGAAAATAAAAAAAGACGTAGAAATAAAAGAAGAAACAGAATTTTAAAAAAGCGGGAAAGAAAGAATAATTCAAGAAGAGGCTTTTAGTGATCAACTTTTTTATAAAGAAATCTATTTTCCACACTGCTGAGAATGACAGAGGCTGATTCGTATGTGGCATAAAAGTGGAGAGTCTAGCACACATTGTAAGCACATGCGATACGCTTGCGTAAAAGGAATACAAAATGCCGCCATGACAAGGCGAGTAAACATCTCCATTGAAACATACGATATCCCAAGGCATACGATATTTCAATAAAAGACAGGTCGTACCAGCACGAACCGGAAGTAATGCTGGAGAATGAGAACACGAAAATATTGAGGAACTTAACAATACCGACTGACCGTTTTGTCCATTATTGTCGACTTGATTTAATAACTGATTGTTAAGAACAGGGGTCACCAAACTACGGCCCGCGGTCCGGATCCGGCCCACGAAGCCATTTTATCAGGCCCCCGACGGTACTTGAATTCAGTTTCACAAATCTCACTAAACCTTTCTGCTAATGTTGCATTCTTTAATAATGTTTTGAAAATAAATATGTTTGTTAAATTTGTTTTTATGTATCTTACGCCACTCATCCATGAATATAACATGGAAATATAAATTTTGTTTTATATCTTTTTCTCAGGCATTGATGTTGTTGCTTCAGACAGGTGGCAATGAAAGAAATTGAAAATTATGAATTACTAGCAGGACCTGTGGATATACCACCGTATGATAATTTAATAATTACGTTTGATATGTTTACTTAAGAGCTATTGCCAAAATACTTCAATATGTAAAAGTATAAAAATCTTGATTTAACTCTCTCTCACTCCTTTCTTTCTTTCTTTCTTTCTTTTCATCTGTTCATTATATTCGATTGAAACATATTACCGTTATCGCTTTTACGCGCCATCCCTCTCTCAATCTTTTCCCTACTCTCTTTCTTTCTCGTTATATTTTTTATGTGTAGCATTTCATTGTTATTCTCTTTCGTTCCTTACATTAAAAACGAAATGATCCATTATTTATCTGAGGTGACGAATTCGGCGGATAAGCAACACCAGATAATCAGGATTTACATTTTTGCATTTCACGATCTCATTTTTAAGATGATAACGGTTGTACAGATAAGGAACAATTAATCTATACATGCTGAATTAAAGTTTGAATTGTCATCGTAGAAAAATGAACAGGGCGAAACGAGTTAAAATCCTGAACGAGGGTGTTTGCATTTTGCATAGAGCTCATACAATTGGGGAAGGTATGAATCCAACTATCCTCCCTTCAGCTATGGGTAAATAGTAGAGCAAACTGGGCCCTTTAACCTTGTCTAGAAGTCTAGAAGAAAGAAAACTCTGAATTCAAATCTATTAAACTCAGCTTAAGATATTGACCACGTGTCACATAACACTCTGCGGAGGAGTTATTAAATATGTATATGATGTCAGATATTCCTATTTGATGAAATAATTTGCAAATAAATTTATTTGACCCATAGATGGGACACTAATAGGTACTATTACTCTGGGTTGTGGTGGACCTGGGAGTATTGGCAATATATATATATATATATATATATATATATATATATATATATATATATATATCATGAGCAGCAAGTAGCACGGACAATCTCTCGCCAATCTTTTCTATCATTCATTGTCCCCGAAGGTCTTCCGCGCTGCATCCAGTATCATTGCAGAGCTGTTAATATAAGGCCTTGCTGGGCGGCCCACATTAGCATGTCCCTGTGTTGGTTTTCACAGGAGAATGTCGCTTATGAGTTCGTCCTTGCTTCTCCAGCAGTGTCCAACATGTCTTGTTCGTCTTACTCGGATGGTTTGTGAGATAAAGGGCAGGTGGCCGTACAGCTGTTTCTTGTGGCGTGTTGTTTCCACGACTTGTTCAAAATCGCATGCAGATGTCTTAGTTTTAATCATAATTTGAATAAAACAATTTCAAATTAAGTTTTATAAATTAAACGGATCGGTTGTTTTTATGAATGAGATTTCCATAAGAGGATACACATTTCCTAGTAATTATGTCATATTATATTATATATATTATATTATATATATATATATATATATATATATATATATATATCCCGATCACACACACACACACACACACACATATATATATATAACAGTTTTTCGCTCGCTTTAAGCACACACACACCACACACACCACACACACACACACACCTATGTATATATTATTTAAACAATACTGCAGAATATATATATATATATATATATATATATATATATATATGATATAAATACTATATATAATATATATAATATATATATATATATATATATATATATTTATACATACGTATATATATATCGCACGATATATATATATGTATGTATAAATATATATATATATAGTATTATATATGTAGTATTTATATCATATACATATATATATATATATATATATATATATATATATATATATATTCTGCAGTATTTTTTGAATAATATATATATATATATATATGTGTGTGTGTGTGTGTGTGTGTGATAGTAATATATACATATATATAATATTATATATAATATATGTATATATATATATATATATATATATATATGTGTGTCTGTATATAATAATATAATTTGATATAAATACTAAGAAATGTGTATCCTCTTATGGGAATCTCATTCATAAAATAACTGATCCGTTTAATTTATAAAACTTAATTTGAAATTGTTTTCTAAGTATAATTAAAACAGAGACATATGCATTTTTTAAAAATTTAAATTATACCACCAAAGTAGGGATTCCCCGGGGGAAATTCCCGGGAGATACCAGTCCTTACTCCATAAATCGGTTGTTTGAAAGTTATTGGCGCTAAAGATATTGCTGGTGGAAAATTTAATGAGTATAAAATAATAACAATCAAACAACGTTATAGTGTTACATAATTTATGAGCAGTCATAATTTGTGAACGTACTTAGTAGTTAGAATTTTAGATAAAGTTCGTTAGAATAAAAAGCGGAGGTGGGTAATTTTTCATACCCGTTTGGATTATGAGCGACATTTAGATAATCCCAACTTCACCTTCCGGTAGAAAGCGCGCGATCGGACCATGACTAATTTGCAGAGAACACGGTACCTCATCGATGATAAATCACCAGTTTTCCATACCTTCTATCGAGCATGTGGAATCTTCTCATCAGTGGTGGAGGTTGATGGGCGTCCTGTCCCCTTTACGGGCGTCACGCCTATGACTTCTCTATCCACTCATACACTTCTACGCGGTAGTGCGCTGTCCCCGTATTGTGCTAAAAGCATCCTATGAATTTCAGCCCCAGATACTTCTTCCAACAAAAGAAATCAGACCACCCCTGTTGAATACTGCTTGTGGGTCGGCCATATTTATACTGTAATGGCAGCAAGCAAAATGACTCAACCTTTGATCACGTGACCACAATGGTGCTAACTATAAGCAAAGTGACCTCAACAAAGACGTTTAGCTCACTCGGTAGAGCCTCCGCCTAGGAACCCGAAAGTCCCTGGTTCGATACCAGCCCTCGCAAACTCAGCAAATTTGCAAACTTGCAAACTCAGTAGCACAGGAATCTGTGCGGTAAAGAGAGAAGCTGATGGTAGGCGTGGGCGCTCCACCCCAGACACAAAAACAATCTCCTTGGTCTAGCGCTAGTGAAAAGGGGATATATTCCCTCGCTGTCTGGCCACCCTGACGACTTTACTTTTTAACTACTTATGGCGTAAGTGCGGATAATTTTTGATTGTCCTTCGTAGTTTTTAAATGAATACAGCAAGATGGCTTACCAGGATTATATGAAACGGAATGGCAGAGAAGGAACGGCAATTCACTGAGAAGTGTGTAAATGGCCTGGGTTTGAACTCTGTACTCAAATGCCACATGTTTGAAATCAAAAAGAGTAAAATAATCTGAGTGTTCAGACGTTGACAGACCACGGGGGCGAAATGACAAAAATAAGAAGAAAAAAAAGAAAGAAAAAAGAAAAGAAAAAAGAAATTAAAAAAAAAAAGATTTGTCTGGGAACTGAAGTCGCTGTTATGCCTATAATTAATGATACATTGTAAAACTTTCCCAAAGACTCGAAAGGTGAGATTGAAGGAATTGCAGAATTGCAGATTCGGGGAAGAATTGAAACCCTCCAGTCTGCAGCATTGTTGGACTTTATCAGCGATAGTGCTGAACGTTTTTGGAAAGTTGGTGTCATTTAGCTATCATATATGTCAACCAGAAACAAATACTCTTAAATAATGTCTATATGGAGAAAGAGGCGAGACAGTCAACTGTGAGACAAGTGAATACAGGAAGCTGGCTGAAGAGGAAGGCAGAAACAGATTTTGCATGGATGGAATAGTGATTCACTGGGAACTATGCAAATAGCAATCGAGAGGTTGTCTTTGAAAGTATACTGGGATTTTTTAATCCAGAGAGAATAAAAATATATCTGCTTCTAAATAAGAGAAAGGAGGATCCTGTCAAATAGTTTATGTAACAGTTTCAAAGAGCATAAAGGACAATACTGAAATTATCTAATTACATAACAAATCCAATGCGAATTCTCTCTGTCTCTGTCCCTATCTCTCTCCTCCTCCCCCCTCTCTCTCTCTCTCTCTCACACACACACACACATATATATATATATATATATATATATATTATATATATATATACACCGGGGTTAGTCAAAAAGTAATGCCACTTTGTTACAGGTACGACCTCACTGTGTTCGAGTGGACTTAAGAGTAATGACAATGAAAGTGCACGCCACACACCGAAGAATTCCAACCATAATAATATTTTGTTCATGGTTAATGTAAATACAAACTTTTATCATTTTCTGGTTTTACGGCATGTCAACTCTTATTGGATTATTTAATGCCGAAGCAAATCTTCTTTTTTTTCTTTTTTTTATTTCTTGAGTTTGAATTTCACCAAGAGATTACCCTTTTGTTATTTTCTGATTGGCGCTTCATTTAAGAATAACAATAAATATTTAAAAAAAATAGCAAGTACGACTGTGAGTCAAAAAGTAATACCATTTTGTTTAGGACAGGTATAATTACCAACACAGGGACATATATCATACATCAAAATGAAGCTGGTCCTCTGTGGATCGCATCTCTACTTCTCCAAATAGTCACCGTTACTATCAATAGCAATTTTCCACCTTCGAATGATAGCATGTATCTGCACCCCGTAAAATTCTGTTGACTGTTCTTTGAGACACTTCTACACCACAGATTTCACTTCCTCATAACTGGAATAATGTTTGCCTCTCAAACCCTCTTTCATAGGACCGAAGGGGTGATAGTCTGAAGGCGCTAAATGTGGTGAGTATGGAGGATGCGGTAAAGTTGTCCAGCCCCATGAGGCGATTTTTTGCCTTGTCCTGATGCTTGAGTATGGTCGAGCATTGTCTTGCAGATGGAGGACATTGTCGATTGTCGATTATTGCTCTGGGCCTCGTTTGAGTCTCAATTAGTACGAGTGTGAGTCAAAAAGTAATACCATTTTGTTTAGGACAGGTATAATTACCAACACAGGAACATGTATCATACATCAAAATGAAGCTGGTCCTCTGTTGATCACATCCCTACTTCTCCACATAGTCACAGTTCCTCTCAATAGCAATGCTCCACCTTCGAATGAGAGCATGTATCCCTGTCCCGTAAAATACTATTGACTCTTATTTGAGCCACATCTTCACTACAGATTTCACTTCACTACAGATTTCATGGGGCCGATATCATCTCTTCGGTCCCATGAAAGAGAGTTTAAGAAGTAAACAATATTCCAGTGACGAGGAAGTGAAATCTGTAGTGAAGAAATGGTTATCTAATAACAAGTAAATATAGCTCTTACACCTACAATCGAGCAGTTTATTTTCCTGTCTCCAATACAAAATGTCTATATATATCGCTCCTACAGGGGAATTCAAACCCAGATACCGCAAAACCAAACTTAGTGCAGACACCAGTGTATTTTAACCTCACAACTTTGAGCAGCCTCCGAAGCAATTTGAATAAAAACTTCTAATCCCAAAATACAAGGATTTTATTATTTCTGGTAAAACATTGTACAATTCAAAACAGATATCATTAGGTATTATTTCCGACAACACTGTACAGTATTGGTACTACAACTAAAATATGAATATGTGGTCCATAAGTCAGTACATCATTTATGTATATTTAGGCACCGGGTTAGCTCAATCGATAGAGCGTTCGGCTAGAAGCCACAAGTTTCCTAGTTCGATACCGGCCCTCGCCAACTCAGCGTATGAGTAGCACATGGATCTGTGCGGTAAAGTAAGGAGCTGATGGTAGGTGTGGCGGTCCACCTCAGACGCTAAAAATAATCTCCTTGGTCTAGCGCTAGTGAAAAGGGGATAGACTCCCTCGCTGTCAGGCTGATACCGACATTAGGCCGCCCCGGCGACTTTACTTTTTATTTTTGTTACAGAAGTGTTGCAATTTTATTTTTGGTTTGAAATGGTGTAGAGTTTGATAATCAATAATACCTAATGATATCAATTTTAATTGTATCCTTTTCTAATTGAAATGAAATTCTGGTATCTTTGGTTTAAAAGAAAGTCAACATTTTTTAAAAAATTGGTAAGGGTTTGCTTAGTTATGGACGATATATATATATATATATATATATATATATATATATAAATAATCGCGACTTGTCTTTCAAAAATTATAACGCTGAACAAATACAGTTACACAACAAAAAAGATTTTATAAACATTTTCATCTCCTGTCATCTATAAAACATCCATCAATTTCTTCACCCCAAGATACATCCTGATGAAGGTTTAAAGAAACCGAAATGTTTAAACATGGATAAATAAATTGATCCTATTTTCGGAACACTTGTTTTTTCAAATTTCTTAATATTGTCAGATTTATTTTCCATATTTACTCACACACACACACACACACACACACACACACACACATATATATATATATATATATATATATATATATATATATATATAATATCGTCCATAACTAAGCAAACCTTTACAAATCTTTTATTGTGTGTGTGTGTGTGTGTGTGTGTGTGTGTGTGGACATGAAGTCAAAGGAGCTAGGTTACTGACAGCTTCTCGCCAATGTGATTTTCAAACCAAAATCGACACTCGGTTTAATATAATATCTGCGATCTCTAGACTATTATAATAATAACGGAATTATTTGTTTTGTTTCAATTAATTTGTACAAGGGTGTGACTTAAATAAAAACATTCATTGGAATATATTTTATGACAAAAAGATTAATTTCTTTTCATTTGTAATATATATATATATTTTATGTAGCAGTTTTTATTGGCCACATTGTATATATCAGCCACACTATCTATTAGAATAGGCATTAAGCTTAGTTTATCAAATGACTAGAATTATGGGAACCCAGTGAGAATCAAACTAACTCGTTATATTCTGCTAACCTTTATTGAAGTCAGTAAGTCTACTGTTGGTTTGACTAACAGCAGCTAACTAAGTACAACTTAAGCAGTGTCCAAGACAGTTGGTATATATAGAAATCAAGAATGACCCATTCATGAATTTGGGTGATTTGGGTCATTCCATTCCTTGTTCTGATTGGCTGCTCGACTGCTTGATTTGAATGACATTGTGGAGTCTTATATATATATCCTGTCATTCTGCAGTAGACTTTGTGACTATTCGGGTTTGTATTTAAGTTACAACCGTTTGTTGCATTGTCTTCCCAGTTCGACGATAATTGGAACTTTAATTTTTCTGCTAGCCTTGAGTGGTAACCATGATAACACATTAGGCGTCCTAGTCTCGCTTCCGAGGGATGAGAAATTCTAGTATTGCTGTAACGCGTGCCATTTGAGAAATTTGAATATATCCATGAGTTTTTCGCGAGTCATGAGTAGATAGTAAGTATGTGCACGCACACCTTTTTGATTGGGTGGTTGGCTGGATTTTACGGCATGTCAACCCATGTTGGGCTATTTCATGCCGAAGACGTTTTGTTCTATTCATTCTTATTAGGTATTCATTTGTTTGACTCAGTGTTTTTATTGGAACTTCACTACTAGATGCAGTTTATCCAGGACACTAAGACCCTCAGCCACAGCCTACTAGCACATATAGGTAAAGGATTGGGAGTTTGCCAGAAAAATCAATAGAATTGGAACAATTATATAGGAAGTAGGACTTGACGTGAATAGCCAAGTGATCGGGGGTGGGGCTCTTCAACCGACCGTCTAAGTGAGGGCCAACGTGGAGTGTTGCATGTTATGGGCAGCTCAGTAACCATGGTTCCGTCCATAAGCATCGCAGGACACCACACACAATCAACATTGGGGAGATTTTAACCCTTTGCAGAGGTGCAGTTAACGTATTCTACTGGCCTAGTTTACAAGGTGAACTTCTTTGTGAAGTCGACACTTAAAAGGCGCTGATTTAAGAAAGTAACAAAATTAAATTAATCATCGGATCTTAATAAAATTTTCAGGACTTATTGTAACGTAGGAATGATGTGATGACTGTCTCGTACAAATGCCAAGAATGGAATGCCAATGGTCTTTTTATGTATAGATCTGTACAGGGGCAAATAACTCTGTTCTGTCTATACACAGGGGCAGATCACTCTATTCTACCTATACACATATAATAAAAGACAATGTTTATTTTATTAAAAGAAAAATCTGTCTGCTGATGCCATGTTTTTGTAGCACCACTTAATTGATTCAATTATTCTAAAAAGGTAAAGCAAGTGTAGCTGAATATTTTGACATTTTTTAAAAGTTAATTTCATGGAGAAATACGTTTACTTTCCCATCCACTAAAAAAAAAAAAAAAAAATGTTCCCAGTTTTAGAACAGAAGCCTTAATTTTGGTAGTTTAAAAACGGGGAAAATAAAGTAAATATTGCTCTTAATGGCAACTTTTAAATTTTATTTGTTTACTTATATTTTCCAGGACCTAGTCAATACTCCATACAACCTCCCCAAAAACAACAACAAACAAAAAAAAAAAGCACCCCCCCCCCAAAAAAAACAAGCAAAAGACAAAACAAAACAACAAGAAAATCTTATATTCACGTAAATTAAATTCACGCAAATAAAAATCGAGATAAAGTGATTTCTTTTTCAAAATGACAATTCTTGTTTAAATTCTCTTTCACACTACCCCCGCTCCCAATAAAAAAATTACGCCAGGGGGTCAAAAAGAGGAGTTTTCAAATTTCAAAAGATACCCTAAGCTTTTAAAAAAATACCAAATTTAGCTTGGTAACAATTTTTTTTCCGGTCCACCTTCTTATCTACCAGACTATTTGTGACGGAATGCCATATTATTTACTCATTTTACCATCACTTTTTTTTCTACGGATGCATCGTTTTGTAAAGATCAGGGAATGTTTCAAAGAAAATTGGGGTAAAATATACCAGAAAAAAAAAAAAAAAAAAAAAAAAAACGAAAACAAAAACAAAAACAAAACGAAACGAAAATAAATTAAAGAAATCAAAACAAAAATAAAAACAAAATGTGGGTGGCAAGGTGCATGACTAGAAAAAATGTAAATTAGATGAGTGAGGCATAAGAATCGCGGTCATTTTGTGGATTGGGCGGGTCTTATTTTTTTTTTTTTTTTTGGTTAGAGTCATGGTTGAATTAATTAAGTTACACCTTTCTTTTTTTTGTCTATATAATTTTTTATTCATTTTTTGTTAAAAATACCTTCGTCATTCAAACATACATC
This sequence comes from Doryteuthis pealeii, assembly GCA_023376005.1. Classification (NCBI taxonomy): domain Eukaryota; kingdom Metazoa; phylum Mollusca; class Cephalopoda; order Myopsida; family Loliginidae; genus Doryteuthis; species Doryteuthis pealeii. The sequence goes on from CM042149.1 coordinate 15,321,748, forward strand.
ACACTCAACTTACTCACCAATATATATATATATATATATATATATATATATATATATATATATATATTGTTAGTATATTTGTGTGTGTTCTTCAAAGGTTCAGCAAATTTGATCAGTGCAAGGGAACTGAACATAGAATGAATTCATGTGATCTCCTATGTCAGCAGTACTTTTTGCGAAATCCCTATATAATGAATATGCTCAAGGACATCATTTCGAGTGATACGGTAGAAACTAGTTATTTGAGTTAATATTTTTTTCATGATCAGAATTTTGGTAGCAACTGATATATATATATATATATATATATATATATATATATATATATATATATATTTTAAAACGGAATGGTTTAAAATCCTCCGACTATAGTTTCACGCAGTAGCGAATCTTCAGCTCTTTTTATTTTAGCTCTTTTTATTGAGCACTTTTTAAATCGATTTTAATTAATCCCAAAGTAAATATATTGTTTGCTTCGTGGATTGGCAATTAACTGTTATATATATATATATATATATATATATATATATATATATATATAATCTGATATAATATATATATATATATATATATATATATATATTATATATATATATATAGATAGATAGATAGATAGATAGATATGTATATATACAACCAGACACACACACACACAAACACACATATGTATATATATATATTAGTTAAGTTGGCGTGAACATGGAATCAACACCTGATTACTGGCAGTTTATCACCTATGCGATCTTCATAGTTCTTAGCTATTCTTTTAGGTATTCATCAGACACTGACTCTTTCTTGGGAATACAGAATTACTTCCAAATATATATATATATATATATATATATATATATATATATATATATATATATATAAAACTCTACCACAAGTTAGCTAGTGAAAACCATATACTATACACTGCTGATGAGACCTAATAAGGTCGAAACAGTTGTACAGTGTTCCACACGTCGCACGCGGTATTCGCCGAGTTTGCTTGTTATGATTATTGCAATTATAATTAACAATTTCTATCTATGTATATGTTGTGGATGAACCTATGTGTTATACGCATTGTAATTGCCTTTAGAAATATAAATAATAATATATATATAATATATATGTGTGTGTGTGTGTGTGTGGTGTGTGTTTGTGTCTAGTGTTAAAGTTCTTCGTATATTATCTTTTGAAAACTAGAAACTGGATACAAAGATGAGACCGTCTTTTAATAAAGACGCGGCAAAACTTTGTATGGAGTAAATTGTCCGAATTTTTTAGATAACGTATTATCATTATTTTAAATTTTTTTTAGAATATTTGTTTATTCATTTCTGTTTTGTTCTTGATTGCAACGCCCAGGAAAGGGGGTTACCTTACCTAATCAAATATTATACACACATGAAACTTAATATCTCTCTCTCTTCTCTCTCTCTCTCTCTCTCTCTCTTCTCTCTCTTCTCTCTCTCTATAATATATATATAATATATATATATGAAAATAAAATGGAAATTAATCCGACAGTATGAATAAGATATAATGAAAAAACAAACGATGTTTACAACTGAAGTAGGCTCATCAGAGAGAAAGTGTGCAAACCGTTTCGGGGCCTATTCTCTTGACGGTTTTTAAAAGCAACACTCGGCCCATCCTCAACTAATATGAGGACCCTATTGCGTTATAATGCATCAACGCACGTGGTCGGTCATCAACAAAAACAAGACGGGAAAAAGACCGTTAGAAGAAACAGAACGCTGCTAGTTAACGGTCTTTTTCCCGTCTTGTTTTTTGTTGATGACCGACCCACGTGCGGTTGATGCATTATAACGCAATAGGGTCCTCATATTAGTTGAGGATGGGCCGAGTGTTGCTTTTAAAAACCGTCAAGAGAATAGGCCCCGAAACGGTTTGCACACTTTCTCTTCTGATGAGCCTACTTCAGTTGTAAACATCGTTTGTTTTTTCATTATATCTTATTCATATATATATATATATACTTTTTTTTAAAGCGAGTGTTATAAAATTCCAACTGCAGTTTCTTGCCGGAGCAATTCTTCAGGGAATAATTAGTCCTTGAAGAAAGTATATTTATCTCTTTTTATTGAGCACTTTTTAACTCGATTTTATTAACCCAGGAGTAAATTTATTTGCTTCGTGGGTTGGCAAAAATCCGTAATATATATATATATATATATATATATATATATATATATATTAAAAAAACATTTAATATATATTTATATATATATATGGGGGAGGGAGTGTGTGTTAAGTTAGCGTACATATGAAGTCAACGGAGCATGGTAACTGACAGTTTCTCGCCTATGCGACTTTTAAACCAAGTTTGAAACTTGTTTTGAAAATTGCATAGGCGAAATCAATAACAATTGTGTACTAGCCTTGTTCAACAACGATGCAAGGCGCCCACCTGTTTGGTGTAACAAGTTTGAATTCAGAGTGTTCCGTTTCCTAGATTGGTTACCTAGCCATGGTAAAAGATCCCAGTCTGCCCTGCTATTTACCCCCAGCTGGTGGGAGAATAGAATTCATACCTTTTCTAAGGGTATTAGCACCATGTGAAATGCAAACACCTTCATCCAGGAATTGAACTCGGGTCAACGAGTTCATTTCCTACGACTCTAACCATTAGACCACGGGCGTGCAAAGTTAAATAGATATAAGTAGTCTAATATAGACAAATATGGACAATCTCAGACGAATCGATATATAGAATTTAAAAAAAAAGTCAAATAAATTTGGGGGATTTTGCAGCCAAGTATATAACGAATGAAAAGGATAAGTAAACACGGCTTGCTACATCAAAGTCTAGACTGCACTGTTTATTTATAGGATTCCGTTGATTGTAATTGTATTAAAGTAGTTTTCAAAGTATCACCATTTCAATCTTTCAGCATTTAGATTGGGTTTAGGTGTAGTCCGTCTCTCTCTCTCTCTCTCTCTGTGGAGGGCTAAAATTAACCGGTTGGACGTGGGTAGCAACCCGTGATGCTTAAGGACAGAATCCTTGTAGCTGAGCAATCAACCCCACTTTGGCCCTTACTTAGGCTAGACAGGCAGTCGAAGAGACCCCGCCCCAGATCAATCGGCTGCTCATGTCAAACCCAAGCCCCTATATGATCATCCTGATGGAGGTGTTTTTTTTATAATGGTTATCGTCGTAGGAAATGGACTCTTCGATCCGAGTTCAAATCTTGGAGTAGTGTCCTGGGTATGACGTTAAACTAAATCTAGTGGTAGAGTTCCAATTCTTGAGTGTGGAGTACCCCTTCATCACAATTACTCCCAAGTCCACTCTGATCCGGAGTGGTAGTACTTGTTAGGTTCCTATCTAGGGGTTAAAGAGATTAAAAATGTGTTAAAAATTTGTTAAAAAATTGAATTAAAAAAAATTGAATTCTCATAAAGAATGAAACAAAACAACATGTCTTCGGCATCAAATTACCCAAGGGTTGACATGCTGAAAACCACGGCCCTTAAAGGGGTATCTTGCTCCCATTGTCCAAAAAGGTAAGGGGGGTAATTATCACCTGTTAGACTGTCGTAAGAGGGAATGCTGATTGGACAAGAACACACACCTTGGAAGCTCGATTAAACCAGTCACTTGATTCCTTAATTTCTTGATTTCTTTCTTTCTCTTTTTCTTTCTTTCTTTTTTTTTCTTTCTTCTCTTGTTCTTCTTTCTCTTTCTTTCTCTTGTTCTTTCTTTCTTCTTTCTCTTGTTCTTTCTTCTTTCTCTTGTTCTTTCTTTTCTTTCTTCTTTCTTTCTTTCTTTCTTTCTTTCTCTTCTTTCTTTCTTTCTTTCTCTTGTTCTTTTTTTCTTTTCTTTCTTTTTTCTTTCTTTCTTGTCTTGTTCTTTCTTTCTTCTTTCTTTCTTTCTTTCTTTTTCTTTCTTTTTCTTTCTTTCTTTCTTTCTTTGTCTTGTTTCTTTCTTTTCTTTTTCTTTTCTTTCTTTCGTTCTTTGTCTTGTTCTTTCTTTCTTTTTCTTCTTTCTTTGTCTTGTTCTTTTCTTTCTTCTTGTTTTCTTCTTGTTTTCTTCTTTCTTTCTCATTGTGGAATCCATTCTTTTTGCTTTCATTCAAATCTCTTTCTTTCTTTCTGTTTCTTCAAATCTTTCTTTTACCTGTTTCTGTGGTTTCTTCATATAATATCGATCTTTTTCGGCCCTTGTTCTTCTTTCTTTCTTTCTTTCTTTCTTTCTTTCTTTCTTTCTTTTCTTTGCCTTATTCATTCTTTCTTTCGTTCTTTCTTTGTTTCTTTTTCTTTTTCTTTGTTTTTTTCTTATTCTTTGTTTCTTTGTCTTATTCTTTCTTTCAATCTTTCTTGTCTTTTCTTTCTTTCTTTTTCTTACTTACATGTTTCCACTGTGTTTCTGTTTTTTAACAGATCGATTATTTTTAGACAACTTCGTTTTTTTGTCGTTTCTTTCAAACCTTTTTCTTTGTTTCTTTCGTTCTTTCTTTCTTTCTTTCTTTCTTTCTTTCTTTGTCTTGTTCTTTCTTTCTTTCTTTTTTATCTTGTTCTTACTTTTTTTTCTTTCTTTTTTCGTTATTTTCCTTCAGCCTTTCTAATTTTCCTCATTCGATCTATACTACTTCTTTTAATTTCTTTTTCTTTTTCCTTTTTTGTTGTTTTATCTACATTATATTGATTCCTTCCTTCCTTTCCCCTTCTTCCTTCCTTCCTTCCTTCCTTCCTTCCTTCCTTCCAGCTCCATTCATTCCTCCTGGGCACCTTCAGTCGAGTTCCACCCTTGTTAAATGTACCGTGGAACTGGAAGACCTACATCTCGACATTACCGACCCCCCACTCCGAACCTACTGTTGTACGTCACGCTGTGAGTGACACCTCCATTTTTACCCCACATCTTTCCGTTTCTTTTTAGCTCGTTATCTACGAATCTCTTTCCCTCTCCTCCTTCTTTTGCTTATTCATTTTTCCTGTCACATTCACACGCACACATTCAACCTTGTATTGTTTTTTGCTGGTCATATATCTTCCTCTGACTGATTTGACATCAGAGTTGGCTCAGTGCCCTCAAGCGTGGTTAAGTGGTTAACCACCACCACCATCACCAAAAAACACCACCAACACCATTGGTAATAATAATGTAATAATATAATAATAATAATAATATAGAGGATACCGAGGAAGTTGTTCGAGATTTGAAGAGATGTGTTGTTTCTTAATAGCCATGGATGATCTTCAAGCATTTGGAGTGAACATACAAATACTAATAATAATAATAATAATAATATAATAATAATAATAATAATAATAATAATAAAATACAAGCTGGAATACTCAGGAGATCCTGGGGACCCGCGGAGACTTGTTGTCACTCAAACTCCTTGAGAAAAGATACCATCAGGCATCTCGGCTG
>CM042149.1:15327149-15357149 GCA_023376005.1 Doryteuthis pealeii
TGGGTCATTCTCTTTCCCTGATACTTGTGTATGGTCGACATTGTCATGCAGAAGGAGGGACATTGTCAATTGGCAAGTTTGGGTCTTACCCGTCGGATTCTTGCTCTGAGACTCGTTAGGGTTCTCCAATGTAGGTCTTAGTGTTTTTTTTTTTTTAAACTTCACATGAAATAAAGAAAATGGCATTATTTTTGACTCGCCCTCGTGTAACTCATTAAACATAACTGATAAAACATGTGGTTAAATCGAACTTAACCGACATAATTCCACACCATCGTATATCATCCCGCCGAAAGAAAAAAATACCAAAATCAGGAATACCGAATTTAATGAAATTTATAGTGTTGAAATATAATGAATAAAAGATATAATGCACAGTTTATTTTATTTAAAAAACTTTTACATTTTTTCAAGTCAGTTAACTTTGAACCATGTATCTTTGAGGAGTAACACAGATTCTCAAGATAGTGGTTCAAAGTTAACTGAACTGAAAAAATGTAAAGGTTTTTAAAATAAAATAACTGGTGAATTATATTTTTATTGTTAATATATCAACACTAAAAATTTCATTAAATTCGGTTAATTCCCTGATTTTAGTATTTTTTTTTCTTTCGACGTGATGACATATGATAGTGGAATTTAGGTCCGTTAAGTTCGATTTAACCAAAAATTTAATTGCGTATTCAGACTGTCACAAGCACATGCAAAACAATTAGTGACATAATCAATAAAGCAGATAAAAACTGTTTGGATAAGTACTGACATTAAAAAAAGAAATTGAGAAAAAAAAAGAATATAATGTGATGAATGAAGATGGTCGGTAGACTGGTCGGTTTCTTTTCCTTCATACTTTAAAAGAAAAAGAAAAAGAAGAAGAAAATATGAAAAAATTCTTAAAACCGGGTACAAACATACATTTAAGGAGTCGAAAGAATGTTTTAACGGAAAAAAAATATGAAGAATAGTTCGAATAGTGCATGGAATAGTGAAAAAAAACATCTCACTCGTACAAAATGCAATAGACTTCTTTATTGTAAAGTCATATTATAGTTAGCAGTGGACCTCTTTTTTGTTTTCTTCTTTTTTTTTTTCAATATTTTTTTTTTTTTTTTTTTTTGAAAACGAGGATTTTTTGAAAACTAGGTATTTTTTTTATTCTTTCTGGCGGGTTGGTGACATAGTATGGTGGAATCTTAGGTCCGTTAAGTCGATTTAAGACCGCATTTGCAAGACCTCTCAGGAACAAATGTTGTATACTGGATTATACAGTATTTTGTTTATTAGTACATTCAACTACATGTGCGTGGCCAGACATATAGTAACTAGACTGTGTTGTATAACTTGACTCATACAGTAATTCAGTAAATACTAATACATTCAAACTACATATGCGCTCAGACATATAGTAACTCGAAAAAGATGATAAAACCTCGAGTAGACGGATCGCGTAATGGTTCCGGAATCCTTGCAGCTCAGTCCCATTCCAATGTTTCTCTAGCACAGCCGGGTATAAAATAGTCCTTGACCTGCGCATTCTCTGGCTCTCTACTCAAGTACGCTAGCTAGTCCACAACAACATAGAGCTGGCCATAGTGAATACTAACGCGTCCAATCTTGAATATTAATTTGTCTTTGTAGTTTGTATCTGTTTTCGTTGCATGCCAAGGAAAAACAATAAGGATACGTGAGACACACCCTTTCACTGCAAGACAGTAAGACAGAAAGACCAGACAGGACAGACAGAGTGCAGAGAAAGGGAGCGTGAGAAGAAAAGAGAGAGAGAAGAGAGAGAACGAGGAGAGAGAGAGAGGAAGGAGAGAGGTTGTTGCTTAAACCCATTCAAAACTTTTCCAGGGATTGTTCTAAACAACTCTTGAAAGTTGGGTTGAAATGAGTTTTATAAATGGCAGAGTCTTAAGTTTATGGACGGGTGGACATTTCAGTGAATCATAAATTTTCCCGCTTTTAACTATTTTATCTTATTTTCTACTATTCTCTTCCTCTCCTCTCTCTCTCTCTCTCTCCTCATCGTCTCTCATCTCTCTCTCCTTCTCTCTCTCGATCTCTTCTCTCTCTCTCTCTCTCTCTTCTAATTGCAACGCCCAAGTCTGGGGGAATAATATCAACTAATAAATATTCTGAACACAGAAACTCAGTCCTCTCTCTTTCTCTCTCTTTCTCTTGTCTCCTCCTCCTCTCTCATCTCTCTCTATATACTATATTATTATTTATATAGTTATATATAATTTTATTATTATAATTTTATTATTCCTTTATTTAACTTAATAAAACAACAAACGTTTGCGCCAGCGCGTAGGAATATAAGTAATAAAAAACACAAGTACCTCCAAACCTCTGAGGATGGGATTTTAATCCCGAAAAGTATTTGAGAAACAGGTAATAAACATCATTTACATCACCTATTTCGCATTGCACTTGGTCAATTGCCTTCTAATTTCTATTATATATATAGTATGATATATATATATATATATATATATATATATATATATATATTATATAAGACGTGTATGCGTAGGGGCAGACGCCGCACTACTTGTACAATAGTTGAACGCCATGGATAGATTGTGCGATGAATACAGACGTCTTCAAACGCAAAATATATTCACTATATATAACAACAAAAATCACTGTTATCTTTTTTCAGGGCTTTGTCTTGAAGGATAAGCGGCTAATATGGCTGATTTTAAAACTAATGGTAACAGACAGCACTTTTTATTTGTATAATACTAACCATAAATAAATATATATATATATAATATATATATATATAATATATATATATATATATATAGTACGATAGACTAGATAGATTAGATAGATAGATAGATAGAAGGATATGAAACACACAATGCTGTTAAAAATGAAAATATTTTATCTCATATTCTAGCTAATATTGAAAAATATTTTCGATTTATAAAATCATCATCATGGGGCTTGTTTTAATCCGGACTCATCGAGAGAGGAAGCAGAAAATAATTTAAATTCAAAAACGAAAACAACATTGATATTCAAAAAGCGTGGCCAAGTCAAATGCGATCGTCTTCGTCAGTAGCACATCCGATACGCGCGTTTCTTACGCCAACGACATAATTGTTTAGGCTTAGGTAGTGGGCACAGTTTTGAAAAGAAGAAGGAGCACATATTTCAATTTCAAAAATAGACCGAAATGTTCTCTTCTTCAATCAGCGAAGAGGTTTGTAATCCCGTTCATCTTGGGTCAGCCTGACCCAACGGGTGTCTTTTCAGAAAGAATATATATTTCTTTATTTAAATTAATAATGTTATATTATATATTATATATATATATAACATATTATATAGTATACTATATATAATATTATACTCCCTCGCCCTTGCAGGAGGCAAATTACAATGTATATTGTATGTCTTGACTCACCCACTTGCAATAATGTAAGATAGAAGATTTAAATAATGACAGTAGAAGTTGACAGTTCGCAAGAAGTTACTCGGTTGTGTAGAAACATCGTACAGACTGTTTCATATATATACTATATATATAATATATATATTATATATTATATATAGTATATATAATATATACTATAACTACGTTTTTGGGTTATCTTTTTTATATATTCATTGTTTCTAATTTCTAATATGAGGTGCAATTGATAAAGTATTTAATTCTGAGTGATATTTTACCAAGACCGAAAATGAACAAAGAAATGAAACCATTATTTTCTTTAAATTAGTCCTCTTGGTAATCAACAATTTTTCCATTGTTTGAAGTACATCCACAATTCCTTTCTGAGATACAGCGGATCACCTAATCCTAGTCAGAAAACCATAAAATACCTATGTATTAACCTTAAAATCTGGAAATGATACAAAACAAAGGAAAAAAAAAAAATATATCTATATTATATAATATATATATATATATATATATATATATATGTGTGTGTGTGTGTGTGTGTGTGTGTAGTATGTAAAACTGGAATTGGAAATGAACTCTGAAATATGAGGAGAATGAATAAAGAAAAAGAAAGCAAAGCAGGAATTGGATAATAAAGATGAATTTTTTCACTCAATATCCGTAAACACATGTGTTTTGGTCAGTTCATCTCTGTGTATGCGGTTCAAACTATTTTATTATCAATCTAAATTAAACAAATGAACTGAAATAATAATATAGAATAATGTGCAAATATTCTCGTACAGGTGCAGAAGAAAATTCTTCGACCTTCAATCATCAGAGTGAAATTTTATTTTGAAATTTTCAAAAATTTTCAAAAATAAAATTTCACTCTGATGCACACGTGTAAGTGGATTATTGGGGGGGGGGGGGGGGAATAAAATTCATCTTTTATATCCATCTGTTCTTTCTTTTCTTTATTCATTCTTCTCATATATATATATATATATATTATAAATATAAATTTATTCTATAATATATATATTATATTTGCAATTATACGGAACTTAATAAACGGTACAGTTCAGTGTAATTGCCAAGAGTTGCCACATTCTACTAGGTAGATGGTAAAGAAGATAAATTGGTGAATTAGGAAAAAAAAAAGAGAAATCACGACTGTAAGATTTAAAAGGAAAGGAAAGAAAGAGAAAAAGAAAGAAAGAGAAAGAAAAGGGTTAAAGAAGAATAAAAAGAAAATTTCAAAAGAAATTATAAAATGTGAAGTAATAATATTTATAAATATTTTCAGGAACACCGCTGTGGCGGAATATGAAAACATAATAAATTAATAAAATGAAAGTTAGTGCAAATGGCAACAACTGGTAAGAAAGTCAGGGTAATTTAATCAGGCAAGCTTACTCAAATAGAGTAAATAAATCGAAAATTTTCCCCGAATTATATATATATATACTATATATAACGTCATATTATCTATTATATAGTTATGTTGCTTGTAGCTGTGAGTAGGTGATTATAGTATATATACGTGTTGATGTTTTGCCGGTCTTCTCTGAGTTTGTCAGTTTGTGAAAGCTGGTGCATACATACAAAACTGTTTTTGCAGGAGTCAGCAGTTCCGGAAACCTTTTACAATCAGGTCACACAGTTTATTAATAAATGAGAAAATATTTTCGGAAATTTCATTACAGCCCATATAGAGTATATCCCCGCTCTCGCAAAGAGGGTCGGCCTCTTCTGGGCTTTGAAATATCCAGCTGTCCTTTCGCTTGATAGTGCAATTACACCTAATATGCATGGTGATTGCAACTTAAGTGTATATTTACCCCGATACTTTTTTTATAAAAATCCCGGCCACATTGAACGCTTTTTTATAAGCTATTATATACCACTATGAACTTAATATCAGCTACTATGAAACTGTACCTCGCATCACCTATATTATATATTAACACCTATTTCGGAACACTTATACTAACCTCGCACACACGGGGTTGCCATGGCCGTATAGTACATTCATAACCACAGGCCTGCACACTATCGACACCACTCACTCTAAAATGAAGGTATACTCCAGATCCGTAGAGTGTCAGCCTGTGGAATAAATCTATCAAGGTTCAGGTTCTGATGCCCAGACGTTGCAACTCACAAGCATAGAGTATAATACTGCAACGGATAGAGCAGTCTTACATGATATGTCAGGCTATGTGCCGCTTTCGGTTTAGAACGTAAAAGAAATCGTCCGTGAAAAGAGGATAGACTACCTCCATGGTTGGCTGATACTCCGGGTGCAGTATTTTTAAGTTTTCAATGGTAAATGAACTTTTTTGAGGTCAGCACCTTCGTAAATTAAAATTAGGAAAGCGACGCCTTTACTTTTTTAAATCTATTAATAGTAGATAGTGAAGTTATAGGTATAGCAGATTTTCCACTCTTGTACTTATTTTAATTTTATGTTTGTATTTATTATTATTATTTCAGACAGTAGAAAACAGTCAGAAAAACAGAAAGCTCCATGCTTTTCGGAAACATTTTTTGCATACGCTCAAGATAAGGCTGCCGAGAGAATTTTGAAACTAAGACTACAACGTGGATTGGGGTTCCATTATGATTGATGAGAAAACTGATAGGGAACTCGAGAAACACTAACTTGGGCATACCTTTCTCTACATAGACCTCTTCAATGCTTCCTGTAATCGCTCATGACTCAGCAAACAGCTAATAGTCCGTTGCTTGTCTTTCATTTGCTGAATTTTAAGCGCAATACTTATCGTCGCTAATCACACAAATATTGTATTCTAGCACGGGCCACATAGCGTGGTATATTATTATTTAGTAACATTATTATCATGGTTGCCTGAAGTAATCTACAAATTAGAATTAATCTAATGTACTACAATTAGACAACAATGCAGCAGATTGTCGGTGGCAACCCTCGCATGCACTTAGTAATCTCTTTGTTTTTTTTAATCATAATTGTTAGTATGATCATTATTTGGATTTCATTTTAATTTATTTACATATTTCTATAATTTAAGATTGCCAAGTATATTTAGCATGGATCTTTAGATGAATTGTGGTTTTATTGCTTATTTACGCTGCAGAAAATTCAAGCTCATTTCTAATCCAGGTATTCGTATTTGCTTTATAAGCCTTCTCCGCGATATTAGTTCCCATTATATACGCAAGAATTATGAGTGGAAGCGCGTGGTGTAGATGGTTAAAGTCATAGGAATGGAGCTCGTCGCCGCCAAGTTCAATCCTGGACGTGCTAATTGGCATTTCAGGGCTTGGCGCTAATCTATCTTGGGACGGTATGAATCGCACTCTCCCTATCATGCTATGGGTAACATAGTAAAAAAAAAAACCCAAACAAAGTTGTTGTAAGCTTAAGGAGACAGGTGTGGGACAGTGTGCGTCGCTTCCGATGATATCGCTGAGCTGAGGATATGACATTCTGGCGTGGCTCATACAGACTTAGAGGCTTGGTTGGCCACGGTCTAAGAGAAGAAAACTCTGAATTGCAAACGCTGTTGCACCTTCTGTTAAGAAATTGACTTGTGGTCGCATCTACTCGTGCTGAGGGTTGATAAAATATATATCCAATACAAAGATTTTCCTATTTAAACCATTTGTTTGAATGGCATTAACATTACAAGCATCGAGCGCTTGGTATACACCAGGAGAGATATATATATTATTAACGTTTGATATGTTTACTTAAAGGTATTGGGTTTTTTCGTTTCTTAGCTTCTATTTATCTTCTGTATCTTTGGTATGTTACGTTGCTTCTGCGTCTGGACTTCTCCTTTGGCTTTATTTCTCTGTTGTTTGGTGGTTGTCGTTTTGATTGCATTTTTTCTTCTAGGTCAGTAGTCTCGTTAGCAGAATTCTTATCACAAAAAGATATTATTTATATTTAAACTTTTATTTCTTAACTAAACATATTTCTCTAACTTAAGCATAAAGCGCGTGGGGCAGTAGCTCGCACTAGGGCTTATCTGCCTGACGTCAAGTGAAACTGAGAGCCACCTGGTTATGCGATGACTTCACCATATTTGTTTGGCTTTCTGTAAATGCATGGAAAGTCCACGCGTGATGACTGAAAGGGGTATCGGTTCAGAATAGCAGGGGGTTGACAATAATTATGCATAAGATTTATGTATAACTAAAAATGTATGATAATTATTTTTGCTTGCTTTTGATCTTGCATTATGTTCGATTGAACGATTATGTCGTTATCTCTCATCCCTCTCTCGATTATCTAACACTATCTATCTATTAATCTTTCTTTCTTTCTTTTTTTTTTGGCTTTCTTATTACTGTGTAGCATGTGCTTTTTTCCGTTTTTTCTTGTTTATTAATAAAGAACGGGGGAAAGGAATGGTCATTTTTGGCTGAGATGAGAGTCATCGAATAAGAATTAGGTTCGGCGGATAAGCAACGCCCAGATAATTTTGATGTAGCATTTTTTGGGCGTTTCTGCTTGGAGGATTAGGACGATGTCGTGTTTTACCCAGGGGTGTTGGCAATGATATAACGGGTGATGATAAGCGTCGGAGATTAAGAACAAGAATATTAATATATAGAAATAAATAATTTAAAAGTTAGAAAATATCGGAAATCATCATCATCTGAAAGAATATTGTCATCACACTCCCGATTAGCCTTCTTAGGCTAGACGGGAAGCTCTCCTGATCAATGGCTGGGCACGTCAAGCGCCTAGTAGCTATATGATTGTTCCAACGGCCTATTGGCCTTAATCGTGAACCGTTTTTTTATGGGCATATAGTGTGGGCTTGAAGTGGTGGTTTCTTAAGGTCTTGCATGTCCTGGGATGACATTAAACTCCTATTGATGTGAAGGTTTCAAATTCTGTGAGTCTGGTGGAAAAAAAAAGGGGAATGTGCGAGCATGCCGCTTCTACCAGTGGCTGGGGCTGGTCAGTCTGATGAGTTGGGTAGTAAGCTGTTAGGGTCCGCAATCTATGGGTTACAATGTAAAATGGCGTTTATGTTACCCATTTAGAATAATTTATTTTCAAAACGTTGTCGGGCATTAGAATGACCGCACCGAGGCTTGATACCGTAAACGGCAAACCAAACGCAATTTAAGAACACTTTACCTGATTTCTTTTTACATTGTTGACATTATATATATATATTATATTTACCCCACCGAACATCCATCATAGCATTAATATATTCTTTTACCTCCGTTTTTACTTTCAGCAAACTTCAGCAACAATGAGCCTATTCATTTGTAAGATGGGTGACAATAAACAAACTGAGGCTTGTGTGCCAGACTAGGTAATGATTAAGTAAATAATAATTACATACTCCTCAAAGGAGAATCATGAGTAGGTATTCACCCAAACCGCAGGGTGTATGTGACACAAGGGCAAGTAGGGGCATCCAGTGAGGATCGAACTAGTTATATAGTAGTAATAGATCTGTTAGATTAGCTTGCTAACCATTACACCATGTCTTTCTCTTCTTCTTTCTTCTTCTTCTTCTTCTTTCTTCTTCTTCTTATTATTATTATTATTATTATTATTATTATTATTATTTTGACGAATTTATCCTCGTTCGTATCCATCCTCACTTTTCACTTTTCGCCCATCCTCCGTCTTCTTGGACACCAAATCTTCCTTATTTTTACCTCACGGCAAATTATTTTTCTTTTCTTTATTGACCACCTCATCCTTTCTTCTTCTTCTTCTTCTTCTTCTTCTTCTTCTTCTTCTTCTTCTTCTTCTTCTTCTTCTTCTTCTTCTTTCTTCTTCTTCTTCTCAATATCCCCGTTTTTTTTCTTTCAAAACCTTTCTCTTTCTTTTACAATATCATTTACAAAACACAACAGAAATTTATCAATATCCAATCTTTTGTTTGCCTTTATTTGTAGAGAACTAAAAAGAAGAAGGCACAAACACTGTTGAAATGTGTGAGGTTGCTAAAAAAATTGCTTCAAAGAAACCAAAATCGAAAAATCCTTCTTCCAAAGATCGGGAGAGTATAACATAAAAAAAAAAAAAAACTCGTGAAGAGATAATTAATATTTTTTCCGCCACAACTCACTTGATGGAACAAAAAGGCGAAAAATTGTCAATAACTATCTCAGTGAACGCACGGAAGATTGACCTGAATAAACCAAACAATAGAGAAGGGCACCATATTACCTTTAGGCACCCGTTTTTGATCTCGATTAAGAAAGAACATGTTTTTCATTTATACCGTCAATATCCGGTTGTTTGTAAGGGGTTAGGGTTAGGTGTTAGGGCTAGGGGTTGGTTTATAATTTAAAAAATCTAAAAATCGTCTGTTAAAACAACCGGATATTGACAGTGAAAATGAAAAACATGTCCTTTCTTAATCGAGATCAAAAAGGGGTGCCTAAAGGTCATATGGTCCTAGAAGGGTCAATGGTATTTGGTGCTTAAATAAAAAAAGTCGGTACTTCAGTCGAGGACAAGCAATCTGGTGTGGGAGTGAAGCTCTCTCTTTTTTTCCCTTTCTTTTTTTTTTTTTTGAGTGCAGGCATACAACAAAAGGAATTTGACAGCTTTCTCACCGCACTTTCTCGCTTATATATATATATATATATATATATATATATGTATATATATATATTTACAAACACATACACATGTACGCATGCGCACACATACAGATACACATAATCAGAAGATAAATGTGCCCGTTTTGAGTATAGCGTTTCTTTTTCTTTTTTTCTCAAAGAGGAAAATTTGAAATTTGATAGCTGGCGATTATCTCCTACATCAAGTGAGAGTTACAATGTACGTACATTTTCTGACGCCGATTTAAAAGAAACATAACAAAAGGAAAGAAAAGCAATAAAAACTGCACTCGGTGATATTGGTCAGTTAGAGGTGGATTAACCATTCAGTCGGCACAAAGAAACGAAAAAAAAAATCATTCATCCTGAAAAAAAGACATTACAACTGAAGTGGACACTGAACAGTGGAGTGGAGTTCATGAACAATGAATATTGATTTACACCTACATCCTCATAACTATTATATATATATATATATATATATATATACTAGCAAAAGTACCCGGTCCTTGACGGGACTAAAAAAATTAGGAACGCCAGAGAGTGAATGAGAAGAGAGAAAATAAGGGGAAAATGATTTATCAAATTAAAAAAAAAAAAAGGCAAAGTAACGGGACTAAAAAAAATTAGGAACGCCATCAATGAGAAGATAAGGGGAAAATGATCTATCAAATTAAAAAAAAAAAAAATCGCAGAGAATTTGTATCGTAAAATGATTGTTTATTTTAGGAATTTTTTCTATTAAGATATTATTTCTAAAAATGCGTTCTTAAACTTTATTAAAGATTTGACGATAATCAAAGCTAAGAATTGGTGTATTATAATATTCGTTTATTTTAAGAATAGTCTCTTTTTGTTGTTTAATGTTTACATTTTTGAAACAATTTTATTTTTCTAAGTGAGCTTCATTGCCTGTTGGATTCAATGGTAGGAATGTATTCATTTAATTCCTTTTTTACCGTATTAAAATGTAACAATAAAATGCAAGAATTAAATACTTACAATTGTCCGTATTATAATTTTTTTTTTTTTTTTTCTTTTGTTTTGGTTTATAATAGTGCTTTGTTTTTTTTTGTTTTTGTTTTTTCTAAAACTCTTTTGTACATACGACAAATTGGAGAAGTTTATCATTTTAATTTATTCGTTTTCCGACACCTAAAAGTAAGAAAGAAAGTAACAACTAAACATTACCTTATTTGTAGGTGGAATATAAAGGTTTGAGTTATATTGATTAAAAATGAATATATTTTATTCTAAAATGAAAAAATTAATAATAAAAAAAAGTTGAGTTATTATTAATCGCTAAATGTTTTCGTTTATTATTGTTATTTAAATCGCTGTAAAAAAATTAATTCAATCGATAAAACCACATACAAATTACATATTTAGAAAGATTATTTTATTTTATTTCTAACCAAATAAATATTTCTAAGATTGGACCGGGAATACGCGAAAAATTCAGAGATGAAACGATTAGGGCACGAATTTGCCTATTTCAAATTATCAGCAGGTGGCGCCGTGTGCCCATTTTGTATCACTGCTGAAATAGGCAGCTGTCAGGGATTTTTAAAAATATTAGCAGCAGCAACCATATCACGATTATCGGAAATCGTTTGATGTTTGTTTAATTGATTAATTATAACCCTTAATCAATGGAAATCAATAATAGAGATCTTTTTTGCTCCTACCTAGCCGGCTAATATCTGTAAAATATAAGTTAGGTAGGAGCGAAAAAGATCTCTATCCCATCCTGCTGACTTCATCACCAAACTCACCCCTTACCCGTTCACTCTCTCTTCTATAAAAACAAATGTATGATACACAAATGTCAAATAAACGACTGAAGAAGTCTTGCTCAATACCACAACGAAATATATCACCTACACCTACTTGTTTGAGTTGATCTTTTGTCCACATTTTCCCTCTATTTTTTTACCACATTCTGTGTCGGGTCCTCCTACCCCCCATATATATATATATATAATATATATATATATATATATATATATATATATATATATATATATTTGTAATAAAGCTGAGCGAATCAAATTTTGTCTCCCAAAGGCTTTTTTACTGTTTAGTTTAATGGCACCAAAGTTATACTAAAATATTCCTTACTTTTAGGATTGAATTATGTTTGAAAAAAAATTTCCATTTTAATTGCTTCTGATTAGTCGTAATATGCAATTAAGTAAAAAACTGACCAATCTCTTACTTTACATTCTGCCTATCACTTTCTCTCTATGTATATCTTGATTACCTCCTCGTTATATATGTTAGTTTCTCTGGAGAGAGAGAGAGAGAGAGAGAGAGAGAGAGAGAGAGAGAGAGAGAGAAGAGAGAAGAGAGAGAGAGAGAGAGAGAGAGATGGGAAATTTTTTGTCTCCTAAAGGCTTTTTTACTGTTTAGTATAATGGCACCAACGTTATACTAAAATATTCCTTACTTTTAGGATTGAGTTATGATTCCATGTCTGAAAAGTTGGCGCCCCAGCGGCGTAATGGCGAACGTAATAGACTGCGACATTGTAATTATAGGGTAGGTCAATTTTAAACTAAAATATCAAATTATCTCAAACAGGGAAAGTTGTGTGTTGTTATGATAAATACTCATACCAAAAACTAGACTTCTTACTTGAACCATTGTTTGAGGAAATGGCAACTGAAATGCAGCAAAATTCCTAGTTTACGCAACATTTAGTCTAGAAATTGTTTAGAAAATTTAGCAATTTCAATGTCTAAAACAGAAAAGGTTATCATTTTAAACGAAACAAACAAAATATTATGACTAGAAAATATGCCCCATCACCACCGACACCGCAGATATGTTGCTTTCTACCTAATAATTTGGCTGTAACAGTGAACACTTTAAAAAAATTGAAATATATTTCCTCAAACGAAGACAGAGTTTTGAAGAAAAATATTTCGTGCAGTATTTTTTTAATGTTAACTTGCAACTTTCGTCACGTGGGACACGTTTCAGTTCCAAAATTGACCTCCTCTATTGTAGTAAGTGACTTCGAACTCCAGTCGTGCTATTGCGTTCACTTTCAGACTGATGCCTTTGGGAAAGGTACAAACATCCTCATACCCCAGAAATGGGTTACATAATACGACTACTGTTGTTATACATGATGATTTTGGTATTAAATAACCCACGAATGTTGAAATGTCATTAAACTAAGAAACCAAACCACTGGGGAAATTTGTTTTGTAATTTAGTACTGATAGGAAAAAAATCTTTATATTTTGAAGAACAAAAAAAGGCATGAAAATGTTTCAGACTGCAGGGTTCCTTTTTTGAAATTACTATTTTAAATGTAAGCCCCGCCCCTCCAAAAAAGAAATTATAATACGAAAAATTTTATATACAAGGTGCGTCAAAAATGTATCGAGATTTTTTTAACTTTTTGACAGACCTTGTATTCTAAAAAACAAAAAAATAAAAACAAACGTTCCAATCATTAATTTTTTCATAATACAGGGAGTGTAAAAAAGTACCAAGTTCAAAGATGTATTTACCAAGATAGAAATGAAGAAAAATGGAACGTCATTTTTTTCCGAATACAAGTGTGTCAAAAAGTACAAAAATATCAATACTTTTTGGATACTTCTTGTATACCTAAGAAATAACAACAATTCAACAAAAACAATGTTCATCGATAAGACAATGATTTTTAAACGAATACTTTTCATATTTCTATGAACAAAATATATTAATTCTTAATTAGTGTAACTCAAATATTTTTTTAGTAAAAAGAAATAAACAATTCATAGAATTAAGTATGGTCAAAATGTTTACCTGATTTTACCCCCAATCTCTCAATTAAAAAAAAATGAATGAAACTTAACGTGATTTTTGTTGAATGATGAAGAGTAAGGAATTTAAAAAATCCCATGTAAAAATTATTTGTTTTACAGTCTTGAAAAACGGGAAAATTTTATAAATTAAAATTAGTATCTAACAAAATCGCATATTTTTGTCGTTTTTTCTCTCTTGAAGACGTACTCTTTTAAACGTCATTTATTTCATTATTATAATTAAAAAATCGTTGTAGATTTTTATATTTAAATATAAACTTAGGCTCTGTTCTTAAGGGGAAAAATTAGAATAAGTTACAGTTTACTATTTCATCTTTTTAATAAAGTTTATAAAGAGAAGGAGGTGTTATCGCCTCAGAATTTGTTCCGCAACTACATAGAACTAACGAATAATTTTAAATTGAATTAATAAGCGAAAAATTTCCACCTATAAATAAGGACATTTCTTTTAATTAGCTTCTATTTATTGTTACATTTTTGGGGGTAAAAAAGAAAATAAATTAAACGAATACATTTTTATCCCTTTAACATATGTACAAAAAAGAAAAAAAGAATTTCTAGAAAAATTAAATTATGTTTCAAAACACTCACGAGTTTAGGGTTACATTTCTAAGAATAAAAATAAACAAAAGAAGACAATTCAGAATATAAACGAACATTGTCATACGCGTATACTTAGCAAATTCTTAAAATTGGATAAGGAATTTACTAAATTATTTTCCTCTTAGTTACTCTCTTTCTTACTTCTCGACTCCTCTTTTCTCACAATCCTAGTGTCACTAAAATACTTTTAGCCGGTCACTGACGGGGTACTGTGCTAATATATAATATTATATATATATATATATATATACATACACACACACACACACATACAATAATTATATTAATATTATATATATATATATATATATATATACTTCCAGCAGTATCATTTAGGCGGAATACATTATATAATATATAATTATATATATATATTTATATATATATAATTTGGGAAATGTGTGCTGTGTATATATATAATATATATTATATATATTATATAATATTATATATATTTATTATTATATATTCGCCAAATGATAATTCTGAGAGAGGAGAAGTTTATAAAATCAGTGTTAGAGGTTTACATATAAGTAGAGTAAAATTCAAAATTTATTAAGACGGTAAAAAATACAAAGCAATTGTGAAACGGAAATACCTTATTTCTGTCCCCTTTCAAAATTAAAATATTGTACGCATCTTTACTTATTAATCAAATAATTATTCTTGAATAACTTTACATATAAATTTTCCACAAAATCATCGTAAGACTTATTTATATTGTAAAACTTTTTTAGTAAACTCTTAGTTAATGGAAAAAAGATGGTGAGGGGTAAAAAAATAATTTATTAAATCTGAATAAGAGTTGTCTTTTATTCTATTGTATTAACGCGTTTGGGGTATCTTTGACGTAAGCAGTGCACTAAGGTTGGCGGTTTACAGACACATGGAGACCGAATCTTCTCCATTTATTAATATATATAGGAGAAGGTAAGGGAGTTTTCGCTTTAGCTAAGTCGGTAGAGTATCCACCTATAAATCGCAATGTTTCGGTCCTCGTCAACCCAGCGAAGGCCCCTCAAAATGGCCGAAAGATTTTCTTGGGTCGGAATGGGGTCCTTTTACCCGGCACATGCACGGAGGGTTCTCTGGCAAGGACTCTGGGGGTTTGTTATTCTTTCATTTGAAATTTTTTGAATTTTATTTTAATCCCCAACAGATTATTAATCCTTAGAAAAGGTATGATTTCTCACCCTCTAGATATGACTGTAAATATTAAATAGTGTACTCCTACGGTTCTTCTACAATGATGGGCCTTGGCATTCAATTGACCTCATGAAGGTTGATATGCCATTAAAAAGATAAAGAAACTAATAAAGAAGACAACGGAAAAAAGAATGAAAAAGAAAGAAAGACTGAAAAAAAAAAAAAAAAAGAAAACGCAGAAAAAGTAGACAGAAAAGGAAAGAGAAAGAAGACAAAAGAAAAGGAAATCGAAAGAATGAAAGAAAAAAAAAAAAGAAAGAAGGAAGAGAAAAACAGAAAGAAAGAAAAATCCAGAAAGAAAAAAAGAAAGATAGAAGGACAAACAAAAAGAAAGAATGAAAGAAAACGGTGAAAAAGCCACACAGAAGAAAAAGGAACAGACGACAAAGAAAAAAGAAAATTGAAGGAATGAAAGAAAAAAAGGAGAAAAGCAGGAAAAAAAGAAGACAAAAAAGAAGAAAGAACCAAAACAAAAGAAAGAAGGAGTACCAAACAAACAGAAAGAAAGAAAAGAAAAAAAAGAAGACAGAAAGAAGAAAAAAAAAACGAGAAAATAGTAAACAAAAAGAAAGCCATGCACAAAAAAAAAAAAAGAAAGGAAAATCGAAGAAGGGAAAGAAAAAGAAGAAATAGACCAAGAAGGAAAAAAAAAAAAAGAGCAAAAGAAAATGAAAAAAGAAAAGAAAACACAGAGAAAAAAAGTACAAGGAAAACAGTAGAAATAATGAAATGGCACAAGATAAAGAAAAAAAAGAAGTCAAGGAGAATAAAAAAAAGAAGAAAGAAAGCAACAAAAAAGAAAAAAAAAGAAAAAGAAGAACAAATAAAAAGAAAAGAGAGAAAGAACAGAAAGAAAATGGAGAAAAAAGCACACAGAAAAGGTAAGAAAAAGGACAAAGAAAAAATCGAAAGAATCAAAGAAAAGAAAGAAACAGAGAAAAAACAGAAAGAAAAAGAACAAAATAAAGAAAGAAGGATGATGAAAAAGAAAGAATGAATGAAAGAAAATGAAGAAAAGAAAGAAAGAACAGTAAGAAAAAGAAAATCGAAAGAATGAAAGAAAAAAGAAAAAGAAAGAAAATAGAGAAAAAAGAAAGAAAGAAAGAGAGAAGAAAAAACGAAACAAAAAGAATGAATAAAAGAAATAAAGACAGAAAAGAAAATGGAGGAGAAGAAAGGAAGGAAGAAAGAAAAAAAAAGAAAGAAAAAGAATCAAGACAGAGAAGAATGGGAAAGAAAAAGAACATAAAATAAAGAAGGAACAAAGAAAAGAAGAATTAATGAAAGAAAGAAAACAGAGAAAAAGTGCACATAAAAAGAATGAAAGAAGGCAACAAAAAGAAAGAATGAAAGCAAGAAAGAAAACGGTGAAATATACACAGAAAAAAAGGAAATAAAGGAAAAAAGAATGAAAGAAAAAAGGACAAAGAAAAAGAAAAATTGCAAGTATAAAAGAAAAAGAAAAGAAAGAAGAAAGAAAAAAAAAGGAAAGAAGGGAAAGAAAGGAAAGAAAGAAAGGGAGAGAAAGAATAACAAAAAAGAAAGGAAAGGAAGAAAGAAGCCGAAGAAAAAGAAATCAAAGTATGAATGAAAAAGAAAAAGAAAGCAAAACAGAAAGAAAGAAAAAGGAAAAAAAAAAAGATAGAAAATTATTACGAGGAAAAGTACACGAAAAAAAAGAAGAAAAAAAATGAAAGAAAGAAGACAAAGAAAAAGAACATCACGAGTATGAAAAAGAAAAAACAAGAAAAGAGAAAGAAAAAAAAAGAAAGAAGGAAAGAAAAAAGAAAGATAACGGAGGAAAAGGTTACCACAAAAAAGAAAGAAAGAAAGGAAAAGAAGAAGACGAAGAAAAGGAACATCACAAGTATGAAAATGAAAAAGAAAAAGAAAGAAGACAGAAAAGAAAGAAAAAAGGAAATAAAAAGATAGAAAATTAACAGAGAAAAAGTACACGAAAAAAAAGAAAGAAAAAAATGAAAGAAAGAAGACAAAGAAAAAGAACATCACGAGTATGAAAAAGAAAAAGAACAAGAAAGAAGAAGACAGAAAAGAAAGAAAGAAAGAAAAGAAAGAGGAAAGAAGGAAATATAACGGATAAAAAAAGTACACAGAAAAAGAAAGAAAGAAGAGAAAGAAAAAGAAAGAAGACAGAAAAAAAGGAAGATGGCGATGAAAAAGAAAACGGAAAGAAAGAAAGATAAAGAAGAATCATTAAAAAGAGAAACAGACAGAAAGAGAAAGAATCGAGAAAGAGATAAGATGTGTGTGTGAGTGAGAAGAGACTTTTATTTCTGATATAAAAGTTACTTTAATACGAGAGTATTAATAATAGTAATGTCAGCCCTTTTGCCACACTGCGTTCGCTGACTTTTGTTACATTTAAGAGTATTGTGATTTCAGTCTGTAATTGTCTCAAAACGCAGACGACCAATAGTTTTAGCTTTCAGAAAGCCCATATGGCCTACCTTTCTTGGAGTTCGCGCGTACTTGTTCCCAATTCTCTGTTAGAATCCCATACGTTTAGCGAACACGTGTACATACTGAGTGGATGTATGGGAACACACACGCACGCAAACATATAAAAGGTCTCTCTCATCCTCCCTCTCTATATATACTATATAATATATATACACACACATACACACATATTTACGGATACAGAGAACTTAACCTTATGTGTCTGTAGACGGAGTTACATGAGCATTCTGTGGTGATGTAGTGATTAGTTAGAGGCGCGTGGTGTCATGGTTACCGTCATAAGAAATAGACACGACGAGATGAGTTCAATTCCAGGACGGGGCTATTTGTATTTCACATAGAGCTAATATTCTTGAAAAGGTATAAATTGAACTAAGTCACCCCGCTGCCTTGTAGGGGTCCTCTGGAGAGGAAAAAGCCAAGGGAGAGAACTCGGTAGAGAAAATACGACTTGGAGTTAGGCAGGCCGGTGTGTAAACCAGGCCCAACCTTTTTTGCGCCACGGACCGGTTTCATCTAAGACAATATTTTCACGGACCGACCTTCAATTTGCTCCGGCCTACATTTGCTCGATAATGACGTAATCTAATAATAAAATCATCCGCAGTGGTCTTATATCAAATGCAAACATTAACAGACAATAAACAACATTTTGTTTATAAGTTAATAATCAACAAAATCTCTGTAAACTTTTCAAAATAAAACATCGACATTTAGACTGATAATCAATAAAAAAAACTATATAAAAAATTCAGACGTTCTGCGTGGTCCGGTACCTGGCGCCGAACGTATTGGTTCACCATTCCTTAGGATCATGCCAATGAGGCAGAGAGAGAGGAGCCCTGTCGGTTGAGCAACGCAGGGTCTCCCGACATGTTAACCAGACTTTTAACACCCTGGAGATGAATATCCCCCTAAAATACGCGGGAAATCTATGGTGTTCCGAGACTGCGATGCCGGTAAAAATGGTTAGCGATCTAATTACGAAGATCAGTTCAATTGTCACTTTCAGCTTCATAGTCCATACCTTTTCTAATTCTCTTGCAAGAATTGACACACCTTATATATATATATATATATATATATATTATATATATAATATATATATACAAGTTAAGAGTAAGGAAATGAATCCGACGGTATATGTATATTTTCATTATATTAATTTTAACAACATTGTGTGTTTTCATCCCTTTATCTATCTATCTATCTATCTATCTATATATAATAAGAATTGATACCCTTATATATATATATATATATATTATATATATATAATATAGTATATATATATAGATATATATATTATATATATATATATATATATATATGAGAGTAAGTAAACAAACAATGTGTTTATTTGATATGGCTTTTTAGCGACAATTTTTGGAGGATATGTGCTTAATTGAAGTCATACCTAATTTTGAAAATTAATTAATTAATAATTAATGAATTTAGGAGAGCATATATGTTCAAATGTAAGGCAAAACAATTTTCTTGACATTTTCTCGATTTGTTTAGCCTTACATTTGAACATATATGCCCGCCTAAATTCATTAATTATTAACTAATTAATTTTCAAAATTAGGTATGACTTCAATTAAGCACATATCTCAATATTATATATATATATATATATATATATATATATATATATATTATATATATATATATATATATATATAGCTGCTATGTGTAAAGTTTTAGAGTATTAAAAAATCGAAAATTATGAATCTAATATAAAATACATCCACAAAACTATCTACGGAAAACACACCTGTAATAAAAAATGAATTACCACTTGTAATACCACTTACCGCTTACCACTTCTCTGTATCTCTATTCTTACACTAAAAAATGATAAAAACAAAATTTTGTTTGTACTTTTTGACACACCTTGTATTCTGAAAAAAATAACGTCCCATTCATTATTTTTTTTTCAGAATACAAGGCGTGTCAAAAAGTAGAAAGTTTGAAGCTGTATTTACCAAGATAGAACTGAAGGATGAATAGAAACATTATTTTTTTTCAGAATACAAAATGTATCAATAAGTACAAAAAATCTCGATACTTTTTTGACACACCTTGTACACACACACACACACACACACACACACACACACATATATATATATATATATATATGTATATATACATAATTGCAAAACGCAAAAAAAAAGATTTGGCATTAAATAACCCACAGGGTTGATATGCCGTTAAACCAAACCTAACCTAACCTTTCTTCATTTCTCCTCCTCCTCCTCCACCCTCCTCTTCTTTCTTCTTTTTCTTTCTCCTTCTTCTTTCACTTGTTTCTTCCATCATTATCATCATCAGAATCATCATCATCATCATCTTCTTCTTCTTCTTCTTCTTCTTCTTCTTCTCTTTTCTTCTCTCTCTCCTCTCTTATTCTTTCACTTGCTCTTCCCCCACCATCTTTTTCTTCTTGTTCTTGTTTCTTAGTTCTTCTTGCACTTAATCCTCCCATTACTACCGGGTAAGAGTTCACTTCGGCTCACTTCCTACCCTCTCTTACAGTTTAATTCTGCTATTGTTGTCCACCTGACCTTTAACCTCGCCCCACAGTTGGACACGCAGACCTCTTATTTGGCATCGGGTTGCCAGATTCCCATGACCCATTCGGAAACCATTTCAGGAGTCGAGCACTCCGATTACCTTTCACTGGAATTTCCACATCCATCTCTTGCAATTTCTCTTTCACTGACAACGAGTAATTAATAAGATTAACTTTCTTTCTTTCTTATTCTTTTTTTTTCTTTCTTTCTTTCTTTCCTTCCTTCCTTCCTTCTTCTCTTTCTTTCTTTTTTCCTTCTTTCTTTTTTTCACCTTTGCACGTTTATCTTTTTTTTCTTTTTTTTCTTTTATCATTTTTACGTTCTTATTATCTACAAATCATTCTTTTCTTTATCTACCATTGAGCTTTTTATATCTTACATTTATTATTGTATTTTTATATATATAATATATCTTCTTTTTCCATTTTACTTCCTTCTTATTTAAAGCTTATTTGTTCTGCGAATTTTTTCCCTATCTCTCTCTGAATCTTTCTTCTTCTTATCGTATACTCATTTCTTTAGTTTCGTTATCTTACTTTCTTTATCACAGACCACGAGTAAATAACTTTTCTTTTCTTCTCTTTTTTTTCTGATTGTTGTATTTTAGAAGGTAATTTATTTATCGTACAGTTAATGAAAAAAGCCTTTATTATTCATTGCTACTTATTCTATTCTCTTCAATCACAATTACTCTTTCATCGCCACAAAGATACATGCTTTGATCTTATCATCATCTTTTCTTTTTCTTTTTTTATTTCTTGATATTTTATGTTATTATGCTATCTTTTTCCTTAGCTTCCCATCTTTTCTTCTTTCTTCTTTTTCTTTTCTTTTCTACCTAAAGTTTTTTGACTTTCCTCATCTATTTATGTATTTTTCTTCTTTCGGACTCAACACCGTGTCTTTCATCCTTCCTTTCTATCTTTTATCTTATCTTTTATTACTTTCATTTTCTTTTCTGTTACTTTCGATTAGCTTATATTCTTTTTATCTTATTTCTTATTTAATATGAATCAGGTGCGTTGTATGACAATTACTTTATCCTTATGTTTCCCTTCTGTTTTCTTTCTTTCTTTCCTTTCTTTTCTTTTTTCTTTTCTTATATTATTATGTATCTTTCTCTTCAGCTTGCCTTTCCTCTTTTTCTTTCTTTCTCTTCTTTTCTTTTTTTCTTTTCTTATTTTAAATATAATCTTTCTTCTTCCTTCGCTTATCCTCTTCTATTTCTTTTATTTCGTTTCTTATATTATTTTTACTTTATCTTATTTATATATATTCTTTCTTCTTTCCATTGTCTTTTCTCTCTTTCTTTTCTTTCTTTATTCTTCAATTGCATGTCTTCTTTTTTCTTTATCTTATATTAGATTGTTTATCTTCTTCCTCTGCTTCTTTCATTTATTCTATCATTTATTATCATTAATACTTTCTTTCAATTATTCTCTTACTTTTCTACTTGTTTATGGCATGATTCTGTTTCGGTGCGTTGCGTTGATTTCCCTTCTTTTCTTCTTTCATATAATATATACGTCTTCTTGTTCTTAGTATGTTTCTTTTGTCATGTTATTATGTAGCGTTGTGTTGCTTTCTCTGATATATATGGCTCTGTCTGTGAACTGCAGATGATTAGAGCAAAAATCACTTGTGTTAGCTCTACTGCGTGTTTCTTGTCTTTCTTCGTTTTTGCGTATTATCCGTTCGGTGTTCTATGTGCATTTTTTATACTTTCTTATTGTGAATGTATTTCTTCTATCTTGCATTCAGTCACCTCTGTCTTTCTTTCTGGCGTGTTATCGGCTCGTTGTATGATTAGCATTCAGCTCTACTAGGTATCTTTCTTGTGTGTGTGTGTGATGTAGTGTTTCTATATTTTGAGTAATGTATCTTTACCTTCTTTTGACGATTGCCATATCCCATTTTTTTTTTATTGCTTTATATTTTCTGTCGGTGGTCGTGTTTTGGTAACTTTTTTCTTATTCCATGTATTCTGATTTATATTCCTTCTTTTATTTTGGTACTGTTTAGCTATACGTCTTGCGATATCTTTTTTACATTCTACTCGTTCACTTATTTCTATTCTTATGTTCCGAGTATTTGGGTGTGGAATAACTGTTATATTATAGTTTTTATGAGTATTCTGACTATACGCTTCGTTCTCGAAATTATCTAGTCATATATTTCCGTAATGTTGATATATAGATTTTAAACTATTTTGTTTACCTGATAATGATTGACCGTATTATGCAGGTCGATAAAATCCATTGGTTGTAATTATTTTTCCCTACTTTCTCAATTACATTAATCATCTTTTAGCTTTTTATCTTAAAATCTCTTTTTCGTGAGTTTGTTCACTACGTACTCTCAACTTCATATTTTAGTGATTCAGACTTTACTTTTCGTCAAATAATTTATTATTCTTTTTCCTTTCTTTCTTACTTATATATTTTCTTTTCAAAGACACAATAGTAGGTTGTTCATTGAATGATACCATCAGCGAGTCGAAATCAGAAGAGCGAGAGAGAGAGAGAGAGAGCGAAGAGAGGAGAGGAGAGCAGAGAGAAGAGAGAGAGAGAGAAGAGAGAGAATCCTTAGAGCATCACGGGTCGTCCCCAACGAACCGGAGTCATACGCCTCTGGCATAGCGGAGTGCGAGTCGGTGCAATTTCACATAAAACGCCCCTACTACAGGCCGACAGCTAGGCGGTTTAATGGTGAGGCTCAATCCACATCTTTTTCACGTAGGTAAGAAAGAATTTTGTGCTAAGGTACCTATCTAATATGCCCTCCCTGTTGGCGAGAGGAGTTTACACCTGTAACGTGAATGCTGCGTTCTAGCTGCCGAGAGTGGTAATGACGCAACCGTGTTTCCATAAAATAGTTGGTTCGTCATTGAATTATTGGACATCCAGAATACATCTGGTGTTTGAGTTGATCTTGTCCGGATTTATGGAAAGAGTGTGTGTTATAGAGTTGCCACTGTGGTACATATATAAGTGCTACTTACTGACCTCGAGTGGGTTTAATATAATGCGTGTTATAGGTAGTGTTCTCTATGCGACAAAACGGAGATCCAGTTGTGTTGTGTGCGTGAGTAGTTAGATAAATGTACACTCTCATACACAATTCATATATATACTACTACAATGAAAAGAATCAATGTCGAAAATCAGTACCATTATTCATTCTATCCGCTAAAATTTATTAATATTGGAGAAGATATTGTGGAACTGGTGTTCCTTTATAAATACACGCAAAATACCATAAAGAGAGAGAGAGAGAAAGAGAGAGAGGACAAAGACACAGAGAGTAAGTAGAGAGAGAGAGGAGAGAAGAGAGTAAAAGCCAAAGTATGAGTATAAAAATAAGAGATGAGAAGAAGAGAGTTGTGGTGAGTCAGGTGGGATGGTGATAGATCGATGGATGTCAAGAAGATATAGATAGTAATGTAAGAGGAATAAGATGAAAGGTTGTCCATTGAGCAGAAGAGAGATGAGAGAGTAAGAGAGAGAGAGAGAGAGAGGGGGGGGGAAGATATAACAGACACGAAGAATGATAGATAAGAGGATAGGTGTCCATTGAGAGAGAGAGAGAGAGAGAAGAGAGAGAGAGAGAGATGAAGGAGAGAGAGAGAGAGAGAGAGAGTGAGAGAGAGGAATTTGATAATTATAATTGAAATAATCATGACAAGCAAACTCGGCGAATACCGCGTGTGACGTGTGGAACACTGTACAGCTGTTTCAACCTAATTAGGTCTCATCAGCAATATATATATATATATAATATATAATATATAATATATAATATTGACACATTAGAATCAAAGAACACTTACACACACAAGCATCCACTTTCCGTAAACACTTAGTTAAATGCAACAACACAGAAAGAAATATAACAGTCAATATAGAGGCCCGAGAGAGAAATCTGGGTAATCTCAGAATTAAAGAGGCCTTGCTAATCGCTAGATTACACCCAGAGATCAATAACAGGAGTGAACTCAGCGCAGAGTTCATCATACAATAAACCCACAACCAACCCACACATGTAACAGTATATGCACATACGCACGAAACACATACCCACATGCACAATGGAGAATTACTAATGAAACAAATCTACAACGAGAAGACTAATACGAAACACGCACTCAAATCTATAGCCCAACATCCCGCCCACACATACAAACACACAAGCCATTGCACACTAGTTGTTAAGAAAAAAAAAATTAAATAAATAAATTAAATATATATATTTATTTAAAAATATTATAAAATATAAAAAGATAAATTGAATTAGATATAAATAAGTAAATAAACAAATAATAATAATAATAATAATAATAATAATAATAATAATAATATCAAATGATTAAATTGATTTTACATCCAACAGGAAACATCACCATGGTCACAAAACACAAATACGCTTTTTCATTCGCACATACACACGTACAAAATCCCGCGCTAGGATACAGTCTTAACGTCACAACCAACGCGCATTTTCAATGTCACGCGCATTACAACATACACACACGTACAAACAAAAATAAACGCATTCACGCTCACACAGGAATACAGTTATTTAAAAAATAACATCATTTTCAAAAAAAAAAAAAATTCATTTGGGAAGAAATGCCATAGCTGGACTGCTTCAGTTCAATTCTTTTTGATAAAGAGTATTACCTCACAATTTCAAGAAATAATAAAATACAGGTCAACACCACAACACCATTGTTACCGTATTATTATTTTTAATTTATTCCAAACTGCATTGTGATAGCCTTCGAAATCAACCTCCTAACCAATATATTATATATAATATATATATATATATATTATAATATATATATATAAGAAAAATATCTCTATAGTCTATTGAATTCTGGTTACTGAATACTTGAATGCTTTAATAATTGTATTTATTTGAAATAATAAAGAAAGACTATTTTCAAATTAAAAAAAAATGATTGAATTTACTGTTGAATTTGGACATTTACCCCAGAGACAATATTTTGTAGACTGTTCAAGCTGCACTTTAGATAAATTACTATTTAAAAATTCAATCCCAAGGTCAAAAAAAGGAATTAGTAGGAGAATTGGGTCGCACTTAACTCTCAAGAGTTATGCCAAGAAAATCGGCATTCGAGGTTTGAGCTTTTATTTCGGTTTGAATGCTGACCTCTGGTATCAATGGGAAATATATAACTATTTCAACTACTAGGCAAGCCACAAACTCGCATGCGAGTTCTTGTAATTTTGCTGGAGTAATTACCAATTCGTAATACATGAGACACACTTGTGGTAATAATATTCAAATGACAACGTTTTGGCCTTTTGCAAGTCTGGACTTTAAGGGTCAGTGGGACAACGATCGGCTTGCAAAATGGATACATGAGATAATAAAATGAGACAATGGAATCAAGTGAAATAAATCAAGTGTGCGTTATATATATATATAATATATATAATATATGTGTGTGTATATGTATATATATATATATGTATATATATATATATATATATATATAGAGAGAGAGAAGAGAGAGAGAGAGAGAGAGAAAGAAAGAGAGAGAGAGAGATTGATAGATTAGACCGGACTAAATGGCACGTGTGTCTGTACATACACACACACACACACACACACACACACAACATATATATATATATATATTATATGCACGCACATATATATATATGTGTGTGTACATATAAATTAATATATATATATATTATATATATATACAGAGAGAGAGAGAAGAGAGAGAGAGAGAGAGAGAGAGAAGAGAGAGAGAGAGAGAGACAGACAGAGAACAGAGACAGAGAGAGAGAGAGAGACTAATGGTCAAATTGAATAAACGATTTAAAGTGATTTATCTAAATGTAGTACTTGTGAATAGTAATTGCCATAGGATCTTGAAATTTATAGAAATCGTAGCTCTACACAAAAAAAAAAAGTTTTTATTGAAAGGGGTTACGTAAGAATAGTTATTCAAGAAAAATCTTCATTTCAAACATACAAATAGGTTTCTATTACGGTCAAATCACGATGAAAAAAACCGGTTCCCGCTAGACCACCGAAGTTAAGCAGTGATGAGGCTGTTCAATACTTAGTTTTCCGAGTTACAAGTTGTCATTCTGTCGATTTTATGCGATTTTATAACATGTGAGCTGAAATTTGTGGCACAAGCGAGCTTCGAACACGCTTATGTTAATAAGTTCACTAAAAAGATTCGTTTTCAAATTTATTACGCTAAAGAAAAATGTTAATTATAAAAAAATAAACATTAAAAATATTACATCATATAGCTAATTACATACTATTTTATTGTTTTTTTTTATACAATGTAATGCAAACGTGGCAAAAAAAAATCGGGTGTTTTTTTTTTAGGGTGGGTGAGTGGGCGTCTTGAACTGATTCATAGTATTTCTGTTCACTTTAATGGAGAAAATGGTGGTAGGTCAGGAAAATAATTACTACATAAAAAAAAAATGAATAATATTTATTACAAAAAGAAATTCCCGTCTTCCTACTAATGAAAGTAAAATGAATGAAAACGTAAAAACGTAAATTGCAAGCCAAATATTTGTGGCAGAGGTTAGAGATAAAAGAAAAGAATAGGTTGTTTTTTTTCTAAGAAGGAAATACCCATCCAACGTCGTATACTTGACATATTTGTGGTTAGCAGGTACTTTTTGACACATCTTATATATATATATATATATATATATATATATATATATATATATATATAATATATAGAGGAGAGAGAGAGAGAGAGAGAGGGGGATAGATAGATAGATAGATAGATATTGGGGTTAATTTGTGGTTGCTTGGCGGTTTGGTTTAGGTTCCTTTTATAAATACATCAGGACCAGAAGATTTTAAGATAATATATGTTCGTCTAGAACCTTGTGTCGAGTAGCTTTGGCTTGGACTGGTAAGATATAAGATGAATCGTGTGAGGTCTTACCACAGTCAGCACCTGCCTCCGCGTCTAAAAGGGACAGGGTCGGTTTTATTGCCCGGTATATGAGGCGCCCCAAAAGGGGAATGCTGAAGTGATTCACGCACTTTTTGCACTGGCCACTTCACGAGTTTCGGTTTGTGCGTGGCTACCCACGTTAAAAAGACATTGAACCAATCCGGCCTGGTAGGAGGCCAGGAAAATAATTACCACATAAAAAAATGAATAAGATTTATTACAAAAAGAAATTTCCGTCCTCCTAGAAATGAAACGTAAAATGAAAGCCAAATATTTGTGGAGATAAAAAAAAAGAAAAAAAAAAAATTGGTTTCGGGAAAAGAATTTTTTTTCTAAGAAGAAAATGTCCATATAAAGTCGTATAGTTGACATATTTGTGGTTAGGAGGCGATATTTTGATATACGAGAAACAATCGGAACGAATTAAACTCGTAAGTCAAAGTACCGGTGTATTTTCAATATACCATTGTATTTTTAATTATATTTCTTATTTGTCTATAATCATTCGTTTGCATACAGTTATATAGTTTCAAGTATTCTTATCTAATTATATTATTATAATGGAGACTCTGTGTTTGTCTGTCTGTAACCGAAACTATATCACTACTCAAGTCAGAATTCCTTTTGTTATTTACATCACATTCTCCATGATATTATTTTTATCTAAACCTCTATTACTAATAAAATTGTTTTACATTATTAATACTGTTGACCATATCTACATGATATTTTCCACGTACCCCACTTGCACGGGTCAGGCACAAGGCCCTATTTATGTGGGACCACCCACAGGCCGAGACTCATGTGGTGGCGGGTGAAAAATTGCGTCGATCCCGTCGGCATTCCCCTTCAAGGGGGGCGCGTCAGGCACTGGGCAATAAACCCAGCCCTGCCCCTTTAAATCAAGGGGGCAGGTGTTGCCTGGGGGGATGGCCCCCTGGGATCGACGCCGTTAATTATATCAAAGGGCCAGATGATCAACCAGCATGTCTACAAAGAGATGTTGCGGCGTTTGCTTCGTTCAGTGCGTGAGAAGAGGCGAGAGATGTGGCAGGAAAAACTCGTGGGTGTTTCACCATACAACTCACCTGCCCCACACTGCCCTGAGTATTCGAAAGTTCCTGGCCCAGAAGAACATCACTGTGCTGGAACAACCTCCCTACTCGCCCGACCTGGCTCCATGTGATTTTTTCCTCTTCCCCAAGCTCGAGTGGGTCATCAAAGTAACCCATTTTGAGGACATCAAAAAGGTCGTGGCGACGAAAATATGGAGAATACTGGAAGAATCCTTCCAGGAGTGCAGGCAACTGTGGCGGAGAAGGATAGGAAAATGCATTGCAACACAAAATGAAATTGTCTCCCTTTTTATATTGGAAGCAGGGTTTACAATGTCACGTGTCCATTTTGTTCACGAGACAAGGTTAGCCCTGAAGATCAACCCCTTTCATCAACACGACGTGAAACGAAACTGACGCGAAGTCTTTCATTCCCGTAGAACTAAGCACATTGTATGCCAGCCTTTTTTTTTGGCTACAATTTTTATGGTCATTTTTAGTCTGCAAGTGAGAGCATCTACTACGTTTGTGTTCCTTAGTGTTAGGTAGAATCCTTTGGTTGCTCCTTAGTGATTACAGTTTTGGAATGTTCTGGAGAATTCTGAAAGAAAACATGTTTAAGACAGTATTCAGCGTTAGGCAGGCAGTTTAGGCTTGGAAGCGGACTCGGGGCGGGGGGGGGCAGTGGAAGTCAGTGCAGTTGGTCTTAGAATTGGACGGATTAAGTCAATGAGAATCAATGCTGTTGAATTAGTTAAAATAGGATTAACACACACACACACACACACACACACACACACACACACACATATATATATATATATGTATAAGTTAGGGCAATGAAGACATGGAGTCAACGGCGATAGGCAACTGACAGTTTTTCGCCAATGCGATATTCAAACCAATATATGGATAATATCGTCGTCGTCGGGGGGGGGGGGGCTAAAGTCAGTATCAGCCAATCAGCGAGGGAGTGTATCTCCTTTTCACTAGCGCTAGACCAAGGAGATTATTTTCGCGTCTGAGGTGGAATGACACACCTACCATCAGCTGCTTACTTTACCGCACAGATCCCTGTGCTACTCATACGCTCAGTTGGCCAGGGCCGGTATCGTGCTAGGAACCTTGTGGTTTCTAACCGACTGAGCTACAGTAAAGAGTGCTCAATATAATTGATAGAGCATACATCTAAGTTAAAGTTGTGTAGACATACAGTTCTTGGTAGCTGTAAGTTTCCCGCTTATGAAATTTTCAGACTAAGTTGGTTTGAAAATTGTAG
>CM042149.1:15359649-15434649 GCA_023376005.1 Doryteuthis pealeii
TAGAAACCCTGGTACAAACTATTAGAATATATAGCCAAGATATAGGAATGGAATTTGAATTGAAAAGTGTGCTATGCTAGTAATGAAACAGGATGAAAGAAAATTAATGAATGGAATACAACTGCCAAATCAGGACACTATAAAACCACTCGATGAAAATGAAAGTTACAAATACTTAGGAATTTTAGAAGCGGACAATATCAAGCAAGCAGAAATGAAAGGAAAAGTTAAAAAAGAATATCTCAGGACAACTAGAAAACTTCTAGAAACCAAACTTAACAGCAGAATCTAATCAAAGGAATCTGGCCCGTACCCATTATAAGATACTCAGGACCATTCTTAAAATGGACAAAAGAAGAACTCAGATTGTCCAAAGGACGAGAAAGTTAATGACCATGCACAAGGCTCTCCACCCTAAAGACGATAGAGATAGATTATATGTGTCAAGAAAGAAAGGGGGAAGAGGTCTTGCCAACATAGAGGACTGCGTAGAAACCACAATCCAACAACTTAAAGATTACACAAGAAAGAGCAAAGACAAATTACTTATGGCGGCCAACAATAGTAGAAGTGACAGATGGACAAACAGAAAAACAACAAAGACTAGAACACAAAAATGGGAAGAAAAACAATTATATGACACTTCAAACGACAAATCGAAGAGGTTGCACATGAAAAGACTTGGTTAAGAAAAGGAAACCTCAAAAGTGAAACTAAATCACTAATAATTACTGCACAGTATAATGCCATGAGGAAAACTATATTAAAGGGAAAATTGATAAGACCCAACAAAATAGTAAATGTAGACTTTGCGGTAATAGAGGTGAGACTGTAAACCATGTACTTTGCGAATGTAGCAAACTAGCACAACGAGAATACAAAACTAGACACGACTGGGTTGGGAAGGTGATCCACTGGGAATTATGCAAAAAATTAAATTTTGACCACAAAATAAAATGGTATATGCATAAATCAGAATCTGTTCTTGAGAACGAAACACATAAAATTCTCTGGGACTTTGAAATAAAAACGGATCACCTTATCCCAGCAAGAAGTCCAGACCTAGTGTTGATAAACAAAAAAGAAAGAACTTGTCAACTGGTGGATTTTGCAGTTCCAGCAGATCACAAGGTGAAGCTAAAGGAAAATGAAAAAATGGACAAATATCTGGATCTTGCCAGAGAACTGAAAAAGTTATCGAATATGAAAGTGAAAGTGATACCAATTGTAGCTTGGAGCACTTGGAACGGTCCCAAACGCATTGGAAAAGGGTTTGGAAAGTTTGGAAATCAGAGGAAGGATTGATACCATTCAGAACACTGCACTGCTGCAATCTGCGAGAATACTCAGAAGAGTCCTGGAGACCTGAGGAGACTTGCTGTCACTCAGACTCCAGTGAAAGACCATCATAATGCTGATGTGAAGACTCAAAAGGAGTAAATAATAATAGTAGAGCAAAAGAATTAACAATATA
Organism: Doryteuthis pealeii; assembly: GCA_023376005.1. Lineage (NCBI taxonomy): Eukaryota > Metazoa > Mollusca > Cephalopoda > Myopsida > Loliginidae > Doryteuthis > Doryteuthis pealeii. The sequence goes on from CM042149.1 coordinate 15,361,124, forward strand.
TATATATATATATATATATATATATATATATTATATATATATATATATATATATCCTTTTATCTATCTATCTGTCTATCTACATATATATACAAATTCATAATAAAAAAACTTAAAATTCTATCATAGCTGAATAAACTATGAAGAATATATATATATATATATATATATATATATATATATATATATGGCTATCATAAATTACTGATTTGTCATGCTTTCACTTATAAGGAAGTGTAAAAATTAATCGGTATGAAATGATATATTTTCATGTAATGAGCTCACCTGAGGACTTGAACGAATCTTCCTATATGTCTATGTTTGTACATATATATGTATATATATAAGTTTAGGCGTCTATATATATATATATATATATATATATATATATATATATATATATATATATTAGTATGAGTATGCATTGTAGATGTATGAAGGATAAGGGAGGTCCTGAATAGAAAATTCTCACCACCAACTCATCTGGTCCATTGTACTTCCCACTTTACCCATGCTTCACAGAAAATCCAAATATATATATATATACTAGCTAAATTACCCGGTCCATGACCGCACTAAAAAATTAGGAACACCAGAGAGTGTTTTCAGACATATTTACATCCAAGGGTAAATAGTTATGGAAATTTTCGTGAAAATCGGACCATTAATTGATCTTTCATAGAATTAAAAAAAAACTTGTAACTTGTTTTTGGCTACGTTAAATTTTTTTTTTAATCATCAGGAGTTTTTTTTAATGTTTCTTCTTTCGAATGGAAAAAGTTTTTTCAAGATAATATTAATTTTTATGAAAGTTTCATTGTGTTAAATATAGGGGGGTAAATTTCACAGGGAAAATTGGTGGTACCTAGATAAGCCCTTTTATCTTAACGGTTTTTAGAAAAAAAATTGGGTGGGCCTCAAGATCTGGACCCCGCCCCATCTAAATTTTCTTTTCTTTCTATTTTTTTTTCTTTCAATGGATATTATCGATTACACACCAATCTATCATATTGTAAAAAAAAATCTTAAAAAGTTCTTTATTTTTTTAGTTTTCATGGGTTCTCATTTCCTCGTATAAGTTTATAGTAAATCGATCCCCAATATCGGAACCGCTCGAACGGAAGTGGCCCAGAAAAAATAGAACCCAAATTATTTATTTATTTTCCCATTAAACTAACCTTAAACCCCAACCCTAACCCCTCCTAGTTAAAATTAACGGTTTTATTACAAAATTTGTGGGTTCTGTTTTTTCTGGGTCACAGGTATACAGGGTGACACTGAAAAAAAAGAACCAAAATTATTTATTCCTTTTCCCATTAAACTAACCCTAAACCTCAACCTAAACCCTAACCCTATACCCCTATGGTTAAAATTAACAGTTTTATTATAAAATTTGTGGTTCTGTTTTTTCTGGGTCACCGGTATACAGGGTGACCCAGCGGTATACAGGGTGACCCAGAAAAAACAACCCAAATTATTTATTCATTTTCCCATTAAACTAACCCTAACCCCCAATCCTAACCCTAACCCTAACCCTACACCATAGACCCCCATAGTTAAAATTAACAGTTTTATTACAAAAGTTCAGCCCAACTGTTAAGGTAGAGCGGTTCCGATATGGGGGATCGATTTACTATAAACTTATACGGGGAAATGAGCCCCATGAAAACTCAAAAAATAAAGAACTTTTAAGATTTTTTTTTTACAATCTGATAGATTGGTGTGTAATCGATAATTGAAGGAAAAAAATAGAAATAGAAAAAATTTTTTAGATGGGGGTTTTAAACATTAAACTTCATAAGTTCGTTTTATACATTTACTTGTTATTGTAATTTTAAAAACAATTATATAAAAAGATGATTGTTTATTATTAAAACATCTTAACAATTGCAGTAGATTGTATTTCACATTTAAATGTTAAGCTAGGTATTCCAAAAAAATCGTTTGCTACGTTTTTAAAAAAAATTAATTAAATCTATTATTTAAGGTCATTGTAATATTTTTTTAAGCGCTAATTTTGCTATTTTTTTTTTTGTTGTTTTCGTTATTCTTCTTTCAAAAACGTTTTCAGTTTCACTGGATATATTTAATCATATTTATCCCTTTTTTTAATCGCTTGAAGGATCTTTTTCAAAAACTTTTTCATGCGTAAGACGATTTTAAATTCAGTTTTTGTAATTGTTAATTTGCATATTAATTCATATTTGATTCGCTGATTATAGTATTCGTAAAAATATTGATAAAAGTTTTTCATTTTTACATAAAAACAAACGCATTCAACAACGCCGTAGAAATAGAGCGGACAAACGGTAACAGGCAGCAGGGTGGGGCGTGCGTGCTGATTGTAGCTGGAATATCAGCAGCAGCAGCTATGTCATAGCTTTCGAAAAATCGCTTGATTTTTGTTTGATTAATCAATTATATCCCTTAATCAGTAAAAATCAATAACCAAATTTGGAGTGTTTCTTAGTTAGAACAATATCAATGTGTATGCAAGATTTTGAATCTGAGTGACCTCCCCGTTTTTGGAGTTATACATCAACACGTACATACTAAAATCTCTCCTTTATATATATATATATATATATATATATATATATATAAATCGCTAGTCTTTTTTAGTGTTGGAGAATTGAAACTAAAGTGCTCGATTACATGTGTAAGAGGATTTACTGCAATTCTTAACAAGCGCGTTGTCTTAAAGAAAAGGGCCTAACATGCTGCTTGGAAGTCAATGGTAACAATTGCACCTTAAATGTATTGTACACTATAATATATATATATATATATATATATATATATATATATATATATATATATATATAAAACAGATTCATTTTCATTCTCCATATAAGTCTTTTTCATCTGACTTTTTTCAGAGAACTGTTGCCAGAAAAAATGCTGGTAATCAGAATTCAATTGAATGGACAAACGAAAATTAATCACCGTATCAATCAACAGAAACTTAAAAAGTTTAAATAAAAAAAATTGTTAAAATGTTCATGATTCGGGCACATAAGAAAAACTATAAAGATAAATAAAGACGTCACAAAAAATGAATGAATAAAATATACAAAAAAACTTAAAAAAAAAAAAAAAAACAAAAAAAACAAAAACAATAAAACAAACAAACATGTTAGATGCGGGGAAATATTTTAGTAAAAAATATACAATGTATATCATAACAATATCGAGATTGAATCTGTATTTACCAGGATAGCAATGAACAATGAAAGGAACGTCGATTTTTTTCAGAATACAAGGTGTGTCAAAAAGTAAAAAAAATCTCTCTTTTGACACATCTTGTATTTATTAATGAGGTAAACATGGGTTTGCCACAACGATTCTGTGTTGAAAAGACAGTTTATAGAATGGAAACACACTGACTCACCGGTAAAGAAACAGTTCCGGGTGCAGCAGTCAATAAAGAAGGCCATCATGCCCGAATCATGAACGCAGTCTTATATGACACGAAAGAACACATTATTATTGATTTCCTTGAAAAGGGTGCAACTGTAAACAGTGTTTCCTGTTGGCAAACAGTAAATCCTTAGGAAAATTCATGTTATTCATTGAATATACAAGGTAGGTAAAAACAGTATCGAGATTTTTTGTACTTTTTAACAAACCTTGTATACTGAAAAAAAAAAAAATAACGTTCCATTCATTATTTTTTTCAGAATACAAAGTGTGTCATAAAAGTGCCGAGTATGAAGCTGCATTTACCAAGGTAGAAAAGAAGAATGAATGCAACTTTATTTTTATTCATAATACAAGGTGTGTCAAAAAGTACACAAAAATCTCGATACTTTTTTGACACACCGTGTATATCGTATTGACATAGTTCGATATCATTTTAAACATATCGAAGAAGGTGCTGTCGTCAGCTGAGACAAGAATAAACATTTTTGGTTATCAGGGATAACGTTATATGTGCCCTAAAGCCAACAATCATCAGATCAGGAACATCATCATCATCAACATCATCATAAAATGGTGGAGGTAGCATTATGCTGCGAGTAAGTTTTTAAATGTAAAGATTTTGGGACACTAGTTAAAATTGAAATAATAAAAGAAAATCGATGTATTCTTTTAAAAACAGGGAAATACGTGTTTCAGCCTTTCAGAGATTTGAGATTTGATAATGACCCTAGACATTCTTACGCAAAAATCGAGTATTTTAAGGGGACACATCTAAATGTCTTGGAATAGTCTAGATTTCAATTCAATTGATAATCTGTGGTAAGATATATATATATATATATATAATATATATATATATATATATATATAATACAGGCCGAGATAGATAAATAGATAGATATAAACAGACCGAGATAAGTAGATTGGTACGAAACACACACACACACACACACACACACACACACATATATATATATATATATATATATATATAATGAACAGAGACAGATATATATGAACAGAGATAGAGATAGATAGATTGATAGATAGAAAGATAGATACATAGACAGATATGAACAGACTGAGATAGATATATATGAATAAACTGAAGCTGCATATATATATATATATATATATATATATATATATATATATATATATATAGAGAGAGAGAGAGAGAGGTACTGATATTTTGGGCAAAGGAAAAAGTGCCTGATGCCAGCTTTTCTATGATGTTAGGGAAATGTTAAAAGTACCTTTGATATATATATAATTTTTATTGCTTATATAATTAATCAGTGATAATACGTTGCTTAATACCTAATAGATAAATTTAAAGCTTGACAAATGGGTTCCACATTATTTTACGATTAGTTTGTATCATTTAGATTTTTCGGACCCTAAACATATTGCTGTCTTCTTTACCAATAATATCTTTCACCGAAAAGACATGTTGTGATTAATAAAAATAAAATTGAACCAAATATAAATAAATAAAACAAAATCAAATTAAATATTTAAAAAGATAAAAAGACACAAGAAATAACAATCTCCCAGAAGGCCTGAGACCGGAAGAGCCCTCTAGGCATGTGCAGGAAAACCAGAATTCTTGGCCTCAAAAAGGACTCTCATCTCTTTTTATCCCAGGACTTTGAAGAAGAAACACCTATTGACTTGCTCGGGAAAATGTTTCCCCCCAAAAGAATAGTGTGAATCAACTAATAAAAGTCTAACCTTAAAGTTGCTCCTTTCGCTTCTTATCCTAAATTCCCTTTCAGCTTACCAGACCACAAGAAGGAATGGATATATATTATATATTAATATTTATATTTTTGCTTGAAGGCAATTACAATGCGCATATCGCATAAAATTCGATAATTATAGAAGATAATAATGACAAGTGAATTTCGCAAAGAATTACTCGGTGTGTAGAACATCGTACAGACTGTTTCAACTTTATTAAGTCTCATCAGCGGTGTATACTAACGATTTCCCTCCGACAGAAATCGAAACCGGGACTTCTGCAGGATAGTCAGAAACTCCTGCGAAATTAACCTGTCAATGATACTGAGACGTCTCTACCATATGAGGCAAGGGGGCGCTGAGTGAACAATAACAAACTCGGGCCTTATGCTCTTCGGCGAAGGAAATAAGATTTTTGGATGTTTGTTTATTTTAGAAGCATTGTTGAATAAAGTATATATCAATATTTATATTTTTGCTATTCAACAATGCTTCTAAAATAAACAAACATCCAACAATCTATATATATATATATATATATATATATATATATATATATATTACCAGACCATAAGAAGGAAGAACCAACTATATTGAGATTTAGACACGACCACGAACGGGCTTAAACCACATAGAACGAACTGCAATGTTCGAAAAACAGCCTCAACCACAGATGTAGCATGTGAAGGCTGTCTCTGCAGATATTTGTTTTGCTGGTGCTTCGTTGCAGTCGTTTACTTCTGGATGTCTGGGCTTCATGGTGTTGCGCCAGGGTGACTTCATTCATGAACCGTACGTTACGGAGAGCCTGCTAGCCACCGAATTTTCCCAGCTGGAACGGATAATGCCAAAGCACCCGAGATCATTCTTGCAGATATTATTATTATTATTATTATTATTATAAAACAGAATACAGTCTAAAATGTTGACTGATGGAACCTTTTACTTAAAAGAAGTCGAAAGTTGCTGAAAAGTTCTCAGCCCAACAAAGGAGCGAAAGATTTATTTTTCAAATTAATTGAATTTTTTAAGGGTTAAAGAAACGTGTGAAACCATAAAAAAAAGAAAAAAAGGGGGTCGAAGGTATTTACCCAATCCAATCGCCATGGGTAGGATGTGACAAAAGTTCGCAAGTATGGGGTATTCAAACCACTACAATCCAAACCACTACAAACATATACGAAAAAATAATGTTTCTAAAACAGTTGCGATTAATAATAATCTTTGTCATATCGGACATATCTATTCATTCAACGTTGTTACATTTAAATAAGAAAATAAAAGTTTGTTGAAGTAAGTGAGAGAATTTAAACAAGAATTGGCAATTTGAACAAAAATGAACAAAAATAAGCCTTTTCTTTTTATTGAACGTATCACTAAATATATAAGTAAATAAACATTGGTACCTATATGGAATACGTCACACCTTTTCAACATCCCTCGTAGACCTATCACGTTTCGGCTTTTCGACTTCACGTGTTCCGACCACATTTTGATTTTTGCTTTCGCATGTATCAATCACGTCATTAACATTTAATTATGAATGTTAATCAACGAACGGTTACGAAGCTTTTCTTCACATTTTCTAAACTCAACGCATTCAAAACCTCCATCATCTTTTTAACAACATAAATCTTTTTTTTTTTCACTCTAACTAGTTTCATATTGTCCCGAAGAAGGTTTATCTATAAACCGAAATGTTCGAACATCGACACTACGACTAATAAATTTCCATCTATTGTAACATGCCGTGTTTGTTCTACATTTCTCCACATAAGTAAATAAGTAACACTATAAAAGTTTTCCAGAAGAGATATCATTTACTTCATCTGCACCCGTATTTAAAGTTACAAAATTACGATTTCCGTGGTCAAACGAAACGCATTTCCTCCCAAAGAATTATATTAAAAAAAAAAAAAACAAACTCAAAACTTATTTACATTATTTAGATTTTTCGGACTATTAGTCTCATCTTTATTGTTAAACAGTACACAAATAATAACATGATGATATCTTTGGTTTAGGAGAAAACAAAATTTTCATCAAAAAATTGTAGATGTGTATTTATTTATGGGTGATTGTATGTATTTACCAACTCATCCGCACGAGCAGGATGTGACACAAGGTCACTTTATTTAGCGGAGTTTAACAGGTTTGAATTCAGTTTTCCTTCCCTTAGACTGGTTCACGTACCAGAGTTAAAGAGTCCAGTTTACACTACTATTAACCCATAGATAGAGGGATAATATTTATGGGTGATAGAGTATTTCACGTGGAACACATAAAAAATAAAAACGGATATAATTTGATATTATTTATTGCCAAACTCTAAAGTCGTGTAACTATGATGAAAATAAGCAATGTTTCATATGCAATCTATCAACTATCTCCTGCTGCTTTTTATTACCCAGTCTGTAATCAATCACTGTCTATGCATTGAGCATTTTACTTTCAAAAGAGCGGGAAATTAATCAACCAGATACCCGATACTTTTTATGGCCGTCGATGTAATCTAAGAGTTTCTTTCCCTTTTAACACAAAATTATAAAATGTATAATACACTTGATGAAGCTTATTAGTTTTATTGCAAACTACTTTGTTGTACGAAGTATGCCAAAAAAGTTCCAGAACTGATGTCACAGAAAATGTATTTCAAATCCAAACTAAAAGTTATACCCTTCAAAATAATCCCCCTGGAGTCTAATGCACTTTCCCATCCTCCTCTGCCATATTTACATGCACTCCTGGAAGGATTCTTCCAGGATTCTCCGTATCTCTGTCGTCACGGCCTTTTTGATGACATGCACATCCTCAAAACGGGTTTCCTTGAATACTTACGAAGTATGTCAAAAAAGTTCCAGATAATTTATTTCAAATCCAAACATCAAACTACATAACCAATATTTTAAATACCAACCATCTAAACAAGCTAAACAACAATAACCAAAGCAAAAACAGTCTAAACACCAACAGCCTAAACACCAACAGCCTAAACACCAAATAGCTGAAACAATAACAGTCGAAACCACCAACAACTTAAGCAATAATAATGTAACAACAACCGAAACACCAATAAGCTAGACACCAACAACCTAAATACAAATAACTAAAACAAAAGTAACTGAAACAACAACAACAGTCTAAACACCAACAACCTAAACACTAGCAAGATAGACATCAACCAATAACCAAGAACCTAAACAGCAATAACCACAACTCCAACATTCTAAACCACCAGCCAAATACCAGCAATCTAAACAACAATAACAGAAGCAACAACACTAAACATGAATAACATCGACAGTTTAAACAACAACAACAACCAACGTTATAACCAAACTGTTATAACAATAACAATCCAAACTACAAACTACAAGTACCGTATTTGACGGTATATAAAAAACACAGGCATACAAGACGCACCCCCATTTCAGCAGGTTAGATTCAGGGAAAAGTTTTTAGTGTATTTAAGTATATATTGTTGAAAACACGCTCCTGTTAACCTTGATTATAACAATATCAGCAATAAAATAAGGATGCATGGAGTTTAGGGTAGGTAAAAGTACTGAGCGTAAGCTGCGTTAGTGAGCATCATAGAGAAGATTAGCCTAGGCCTACGGGAGGATTCAAACTTCACCTACGATGTATAAGACGTAGGGAAATTCTTTGAGCCAAAATCTTGGGAAAAAAAGGGCGTCCTATATTCCGTCAAATACGTACATCCCTCTGGAGTCTAATGCACTTTCCCATCCTTCTCTGCCACGCAGTTGAAGTTATCACTTATCTAAACTGGACAAGTAATAGTTAATATCTCACGATCTCCGATAACAACAATAATACAAAGAAGAATTAATCAAAGATAACTTCAGTGAGATATAAGGGAAAATAAATTGCAATATCCCCTAAATATGCTTTTCAGCTTACTCGAGATTGAACATACAGGTTATATCACTGGATCACAAGAAATACTAATATGTACAGATCAATAGTTGCGCAGGTACAAAAATAAAGAATGTATGAACACTACCCAGAACCCATGTACATGCTGTATCCACTATCATCCTACAGAGTGTTACAATTTGATTTTCCCCTAGTTCACTATAGTATCTAAAATGACTGCAGCACTGCTTTATACTAAAATAGAATATTAATACTATTATCTTATTACTATTGCAAATTTTGCTTCAGATAGAATTATGATGATCATGATAATCTTCATAATAATCTTATTATAATGGAGATAGTGCATTTTTTGTCTGTAACCGAAACTATATCATTACTCAAGTCACAATTCCCTTTGTTATTTACGTCACATTCTCCATAAATACCGCAATTTACAACTCACTGTTAATTACTTTAGTCTTAGTCGGCATACTCAACTGTGTACCGTATTTCTTCTCGGAAATAAATACCTCATATTTTTCTACACGTGTATCGATCTTTCCTTATACCACGACACAACAATTTACCCAACCCATCCTTATACAGCATCAAGTACTCCATATAATACAAATAATTTAGTCTCATCTATTCCAATCTGATAATAATAATTTATACACAATTTTAAGTTTTAAGGTAAGTATTTCTATGAATAATAATAATAACATATTATATCAAAGCAAAAATTGATAAGACGCAACAAAACTGTAAATGTAGACTGTGCGGTGACAGAGATGAGACTGTAAACCATGTATTAGTGAATGTAGCAAAACTTGCATAACGGGAATACAAAGCTAGGCACTACTGGGTTGGGAAGATGACCCACTGGGAATTATGCAAAAAATTTAAATTTTGACCATACAACAAAATGGTATATGCATAAACCAGAATCTATTCTTGAGAATGAAACGCATAAAATTATCTGGGACTTTGAGATAAAGACGGATCACCCTATCCCAGCCAGGAGACCAGACCTAGTGTTGATTAACAAAAGAAAAAAAAAGAGAAAAAAAAAAAGAGAACGTGTCAACTGGTGGACTTTGCGGTTTCAGCGGATCACAGGGTAAAGTTGAAGGAAAATGAAAAGACGGATAAATACCTGGACCTTGTCAGAGAATTGAAAAAGCTGTGGAATATGACAGTGAAAGTGATACCAATTGTAGTTGGTGCACTTGGAACGGTCCCAATACACATGTAAAAAAGACTGGAGGATCTGGAAATCAGAGGAAGAATTGAGATCGTCCAGACTACTGCACTGCTGCAATCGGCTAGAATACTCAGAAGAGACATGGAGTCCTGAGGAGACTTGTTGTCACTCAGACTCCAGTGAAATACCATCAGCTAACGCAGATGTGAAAAACTCAAAAGGAGCGAAAATAATAAACTGAGGAAACTGTGGCACAGGAAGGTGAAGGTCGTACCAATTGTAATTGGTGTCCTTGGAACGGTCCCCAAAGCTCTGGAAAATAATTTGGGTGGATTAGAAATCAAAGGCAGAATCGAGACTATCTAAACTATAGCACTGTTAGAATCGGCTAGAATACTCAGAATAGTCCTAAAGACTCAAAGAGACTTGCTGTCACCCAGCCTCCAATGAACCACCGGCTACGGTAGGTGTGAAAACCTCATAATAATGACAGAAAGCGAAAAAATACGTTGCCAGAGAGCTGAAAAGGTTGTGGAACATAAAGGTGACGGTGATACCAATAACAGTTGGTGCACCTGGAACGGTTCCCAAAGGCCTGCAAAGAGACTGGGGAAACTTGTACAGAGGACATGGTGTCACTCAGACTCCACTGGAAAACCACCAGTTAAAATGGCGGAAAAAAACTCGCCAGGAGTAAAATAATCACAACTATATGGTATCAAATAATCCTATTTATTAGATACTAGACGCAGGCTACCCGGCATCGCCTGGGTAGAGGGGGTGAAAAATGTTAGTCTTGCAGACCCATCATTACTGAATCAGGAGTTGGATCCTCACAATATGCCCCATTAAAATCTCTATGTATAAAATACATTGCACCAGGGATTAAGGTACACAGACACTTTCATTTAGAAGTATTCGGCATAAAATGACCCAAGGGGTTGACATGCCGTAAAACCCAACCAACCAACCAACCAACCAACCTACCAACCAAACCTTCTGGGCGTTGCATTTTTATTTACCGTCAGTATACATATCTACAAAAGGTTTATTGTTGAAATATGTTATAGAAACAGAATTTTGATGAATGTATTGAGTACTTCGCTTCACAAACATCAATTTCAGAGATTCTTTTTCTTGTTGTTATTTACTTAATTATCTAAGCATTAAGGCATTAAGGTAACATGCCCTGTCCACAGGGGATGTAGAATACACTGACTGTACCTCTGCGGGGGAGGAAAGTCCGTGTTGGCTGTGGTGGCGACTTGTGATGCTTAAGGACGGAATCCTGGTGGCTGAGCAGTCCCTGGCATGCAACAATCCACTTTGGTCCTTACTTAGGATTGACGGTCGGCTGGTCACGTCAAGCCCTAGCACAGATATGATTATCCTGACTCCATTGCCCTTATAACAAATTCCTAGCCCTTTTTATCATATATGTACTATACGGTGGTAGCTGAGGGTCTTTCTGTCTTGGGTATGACGTTAATTTGCATCTATTGGTGAAGTTCCGATTTTAGAGCTCTGGGGCGTGTGGAATACTCCTCCATCGCCATAAGTCTTAGGTCCATACTAACCCGGAGTGATTGTACCTGTTAGGATGCTATCTCTGTTTTTTAAAACTCATCTTTGATCTATTTGATAAACTAGCAAATATATGCACCCTCCGGGTGCAAGTATTTAAGTTTAAATGTAATAAAATATCATATCAAATTAGAAAGGCTAATGAAACTAAATAAGAATGCAGATAAAAGATTTGAAACATAGAACAACTGAAACTTATTCCTCCATCACTCGTCTTTCATTGCTATTTTTTCTAATGTAAGTATTTAGTTAAAAGAGGAAGTAAGAATAAACTTACAGTTATTTTTTCTTGTTAATGGATTTCATTTAAGATTCATTGAAGAGATTTTTGCTTATATTCATTAAAATAAAACCAAACAGTTAGAAATCAATAACACTGAGCACATATTTATTAAATTCGATTTTTTAAATATCAGTATGCAAATTAGCCTTCCCGTTCACACTGTAAACCGCTATTTTGTTGTATATACAAATATAATTGCATGTTATTCGTCTGTAGATATGGTTAACAGTATTAATAATGTAAAACAATTTTATTAATTATTAAAAAGGTTAAAATAAAATCATTGAGAATGTGATGTCAATAACTAAGGGAATTGTGACTTGAGTAGTAATATAGTTTTGGTTACAGACAGAAAAACACACAATCTCCATTATAATAAGATGATATGAGTTTAAAAATGAGTTGAAGTGGTTGACGGTTTAGTTTCCTGGGTATGACGTTAAACTGCATCTAATATTGAAGTTCCGATTCTAAAGCTCTGGGGAGCGGGGAGTACCTTTTTATCACCATTACTCACAGGTCCACCCCTTGTCTGAAGTGGTAGTACTTTTTAGGGTCCCATCTAGGGGTTGAATAAAATAAAATGAGTTTAAAGAATGTCTCTAAAAAATTGAGTTAACAAAAATTGAATACACAACAAGAATAAATAAACCAACTTTCTTCCGCATAAAATAACCCAACAAGGGAGGACATGCCGTAAAATCCAACCTACTAAGAGTTAACAAAAATTGAATACACAACAAGAATGAATAAAACAAACTTTCTTCCGCATAAAATAACCCAACAAGGGAGGACATGCCGTAAAATCCAACCTACTAAGAGTTAACAAAAATTGAATGCACAACAAGAATAAATAAAACAAACTTTCTTCCGCATAAAATAACCCAACAAGTGATGACATGCCGTAAAATCCAACCTACTAAGAGTTAACAAAAATTGAATACACAACAAGAATAAATAAAACAAACTTTCTTCCGCATAAAATAACCCAACAAGTGATGACATGCCGTAAAATCCAACCTACTAAGAGTTAACAAAAATTGAATACACAACAAGAATAAATAAAAACAAACTTTCTTCCGCATAAAATAACCCAACAAGGGATGACATGCCGTAAAATCCAACCTACCAACCAACTAACTGATATGAGTACTGAACAGATGTATCATTGCTTAACTTTGGTGATCTGACAGGAATCAATATTTTAAAAGAACCTTGAGCTTAGAATTTTCTGTTTCCTCTATTGTCTTGTAATAAGAATATGGACCGGGAAAAAATTGTTACCAAGCTAAATTTGGTATTTTTTGAAAGTTTGAAATTGGAAAACTCCTCTTTTTGACCCCAGCGGAAAATCTTTTGTGTGGGGGAGGAGTATGCAAACCAGATCTAAAAAGTTGGTTGGTTGGAGTGGACGCCCATCCAAACTATCATCAAGAAGCACTAGAAAATTAATAGATGAGGTAAAAGTCAACCCACACATCACCTCGAGAGATTTTCAGACTTCTCTGATAGCACCTGGAGAAAATGTTCGTGTGTCTATAATCGGATGAAAATTGAATGGAGATAAAATTAATTGGAGAGCTATTAGAAGGAAACCACTGTTCTCAATAAAGAACCCGTTTAAACTTTGCCAAAGAACACTTGGACAAACCAGATACCTTCTGGAAATCCATTCTCTGAACACATCAAAGATAGAATCGTTTGGTCACAATCAAAACTGCCATGACGAAGAAAAAAGGAAGAAAGAAAGAAAGAAAAAAAAGAAAAATCAACCAATTGTAGCACCTGTTAGGGGTTCCATCTATGGGTTAAAAAGATTTGTTTGTAGTTTATTTGTATCAGATAGGAATACTTGATGTCATATTACAAAAAATGTAAATATAAAGATACAATAAAAGCAATTCCCTAATCTCAAGGCATAAAATAACCCCAAACGAGTTGACATGCTGTTAAAACCAATCAATCAATCAATCAATCAAAAACAAAACAAAGCAACAAAATTCTTTGATTGATCCTTCTAATTTTTATGGTTTAAATAGTTAAGTACGTCCCATAGATGCTAAAGTTCTGTGTTCAACCCCAATTAGGTAGCCAGAATTTTTTCATGTTGATTTTCAAGAAAAATATAAAGTATTGAAATACAACCCCCATATATATATATATATATATATATATATATATATATATGTGTGTGTGTGTGTGTGTGTGTGTGTATGTCTTTGTTAATGCACTTAATAAAACACTTCTCCATTACCTACATAAGACTGGAGATTTCAGAAAAGACAATAACTGCTAATATAGATATTGATCGAACTTCGTGTATTGCATGTAGTTACACTTAGATTTATATATATATATATATATATATATATATATATATATATATATATATATTATATAACTATTAGTTTCTCGCTTATGTAATTATCAAAGTGCTTGGTTTGATAACCCCATAGGTGGAAAACTGACTGTTACCAAACGGCGTTGAATTTTTGCATACGCTAACTTCGCTATATAGGTCCTATCACTGATATCGAGCACTCTTCATTTATAAATATAGCAAACTATAAAATATAGCAAACTATATATATATATATATATATATATATATATATATATATATTCCCGAAACCCGTTAGAGCTCTTTTGTAGCGACTTTAATTAACTTTCACCTCTCCTGAGTCCTTTGTTTATCAAAATGACTTAATTTGGCATTAAATGACCCGAAGTGGATTGATATGCAAAAACAACCAAACAACCAACCCAGCATGAACAAGTTAAGCAGCGATGAGCCTGTTCAATACTTAATTGGGTGATCATTTAAGCAACAGCAGGTACTGTAAGCAACCCGAGTCTTTTGTTTATCAAAAATGACTTCAATCGATATTATATAACCCGAAATGGGTCGATATACCGTAAAACAAAAACAACCAAAGGACTATGATTATTCTAACTCGTAAAGGGTTATTTTGTGCTTTCGGACGCGGCTGTTTGCATTTCATATAATAGGAAAGGTATGAATCCAATTATTCTCCTTCCAGGTATGGGTAAATAGTAGGAAAGACTAGGTACTTTAGCTTACAGTAAACTCGCGTTGAAAGCACCAGTTCCTGCTAGATCACCAAAGTTAAACAGCGATGAACCAGTTCAATAATTAGATGGGTGACCATTTAAACAACAGCAGGTACTATAAGTAAACCGAATAGCAAAATGACTTGATTCAGCATTGAATGACCAAATAGGGTTGATATGATATAAAACAAAACAACCTACAAACCAACCATTGTTAATCAGTTCTGTTCTTAGTGAGTACTCCAAACACTTGGCCTTGTGCCCGCAAGTAAACTAAGATTAATAAATCATTCCAATTTTAGCAACAGAATTGAAAAGTTGTGCTTTCGGTTATACAAATAAGTGAATTTGCATAACATGTTTTTTTTTTCATTTAGACGTTAGCAAATTAAAAACAAGCGATTTTTATAATTGAACTGAAGCTCACTTACCTGGCAACTTCGTCGTTTTCCGTCTGATCATAAAAAGGAAACAGCATTGAAAAAACCCCCAACAAAACAAAATGTTGTGATTTTCTTAGTTGTTTCTTCTTTTTCTTCTTGAAAATAAAATTTGTGTTGTCAAAATCTGGTTGTTCACCTGGCCGGCGTCTTTCCAAGGTGAGATTTTAACGTATGTTGTCGAAATGGTTTATTTAACTATCGGGGCGTTTACAAACATACTTAGAAGAGAAAGAGAAAGAGAAAGAGAAAGAGAAGAGAAATAAGAGAGAGGATGGCGTTAAAATGGAAAGTGATAGTGAGAGGAATATATATATATATATATATATATATATATATATATATATATATATATATGAAAACATTTAATAATCATATTCTGCTTCATTCACATTCTGTAAAGCCCATTCAGTATACCACACACACATATATATATATATATATATATATATATATATATATATATATATATATATTTTATTTTAATATGTATCTATTTGTATGGAAACAACTCTGCTACAGTTGATTTCATACTATCCAAAATTAATTGTTTAAGCGGAGCAATCGTCGGGCTGCGAAACATTTTTTTGAAAAATGATAAAAAAAATTATTTATTTATTTATTAACGCTCTATCACAGATATTGAGCACTCTCCTAATAATACTGTACGTTGGCTCACTACTACCTCTTCAAGTGTAATAGTGCCAACTATACACATTGATATATATATATATGCCATAGATATTAGAATGAGTGTTTTGTGCAACTGATTGTTCGAAATTTATAAGAAAACTTTAAAAAATGTGCTCGATGCTCTTAAACGGTACCAATATAAAATCTAAAATACAAAAAGCTCTCAATGTTTAATACTGCCCATGACTCAGAGTTTCACGTACAATATAGCGGCATGATCATCAGATGCACATGAATCTTGTGTGACGATATTTGCTTTTATATTTTACTTTAACATAATGAGAGTGAGTACAATAAAGGGAGAAGAGTAGAGGATGAAAAGAAGAGAAAAAGAAGAAAACTAGAAACGTTCAATCCCCTCTCTATCTCTCTTCCATATTATACCTCATTTTCATTCTTTTTTCACATTTTTCTTTTTTTAAATCAAGATACTGCTCGTGAAAAGAAACAGATGATAATACCGGTTCTAATCTTGATAGAAAAAAATCTATGGGAATTAAAAGAGAACGCTGTCTCAGTAACTTTCAGAGTGCATCAAAAACATGCGTGAGATTATCTGGATTCGTTTGCTTTGCGGTGGGACATTTAATGCCAAAAAAAATTGAAATCAATTCATTCCTAATTTCTCCTAATTAATTGTAAAATTTCAAGAATATTGATAAAGATTAGCCATTTTGATTTTGAAAAACGAAGTAGCGTGTAAAATTTAGTCATAAAAATGTCATATTTTATGTTTTCGGCGGTTCGAAATAAAATATCATTTTAACTCGCTGTAAAAAATAATTCAATCGATAAAAACACATAGAAATTACATATTTAGAAAGATTATTTTCTTTTCTTTCCAACCATAACGTATGATTAGAAATCTTTTTTGGACTGTGGGTTCTTATTAAAAAAAAATAAAAAAAGATTAAAAAAACAAAACAACAAAAATCAAAAAACACAAAAAACAAAAAAAAACAAACAAAAAAAAAACCAAAAAAAAAAAAACAAACAAAAACAAAGACCAAGTCTTGCTTAATTATTCAACAAGGAATTAGCACAGACTGTCCAGTCAGAAGAAAGAAATCATCTCAATGGAAGATGGCGGCAACAAGTAGAACAAGCCAGAACAAGTAAGAAAAGTAATAATCCACCTACTCATCATCTCATCCTTTCCCATCGCTTCTCTCCCCATTGTATACCCGATGTAAAGGGGTATATAAAAATCGTTTCAAACTCTCTTTCAAGAAAATTAGAAGAATTGCAGGACTTCACCCAAAAACTGAACAATTTGTGAAGCGTAAAAGTTAAGGCCGCAGAGCAGCTCTCCGTATCATGGTTAGCAAGCTGGTTACACAAACCAGGTTGTGTGCATCCCACGCACACACACACACACACACACACACACACACACATACACACACACACCTATATATATATATATATATATATATATATATATACATAGCTTTCAAAAATTCACCATTCATATATAATAAAAAACAATCCCAACGAATTTGTAATATATATATATATGTATATATATATAAAAGTTACTTATATATATATATATATATATATATATATATATATATATATATATATAGTAAACTTTTATATATATATATATATATATATATATATTACAAATTCGTTGGGATGTTTTATATATATATATATATATATATATATATATATATATATATAGCTTTCAAAAATCGACCATGTGTATATAAAAAACCTAATCCCAACGAATTTAACCAGATGATGTTTTTCACTGAACAAATGGACTTGTCACGTTTACCAGTACATTTTCAGCCAATTTTTTCTGGCTTGTCAAACACCTTCAAAACTTAAAAAAAATTCTTGTTGAAGAATTATTTTTTTACTGACGATGACCTAATGTCGAAACTAGTTGAGAACAATAAAAAATTAGCATAAAAGAAATATTCCTGTTTATCTTATCATTTATTGTTCATCTTCTCTAAAGCTGACCTAAGAATTCGGAAATGAAACAATATCTGTCTGTACTAACCAAAACTGGTATCTGATTTAATCGTTTAAAATGTGTTAACTTGTCTCTCGAATCATAATATATATTACTTATCATGAAGCTTTAAATATGTAAAATATTTTCCTCTTGTTTAATTCATTTAATTTATAACGCAGGTTTAGCTCAGTTGGTAGAACGTTCGACTAGGTAATCAAACGTTCCTGGTTCGATATCGGCTCTCGCATTCTCAGCGTATGAGTAGCACAGGGATCTGTGTGGTAATGTGCGGATGGCGCCCCACCTCAGACGCTAGAATAATCTCCTTGGTCTAGTGAAAAGGGGATAGACTCCCTCGATGTCTGGCTGAAACCGACATTAGGCCGACCGACGATTGTATATACAGTAATACATTTATGGGTGATACACCCATAGATACATTTTATAAAATAAAAAGTTAATTTTCTTCAAAATCAAAGATAACAAGACTTTATTATTACTAGTGGAACATTATACCATCAAAACAGATATTATTAGGTATTATTTATTACTAAAATTAATGGGGCCGGTTTAGCTCAGTCGGTAGAGTGTTCGGCTAGGAATCTCAAGGTTCTTGGTTCGATACTGACCCCCACCAACTCAGCGTATGAGTAGCACAGGGATCTGTGTGGTAAAGTAAAGAGCTGATAGTAGGTGTGGGGCTCCACCTCAGATGCACAAATAATCTCCTTGGTCTAGCGCTAGTGAAAAGGGGATAGACTCCCTCGCTGTCTGGCTGATACCAACATTAGGCCGCCCCGACGACTTTACTTTACTTTATTACTAAACTTTACAGCACTGAAACTTCCGGTTTTTAGTTTCAAATAAAAAGTAAATTTACCGTGTGCCCCCTGACGGCTAGGGTAGTAGTATACACCGACTGTACCTCTGCAGACGGATAAAATCCTCCCAATTGAGCCACTTGTTGAACGTGGGTAGCGACCCGCGATGCCCAAGGACGAAATGCTGGCGACTGAGCAGTCCATGACATGCAACACTCCACTTTGGTCCTTACTTAGATTAGACGGTCGATCCATCGGCTGTTTAAGTCAAACCCTAGCACCTATATGATTGTCCCGACACTATTGCCTTTATAATAGACCCCAATCCCTTTTATCGTATGTGTGATAGAAAGCGGTGGTTGGCGGTCTTAGTCTCTGGGAATTGACGTTAATTTGCATCTAATATTGAAGTTCCAATTCTGAATCTCTGAAGCGTGTGGAGTAGTCTTTTATCACCATTACTCACAGGTCCACCCAGATCTGAAGTGGTAGTACCTGTTAGAGTTCAATCTAGGGGTTGAATAAAAAATGAGTTCAAAGAATGTGTTTAAAAATTGAGTTAACAAAAATTGAATATGCATCAAGAATGTATAAAATAAAACGTCTTCGGCATAAGATAACTCAACAAGGGTTGACATGCCGTAAAATCTACCCAACCAACCAACCAACCAACCAAAAAGAAAAATAGGTAAACTACCTGAACTAAAGGCGTCTTCTGTTGAATATAGACATTATATTCGTGCAGGAACATAGATGCTACTGTTGCATAATTTATGAGCAGTTATGAATTATGAACGTGCCTGTAGTTAGAATTTGACATTAGGATCCGTTAACTTAAAATGATGGGATCCATTGAAAGTTATCCACAGTTGTCGGTAATGACCTTTTACTTGATCCATTGAAAGTGTGCGATTGAACGTGTGGGAATAGGTTTTAGTTAGGAGATGTGACGCAGCTTTCAGTGTGGGTGGACCTATGGGTCACCGCTCTGATGTCGGTTCTCCCCTACTGCGGAATCAAATGGGCAGGGTTGCGAAAATTAAGTTTCATCATTAAGAAACTCTATTGTTGTGAATTGATTATTAAAACACGCAATGTCCAGCCCAGCACAAAGAAGAATCAACAGAAAGAAGAAGACTAAGCCTTAACCGAAGCCCAGAAAATGGCCGACGACCTAGACGAAGAACCAGAAGAGAAGTTAAAAATTAAGACAAGCAGTTATCATCTATTAACTCTCTATCTGTCTCTCTCCCCGTTTATATACCCAATGTTGAACGAGTATATAACATTACCACTTATTCGTATATGAGTATTTCCATGTCAAATCAACCAAGGCCATGTCACCCATCCCCTTCCCCTTCAATTTTTCTGAAATTTTGTCCAATTGTGGATTATGATAAAGTTAGTCAATCCTCCAAATTTGAGCTTCCAATTCCAAAAAATGGCGGAGTTATGCGGATTTATCTCTCCAAATTTGATGGGGGAGGTCACGAAAAATAGCGACTTTTTGTAACTTATTTTTGTCTGTAAAATGAGTTCTAGAGCTTCCCTACTCATAAAAATTGGTTTATAAAAGCATTTTTGTCAAAGGTCTAATAATCGTCTAACATTAACATAGTCCACACCTGGAAAAAAATTCAGAAAAATTGAAGCGGGTGGGTGACAATTTTACTTTTTTCTGGATGATTTGACATGAAATTACCCATATTCTAATTAAACTGTGCAATTTGTAAGCCTTCAACTATTTAAATGAGAAAATTGATTAAAGAAAAAACAAAACAACATCGCAGTAGTAGTAGAAATGATTTAAAGATATTTATAAATATAGTGAAAGTATTCGAGAGCTTTAAAAGAATTGGGACAGTTCTTGATCATACGAGGGGAGTCACCCAAATTCCCGGAACCTGTCAGGACGGAACTAGTGTATGATTATATCACGATGAATGATTTTAACAAGTGATGTCATGCCATATGCATCGAATATTTTTAGCTTTTGTCTACAACCCTACGGTGGTTGGTTGGTTGGTTGGTTGGTTGGTTAGATTTTATGCATGTCAACCCTCGTTGGATTATTTTATACCGAAGACATTTTGTTTTATTCATTCTTTTTGGGTATTTAATTTTTTTCAAAGTCATTTTTAAAACACATTTAAAAAAAAACACATTCTTAAAAATTACTTAACCCATAGATGGGACACTAACAGGTAAAAGCTAACCTGGGAGTAATGACGATGAACGGGTACTCCGCTCTCTGGAGCTATAGAATTGGAGTTTTACCACTATATGTAGTTTAAGGTCAGACCCTGGACACTAAGATCCTCAGCCACCGCCTTCTAGCTCGTTCATATAGGATCAAAAAGGGTTGTGGGATAATCATCTAGGTGCTAGGCTTCATGTGACGATTAATCAGAGGTGTCCTCTTTGATCGTCCGTCTAGCCAAAGTAAGGGCCAACAGTGTTGCATGTCATGGACTGCTCATCCATCAGGATTCCGTCCTTAAGCATCACAGGTCGCCACCAACGACCACGGTGAAGTCCGTCTAATTTCTGTTGTAGCCAATAGGGTGGACTGTACGGTAGTACAGGTAGCGTAAAAGTCTTTAGTGTAGAGAATAGAAGTGGCGAACTGAGTTCGAATTCCAGTCAAGGCTGTTTACGTTCAGTTCACTGTAGTGAGAATCAAACTCCCTAAAAATGATCAGTGAGTTTATCTCGAGTGCCCTGGGCATGACGTTAAACTGCATCTCATGGTGAAGTTCCAATTCTGGAGCACTGGGGAGTGTACAATACCCTTACATCGCCATTACTCCCAGGTCCACCCTGACCCAGAGTGGTAGTACCTACTAGGGTCCATCTATGAGTTAAATAGGAGAAAATGAAAAAAACTATTTTTAACTCAGAGATGAACTTTTTCATGAATGTGAATTGTGTGCTAATTAAACTGGTTTTTATGAGTGACGATATACAAACAGTAGTTTCATTTTTGCCTCATTTATAATTGAACAATAATCTGAGCGAGTTAAGATTTTATTCTGAGTCAAATAAATATAAATGTCTCAGTACTGATATGCCAGGGTAGATGTCAGAGAAAATAATGAGTGATCACCTAGGTAAACCACTCTCATATAACTACCATACTTACTCAGGTGGTAACATTAAAAACTACTACACTCATATTATGAACACTAATAACTCCCAGTAAACACACACACACACACACACACACACACACACACATATATATATATATATATATATATATATAGTAATCTACAGACACGTGTTTCGAGGTATCACCTCTCATCAGTGCAGTTATACCATTTTTAGCAGCTACCTCTGGCTGGGTTCGAGACCCGAACGAACTTACGCTCGTCAGACCTCTTACTCATACGGCCACAGTCAGCTGCCAAGTATAGCAGGCTATTTAATCGCTACATTTCTAAGCGGAAATGAACGCCTTCGCACTAGCAGGATGTGACACAAGGTCAATTTCTTAAGTGGAGTTTAACAGGTTGGAATTAAGAGTTTTCCTTCTCCTAAACTGGTTCCCTAGTTAGTGTTAAAGAGGCCAGTTTGTCCTAATATTTACCTATTACCTGAGGCAGTGTAGTTGGATGTATACCTTTCCCAAGGGTATTTGCGCTATGCAATATGTAAACGGCCTCGTCCAAGATTCGAACTCGGTTCGACGGGTCCATTTTTAAAACTATAGACATTACACCACGCACCTCCATCAGTAAGTATACATTGTATACTTACTGTATACGATACATATAGGTATATAAATATATTTCTGACTCCATAATTTGAACTCTTGGTCAGTCGAGTGATTTGGTTCAAGGTCTGATTTGATCCTCTTATCTCATTTAGTTTCTTGTAATACATTAGAAGTTATATCAATGAACACATCTATATATATATAAAAAGAATTTGGTATGTCCGTGTCGACGTATAACTCCAAAGCAGGAGGTCACTCAGATTCGAAATCATGCATACACATTAATAACCATCTAACTAAAAGCATTAATTTTTACTGATTAAGGGATATAATTAATTAATTAAACCAAAATCAACCGATTTGCGGAACTGTCCGTATACCAGCTGCTGCTTTTAATAAAATATTGTTCGCTGTCTGCTTTCTATTATAGCTATACCAGTAGTTTAATTTAATTTTAGTGAACAAAATCGCAGTCTAAGTCGTTCAGCTCGGAATCTCTCGCCTATTTATGGTCCAATCTTTATATATAGTCCGGTCATGGACCTCGGGTACTTTTGCTAGTAATCTATAATTCCTTGGTTACTTCTTTAAATCATGTCTCCATGTCAGTAGGAAACTAAGATAGCCTTACCTATATAACCAGTCTTGTTTACTATGGTCTGTATCCTTCAGGAATTTTGCTAGGGATGACCACTGAGAAGGATCAATTAATTTTTCCAGAATACCCAAAGTGAAAGAATGTGTTTAAAAATTTAATTAAAAAAAAAATTCAGATAACCATCAAGAATGAACAAAACAATATATTCGGCATTAAATAACCCAAGGGTTGACATGTCGTTAAATCCAACCAACCAACCAACCAACCAACCAACCGTTTATCTCGATAACCGTAACATAACATGAGGAGCCAGAAAGTATTCTTTTTGTTGATGTTGTTATATAAATCAAGTGTTGTTTTTTTTTTTTTTTTGTTCGCATGCAAATTTTAAGCTTCCATTATAAGACGAAACGAAATTTCCCCGCATCCGCCCTCAACTTTTTTGAAAATGTTTGGCTTTGCCGCTTGGGGTGTTGTTGTTGGTTTTGATGGTGGGGATGGCTGTTGGTATGTACAAAATTCGTTAACGGCAACACCCATTTTGATCTGAAAATAATCAAAAATTCATCTTTCACGCTGACGATTTAATATTCCACACTACGGCACGTAAATGTCCTTTGCTAACAAGATACGCCCTTCTATGTCGTTGTCAATCTTCCTCTCATTCTATTTTAGTTCTTACTTTTTGGTAAATCATTCTTTCTTTCTTTCTTTCTTTTCTTTTCTTCTTTTTTTCTTCCTTTTTTCTTTCTTTTTTCTTCTTTTTCTTTCTTTCTTCTTTTCATTGATTTTTTCTTTCTTTTATCTTTCGTTCTTTTTTCTTTCTTTCTTTCTTTCATTTTTTCTTTCTTCTTTCTTTCTTTCTTTCTTTTCTTTTCTTCTCTTCTTTTCTTCTTTTTTTCTTCCTTTTTCTTTCTTTCTTTTTTCTTTTTTTCTTTCTTTCTTTTTTCTTTTTTCTTTTTTCTTTCTTCCTTTCTTTTTTTCTTCCTTTCTTTTTTTCTTTCTTTCTTTTTTCTTTCTATTTTTCTTTCTTTTTTCTTTCATTCATTCATTCATTCATTTTTTTCTTTCTTTCTTTCACTTTTGTTTCATCATTCCTATTTATTTGTGACGTGTTTTGTGACAAACATAGGCAATATATTTCTTAAATTGATCGACAAACATTTCTTACGATCAAATGAGCTCCAAAAATATTCAATAGAAACAGACTAAAAGGTAAGTTTAGTTGCACAGAAAACTGACCACAAATTATAGAGAAAGAACAAAAAATCCCCAGCATGTAATATACACCAAAAACTCTAGCATGTAAGTGTTGATCAAAGGTCACTTTGATTTTTTCCAATATTTCAGGTGACATTCACCCTTTTTCAAGGTATTATATGACAACTATGAGTGTGTAAAAAAAGGTGAAAGGAAACAATCCCGAGAAAAAGAATTAATGTGTTTCATTTCACTTTTTTACACACTCATAGTTGTCATATAATACATTGATAAAGGGTGAATGTCTCCCGAAATATTGGAAAAAATCAAGCGAACTTGGACCAAAACAACGGCTGTGTATTGAAACTGTTTTTGTTTGTTTTTTGTTTGTTTTTGTTCGCTTGTTCATTTCCCAGGTTTCATGATATAAACCCCCCCCCAAAAAAAAAACCGTTCACAAGAACAAAATTGATACATAACTAAATTCCTTTATAAAGAAGCATATGTGGACTCAACATCAACCAATAACATTATATATATACATACTAGCAAATATGCACCCTCCGGGTGCAAGTATTTAAGTTTTAATGTAATAAAATATATTTAATTAGAAAGTCTAACGGAACTAATAAGAATACAGATATAAACAGAGTATATATATAATAAAAAATGGAACAACTGAAACTTACTCTTCCATCACTCTCGTCTTTCATTGTTATTTTTTCTAATTCAAGTATTAGTTATAAGAGGAAGTAAAGAATAAATGACAGTTATTTTATCTTATTAATGGATTTCTTTTAAGATTCATTGAAGAGATTTTTGCTTATATTCATTAAATAAAACCAAACAGTTAGAAATCAATAATACTAAGCACATATTTATTAAATTCGATTTTTTAATATTAATATGCAAATTAGCCTTCCCGTTCACACTGTAAACGCTATTTTGTATATATAAATATAATTGCATGTTGTCAGTATGTAGACATAGTTAACAGTATTAATAATGTAAGACAATTTTATTAATAATTGAGGTTTAGATAAAAATAAAATCATGGAGAATGTGATGTCAATAACTAAGGGAATTGTGACTTGAGTAGGAATATAGTTTCGGTTACAGACAGAAAAACACACAATCCCATTATAATAAGATAATATATATATATATATATATATATATATATTAAGCAACCAAGGGTACAACAGATAGATTAATCTCTTTCCTAAGTGCATTAGCGCGAAATGAACGTAAAACTGCCTCGTCCAGAATTTGAACTCTGGTCGCCGATTCCATTTCCGATGACAGTAACCTTTACGCTAAGTGCGCCTCCAACTATGCTATTTACCACTATGACTTGATTGATTTGAAACAATTTAACAATCATCAATAAAACTTGATAATCTAGAATTTAAGATTTAGCTTTAACGATTTTCAAACGCCAGCAGCGTCGATAAATGAGACGAAACGCAATGCTGCTGCCATTTACAAGGTGTGTCAAAAAAGTTTCGAGATTTTTGACACACCTTGTATTCTGAAAAAATTAACGTTCCATTCATTAATTTTTTCAGAATACAAGATGTGTCAAAAAAGTACCAAGTTTAAAGCTGTATTTACCAAGATAGAAATGAAGAATGAATAGAACATTATTTTTTTTCAAAACATAAGGTGTGTCAAAAAAGTACCAAGTTTAAAGCTGGAAATTAAGAATGAATAGATTTTTTTTTTCAAAATACAAGGTGAGTCAAAAAGTATCCATATTTTTGTACTTTTTGTAAATTATTAACCACATTGAATTATTTCGAAGTCTTTTTATAAAAATCTAAAGTTTTTTAATCTTCTTTTGGGATCTTTTGCAATTTAAATTCAATTCTTTTTTTTAATATTCCGTATTTCTATATGTCACACTCTCAACCAATGTTCCATCAAACAATACAAACCATCCTTAAATAAAATTAATTTTCAATGCAGTAATCACATTTTAAAATGCCTATAACACTTTTCCTGTCAATTCTCCTACCTCCAGCCTCCAGCCTCCACATCCATTAATATACTTTGAAAAAAAAAAACTGGAACACATCACCCCTGATGATGGCACTTCGAAGTGCCGAAAGTACTCGGGATATGAACTTCGGTTGACTAATCCACGAACTCCATCCAAATATAAAAAAAGTTGGCCAGAAAGCTTGAAAAGATCACCAATAAAATAGTTAAACAGGAGACCAGCCTTTTGTTTAATTCCACACGCACACACACACACACACACAACACACACACATATATATATGCATGGTGTTGATTGGGAGTCTCCGTATGCTTCTAGTGAGTATATATATATATATATATATATATATATATATATGGACTAAACACAGATACATGCACACTAAAAGCTTACATATATTTCCAAGACACCCCCATACCACCAACCCCATGACCCCTATCAGATTACTACACACACAGTACTAACTCATTAATCACCAACTAACCAATCAGCACCCAGCACGTTCTCATCATCAAAAGGAGCAGCAAGCAGCCAGGAAATTACTACTGTCCACGGTCTTAAAGAAGGGAGTTTATCACAATCCCGAAAATTCACCACTACTACTAAATAAAAGGAACTAACCCCCCCCCCAAAAAAAAAAAAACAAAAAAACAAACAAAAAACAACCGAGTTTTCTGATATTTATTCCCAGATGAATATATTATGATAACTACATTATTATAATATAGCACTTTAATGCTTCACACTAATGCCCACACCTGATATATGTACTTCAGAAAAACGGATACAGATACAAAAAATATATCTCAAATATATATATATATATATATATATATATATATATATATATATATATATATATGATAAAATGAAAAAAACAAAAAGATGTTTACAACTGCATGGGCTCATCAGAGAGAGTGTGCAAACCGTTTCGGGGCCTTTCTCTCGACGGTTTAAAAAGC
The DNA here is from genome assembly GCA_023376005.1 of Doryteuthis pealeii. Lineage (NCBI taxonomy): Eukaryota > Metazoa > Mollusca > Cephalopoda > Myopsida > Loliginidae > Doryteuthis > Doryteuthis pealeii. Next base: position 15,388,720 of record CM042149.1, read on the forward strand.
AACACCGGCCCTTCCTCACTAATATATGAGGACCCTCGCAATATCATGCATCGACCGCACGTGGGTCGGTCATCAACAAAAAATAAGACGGGAAAAATCACCGTTAGCAAAAACAGAACGCTGCTAGTCAAACGTTGGAATTAATCAAAAAATGCGCTGTCTATATAAAAAATAAAATGAATTTTATTTAAAAATAAAATGAATTTTATTTAAAAATAAAATGAACCTCATTTTTAATTTTAAAAAATAATCAGAAGCATTATAGTTATAAAATAAGACTCAAAAAAGTCTGGTGTAGAGTAATTTAAAAAAGTGTAAATTTGTATAAAAAGTGTATATAAATATCAAAATTATTTGTAATACAATCCAACTGTAAAATAAGTAGCCCACTTTTATAGGTAAATCCGTGGTGTTATGGATAAATATCATTGAAGGAGTAAACATTCATATGTAAAGTTTTTTCATGGACAAGTATGTGAAAATAAAATGGAAATTAATCCGACAGTATGAATATGATAAAATGAAAAAACAAAAGATGTTTACTGCATGGGCTCATCAGGAGAGAGTGTGCAACTGCATGGGCTCATCAGGAGACAGTGTGCAAACCCGAAACGGTTTGCACACTCTCTCCTGATGAGCCCATGCAGTTGTAAACATCTTTTGTTTTTTCATTTTATCATATTCATACTGTCGGATTAATTTCCATTTTATTTCACACACACACACACACACACACACACACACACACACACACACACACACACACACATATATATATATATATATATATATATATATATATATATATATATATAATATATAATATATACATAAGAGATCTATAGTTGATATGTAAGGCCAGGTTTTTTTTTATCAAAACACAAATTTGCGCCATTTTGTTCTTAGTCGATCAGAACTTCTTAACGTTTTATTGGATTTTATTTGATAAATTGTTAATTCAGCAGCTCAAATCCTTTAACAAATAAACAAAATCCCCCACATCTGTTCGTGTGTGCGTAACGGAAAAGGTCGAAATAAAATAAATAATATCAAAACGAATTTTCTGATGCGCTTATCAGTTACACGTAATAAAATGAACAATGCCAAAAAAACACTGGTGGACTTACAACTGGTTTTGTAAGTGTTGTTAGCTGAATAAATAAAGAAGATTATTGGTCGTCCCATTGCTTATCTACTACACAGGTCTGACTTGGTGGGAAAGAAGAATTGTTTCCCAACCAATATCTACGGTAGGTGATCTATTGACGAATATGGAGGTAGACAAGTTAATTTAAAGGTTGAAAAAACACAGTTTTTTCCACCAACTTTATGTCTTCAGATATGGATCAGTAAATTCGTAGTCTAATGGTGAAAATAAGAAAACATTCGTTTCCACAGTAGATATTTAATCTTTGAAACGTAATCTCATACTTTTTCAATGCAAACATCTCCCTCTATTTTTGTATATATATATATATATATATATATATATATATATATGGTAATGGCTACAATAGTGCTTAATTGGAGTCGTACCTATTTTTGAAAATTATACCTATTTAAATGTATGGCTAAACAAATCGAGAAATCAATCTCTGTATGTATATTAGGCCTCATCAGCAGAGCTATAGATCGGAAGACCGCCTGTGCGTGATTTGAAACCGGACTGCTAACACAACCCCTACACAAACGACTTCCCTCTTCTAGACTTTTATTACACGACGATATGATAAGTTGTAAACACGGTTTGTTTGGAATGGCTTTTTTGCCGACAATTTTTGGAGAATAAGTGCGTTGTAGAAGAAGTTATTTCCCGACCGCGGTTTCGGTGTTACTCTAACACCTTCATCAGGGGGACTGAATGGATATTTTCGGTTACTTTATATAGCTAGACTGATATTTTTATTAATTAAGTCATTTTATTTGGGAATCTAATTATTTCTAACTTTTCCTGTGGACACAAGGATGAGTTCCTAGGAAAATGTATGCATAGATTACGCAATGCATTAGAATACCAATAAGATAAATTGATCAATAAGGGCATAATACAGTAAAATTATGATAAAGCAGTAACAAAGAAAAACTACTAGAAGAATAAAGAAAGAAATAAAAAAACTGACCCCATAAAGGTCAATAGAGTAAGTTGAAGATAGTGGTAAGTATAATAAAAGTATAATCTTACAGCGCACTACTACCCACGTAGGTCAAGATAGGAGGAGTTTAACCTCAACTACAAACTAGCAGCCCACCAAGATTAAATTTCAGGAAGAATTAAAGAATATCAGTCTAGCTATATAAAGTAACCGAAAATATCCGAAAATATCAGTCCCCCTGATGAAGGTGTGAGAGTAACACCGAAACCGCGGTCGGGAAATAACTTCTTCTACGACTATTAATGCTCTATATTCACAATATATTGAGCCCTATTGGATTAACTACTTACGCTATGTTCACATAGTAGTACCCATAAATGGATATATATATATATATATATATATATATATATATATATATATTGAGGAGTAACAGATGGAGTAGATCAAAATGTGATTGAAAATTGAGGAAATATAGATAAAACACAAAACCACTTCGTTCAATTAATTTTTCGCCCCGGTTTATAACGAAGCTTCTTCAGAATTTTGACGAAGCGTCGTTAGAGACTGCATCGAAATATCAATTGAACGAAGTTGTTTTGTATTTTATCCGTATTTCCTCAATGTTCAATCACACACACACACACACACACACACACACACACACATATATATATATATATATGAAGAGAGAAAGAGAGAGAGTTTTTGTGTGCGTGTGTGTGTGTCAGAGAGAGAGAGAGAGAGAGAGAGAGAGAGAGAGAGAGAGAAGAGAGAGAGAGAGAGAGACGCACACACGTATAAACACAGATAAATGTGCACACACACATGTACATACAAGTACACACACATGCACATACAAGTACACACACACATACCCCCTAACATACACACACACACAGAAATATACAAAGACATATATATATATATATATATATATATATATATATGTTTATTAGAAAATGTATACGTGTATGTGTAAAATTTTGGTATATATTTAATTGCATGGATATATATATATATATATATATATATATATATCATATTGTATGGAAACAAGTCTGCTACCATTAGTTTCATGCTATCCAAACTTAATTGGTTAAGCGGAACAATCGTTAAGCAGCAAAATATTTTTTAAATGATAAAAATATTGTCAAATGTATTGTGCGTTTGTTTAACTGTAAGCGCATTTCACTTATTTGATGCGTTGAAAGGTGTGAGGACAAAAGAGGTAGAGAGATAGGGGATACGGTGGTTTGGGAGTTCAAAGCAGTTCTGTCAGGGTAATTGAAAGTCTGGGGTATTATAATATACAATACAATTAAGAGGCGATTGATTGTTATCATTGGTTTCAAAGCAGCATACTAGCCACTTATAATCAGTATAACCCGCCTGTGAAAAACCTTTTCGCTGCTTTGAAACAAATCATAACAATCAGCTCTTAATTGTTTTGTACAATATAACAAATAAATCTAACTCTTACACCTTTAATCAAGCACTTTATTTTCAATTCTCCAATACAAAATGCACACACACACACACACACACACACACACACATATATATATATATATATATATATATATATGTGTGTGTGTGTGTGTGTGTATGTGTCTATAAGTGCATTTTTCCTTTATATGTTTGGTTGAATGCGACAGACATTTTATGTCTGACGAGTTTCTTTTCGTTCTTTTCCAATTGTCTGGACAGCTTCTTTTTTTTTATTTGGATGGAATTGGTTAATGAATCTACCGAAGGCTCTTTCACGAGTACTTTCAGCACTACTTAGTGCCATTGTCAGGTGTAGAGTTTTTTTCGTAGTTTTTTCGTGATTCTTTTTAAACAGAGTAGCGGTAGGAGTAAGTAGGAGGAAAGACTCACAGAATGATAAGAAATTTGATGGGGATGCGGGGATGAGAATTAGTGGGAATTAACGGAATTTGAGAAGGTGCCTGCTGTATTCAAAGTTATTCTTGTTTACGGTGCTTTTTTTTGTTTAATGTTTAGGGTTTCGAGTATTTTAAGTTTTTGTTTGTTTTTTCTTTAAGAAGTATGTGTGTGTTTTCAGTAAGAATTTTCCGAGGGGGGCATGAATGTGATTTTAAGTGTTGCATGATCAAGCTTGTATCAGATAAATGTAGTGTTAAAGGGCGCGACAATTTGTCTCTCTCTATATATATAGAAGTGTGGGTTCCATATATATGCATTCTTATATATATATATATATATATATATATATATAATATATATATAATTATAGTTTAAATACATTTAAGAGTTCATTTACCAATTGTTTTGGAGCCTCACTTTTAGGTGATTGGTCATCATCAGTGAATGTTATAATGTAGATCGTGCGTTTGTCTGTCTGTAACCGAAACTATATTACTACTGAAGTCACAATTCCCTTAGTTATTAATGTCACATTCTCCATGATTTTATTTTTATTTAAACCTCAATTATTAATAAAATTGTTTTACATTAGTAATACCGATGAACATATCTACAGGTATTTGCCTCATACCCCACTTGGTATGGGCTGGGCACAAGGCCTCGTTTAAACGTGAGCCCACCCACAACCGAAGCTCATCGGTGGGAAAGAACAAAAATTGCGTCGATCCCGTCGGCATTCCCCCTCACGGGGGGCGCCTCAGGCGCTGGGCAATAAATCCAGCCCTGTCCCTTTAAGCCAAGGAGGCAGGTATTGCCTGGGGGGCAGCCCCCTGGGATCGACTCTATTAACTTGTAAAGATCCAGGACCGAAGCCACTGGACCCCTAGCGTTGGCCAGATCTATATGCTAATAACATACAATTTATATATACAACAAAATAGAGGTTTACAGTGTGAACGGGAAGGCTAATTTGCATATTGATATTAAAAAATTGATTTTAATAAATATGTGCTTAGTATTATTGATTTCTAATTGTTTGGTTTTATCTTAATGAATATGAACAAAAATCTCGGGATACATCCTTAAAAAATCCATTAACAAGAACAAATAACTGTTATTTTATTTTTTATTTCTTATTTTAACTAAATAATAAATTAGGAAAATTTAGCAATGAAAGACGAGAGGGATTGAAAAGTAAGTTTCAGTTGTTCATTTTTCGATTATACTCCCCTCTGTTTCAAATCTGTTTATCTGCATTCTTATTTAGTTTCATTAGCCTTTTTAATTCAATATGATATTTTATCACATTAAAACTTGCGCCCGAAGGATGCATATGGGCAATTCCATGTCAAATCATCCAGAAAAAAATTAAAATTGTCACTACCCCTTCAATTTTTCAGAAATTTTGTAAATGTGGGAATGTGTTAAAGTTAGATATTCCCCAAAATTTGAGATTCCAATACAAAAAATTGGCGGAGTTATGTCGATTTTTAGTTCTTCAAATTTGGTGGGGTTCGCGAAAAATGGTGACTTTTTGTAATCTATGTTCCTCTGTAAAATGAGTTCTAGAGCTTCCCTATTCCTAAAAATTGGTTTATAAAAGCATTTTTGTCCAGGGAATCCAAAAATGCCATTGAAAAAGTCTGAAACTTAACCAATGTTAAGTTATTGATAATTTTTGATTTTTAATGGCAAGATCAATATGCCAATGTGGCACTGAATATAAGACAAATTTTTTGTCTATTATTATATCACATAAATTGAACATTATTTGACCGACAGACCGACAGACAGACAGACGCACACACACACACACACACACACACACACACACACAGACAGACAGACAGACGGCAGACAGACAGAGACACCCCCCATATATATATATTTAACTTTCAAAGAAAGAAAAAGTTAACAAACAGTCATCTCGTTATATTTTTATTTCGACCAGAAACTCAAAAAATGAATCTTAGCCTCATCAGACGTGTTTTAAATACAGGGAATCTCAAAAAAAAAAAAAAAAAAAAAGAAAGAAAAAAGAAAAAAATATCAATAGATATAGAATAGAGTTTATATTGCTATAGAACATTCTCTTTTTTTTGGTTGTGTCCCGAACTTTTCAGCAACCCTTGTATATATTGGGGAATAGAATAGAGGTTACATTGCTCGTCTGTCTGTATGTATGTTTCACTCAGTCTTCCCTTTTTCTTGTCTCTGTCTCCGTCTCTTTCTCTTTCTCTCCTCCTCCCCCCTCTCTCTCTCTCTCTCTCTCTCTCTCTCTCTCTCTATATATATATATATATATATATATATATATATATATAACGGCTGGACTGCGACATCGTGAGTGCATTTACAATGCATTCCTATAGTAAAATCATTTGCAATGCATTCCTTTAATAAGATTATTTACAATGTAAAAATCATTTGCAATACATTCCTATAGTAAAATCATTTACAAGGCAACTTTTTGTCGTGCCGTGAACTTTTCAGCAACCCTCGTATATATTGTATATATTTATATATGCATTGTGTTGATGAAAAAAGTTTCTACTTGCTTCTTTGCACAATATTATGGAAATCTTAGAGGTGATTTTGCCGTTTACCCAGCTCTTTATTGCTGGTACAATCAGTCAACTGTGGTATGTGCTACTAGACTTATAAAAAAATTTAGAAGCGAGGAAAATGGGTTCCATATGAAGTTAATGAAACGAACATCGGTCAGCGTTGCAACATTCGTTTTTTTCTTCTCTCTTCTTGCTCGATATAAAAAAGTCAGTTTGGAACGAACCATTCACTGGATATGAAAAATGGATTTATGACGAGAAAGCAAAACGAAGAAAATCGGGGCTAAATCCCAGACAGTCTTAAACCAGGGAAAATATATATATTCTGTCTAGGTAGTAGGTTTCAAAACGAATAATGCATTACCAAGTGCTTTGACCTGAACAAATTCTTACTCACAATGATATAGTGAGAAACTGGCTTGTTTGAAAGACAAATTATGCCAGTTAGTCAGTGTTACGAATTAAGTGGCTATCCTTTAGGCTTCAATCAAGAGCACTTGTCCAGCGGAGATCCTTGTGTAGTTTCGATCTACGGGTAAAGAATACTTTTGGTTGTTCCTTGGTGCTCCTCAGTCTTACAAGTCCTTCATCAATGATTGCAAATGGGTGTCTCTCATTATCAGTGATTATGTAGTCAACCAGCCACGAGTAGTAGCTGGAGCCCTACAAGGAGACGAGCACCATATACATTCATAATATGCTTAGACTATGTACTTCGAACATCATTAGATCCCATAAGAGAAAAAGGCCTCGCACTAAAAAAGACAAGAAGCAGGCGATATCCCGCGCAGACTATTACGGGTGCGGACTACGCAGATGACCTGGTGCTTCATACAGATACATCTGCACAGGTAGAATCCCTACAGCATAGCTTAGAGAAGACAGCACGAAACATAGGTTTATATGTGAACTTCGATAAAACAGAGTTCATCTGTTTTAAAAAGAAAGGTGTCATCTCCACTCTAAACCTAGGTAGTAATATCTCATCCACAGATAGTGATGTTAATGCACGCATAGGGAACGCATGGTCCGCTATAAAGAGATTATCAGTTATATGGAAGTCAGACATCGCCAACAAGTTGAAGCGACAATTCCCATGTCATAGTGGTATCAGTGCTGCTTGCATGGCTGCACCACTTGTATCTTGACGAGGCGTTGGAAAGTAGGCTGGGTGATAACTGCACAAGGATCCTGCGTGAGATCTTGAATAAATCGTGGAAGCAACATCCCACAAGAAAGCAGATATATGGCTACCTGTCACACAAACCATCCGAGTAAGACGAACAAGACATACCGGACACTGCTGGAGAAGTAAGGATGAACCCATAAGCGACGTCCTTTTATAGAAACCAGCACATAGATATACTAATGTAGGTCGTCCACCAAAGACCTACATAGACCAGCTCTGTACGGATACTGCATGCTGGTGGAGGACCTCCCGGGGTCAATGAATGACAGGGATGGTTGGCGAGAGATTGTCATGGATATCTGCGCTGCTGGCATGACATGATGATGATGATGATTTATATCAAAAGGCTTGTGAAATATTATTAATAAACATTCTAAAAATATAACCAGGTTAAAACATAACCTTATATGAATGAAATCCACCTTTAAATATTTTTTTCTTCTCAAATACTTCTAGCCTATGGTCTCCCCAAATAAACGGTTATCGCTAAAATGATGCTCTATAAAGATGCAAAAGCAATGGTTTGCTTACCCGATGGTGACACAGATTTCTTTGACGTTGTCCTTGAGTCCTACAAAGAGATTCATCAACATGATTTCTATAAATGATTTTATAGACTACGTACTACGAACATTATGGAAACTAATGAAAGAGCATCGAATTAAAAAAAAAACAAACAAAAAGCATACAATATCCCACAAACTATTATAGATGTGGACTACGATCTAGGACTTCCAGGAAACACACCTGCCTAAGCCAAATCACTGCAGCATAGCCCGAAGAAGACAGCAAGTGGCCTGGGCTTCTATATGAACTCAGATAAAATGGAGTCCATGTGTTTTGAATAAGATGGAGAATCTCCCCACTGGATACCAAGTCTCTGAAATTGGTAGACTAGTTCACATACCTGGGTAACAATATCTCATCTACAGAAAGTGCCGTCAATATACACATAGAAAAGACATGGACTACTATTGAAAAACTATCGATCATATAGAAATATGATCCCTCTGATAAGAAAAAGCGATAATTATTCCAACCTGTAGCCATGACAGTGTTACTGCACGGCTGCACCACATGGACTTTAACGGAAAGCACATCACACACACACACACACACACACACACACACACACACATATATAATATTATATATATAAATTTAACATTTTGAAAAAACATATGATGTTTGTTATATTGCTGACAGATAACAAACATCATATGTTTTTTCAAAATGTTAAATTTCATTCTGTCGGATTAATTTCATCTATATATATATATATATATATATATATATGGTTTGAAAATTGCATATGCGAGAAACTGTCAGTATCCAAGTGCCATTGACTTCATGTCCACGCTACCCTAATTTATATATAAATATGATCATTCTTTTAGAAAAATTACTTAAAAGAAAATAATTTGAATGGTTGTACTTAATTATGGTTGATATTGTTCATCTAAAAATTCCAACCATTAAAAAAATTAAAGAAATTTTAAAGAATTGTTAAGATTATCACTCGACTTACCAAGTCATGGTTTTCATTTAGTGTATTGTATTCTGTTATATTGTATATTGATGCCGTACACACTTACATAATTTCTTCTGTTTCCAGTCAAAGTAAATCCTTCCCGGCATTCACGTGCATAACCACCTTTCAGAGCAAGACAAAGCTGTTCATATCCGCCATTGTCTTCATCGCAATCGGATTCCACTGCAAATAGACAAAGTCGCAATAAATATAAACATAAACAGAATCAGAATTCATCGTCGGTGAATTATTTACTATCATAAAACAGGATGAGTATTAAGTAAAACATAATTGTCTCCAGTTAAGACAAACAAAAAATGCTTGACACTGTTGTAGAAGCAGCGACGAACGCATGTGACGTTCTCCTGTTGACACCTACACACGGACGTACCAGTATTGGCCGATCAGCAAAAAAACTTATGTTCATCATATCAGTACGGACACTGTATGCCAGGCCGAGGACTTGCCAGAAGCGATGATCGATAGGTACGGGTGGCGAGAGTCATGAGGATTCGGGTTAACAGCACGGATTGATGATGATGATGAAGACACTAACGCGTTGTTCGAAGGTTACTTGCTGTCATCACCTCAGATACATTATGGATCATCCGTTTGATTGTGAGGAAATACATAGGAGAAATAGAACACGTGACACATCAGAGAGAAAAAGAAAGCAACAAGAAAGAAAGAAAAACAAAGAAAGAAAAGGGAAAAAGAGAGAAGCTTATTGTCTGCTTCAATGGAATTGAAGGAAGTAAGGAATGAAGGGGGTAAAAAGTAAAAGGTTTGCTTTTGTTGGGTTGGTTTTACATCATATCAATCACTTTCAGGTCATTTAATGCCGAATCAAGTCAATTGATAAACAAAGGACTCATGTCGCTTAAAGTACCTGCTGTTGCTTAAATGGTCACCCAGTTAAGTACTGAACAGGCTCGTTGCTGCTTAACTTCGGTGATATATATATATATAGAGAGAAAAAGAGAGAGAAAGAGTGAGTGAAAGATGAGTGGTTAGGAAGTACGTCCCCCTAGCCAATCTACCATAGTTGATTCGTCGTACATGAAAGGGTTAGTAAGCTAACTTCGCCCACCGTCAATAGTAAAATTCGTTCGAACTTCACAGGTGCTCAGTAGCTGTTGTCTTGTGCCAGACTAAGGTAAGCCTGGGAAACCTCATCACCCCCACCCCTGGATCTCGCCGTTCTTGTCGAGACACGTCAGTGTGAATTAATCGGTGCACTCGGTAAGCGGAGTTGAATTTTTTTTTCCTCTTTGCAAAATCCTGAATTTAATACTCTTGGGAAGATGCCACTAATTTTATAAGTTTTCCAATCTTTTCTTACTTTTTTTTTCTTTCTTTAGTTTTTTTATTTTTATTTTTTAAACTGGTGATTACTATAGTGCTTGTATATTTTAAATATAGAGAGTCATGTCATTCTTGCTGAGTCCGCGATCTGTGACAAATTGATGGAGACACTTTACCACTTTGCTTTCTTTATTTTTTGTTGCCTAACACCGGACATTTGAGAAGAACTTCCGCTGGAATCTCCGACTTTTTTCAAACTCAGTCTATCTATCTATCTATCTATCTATCTATCTATCTAAGACTGTTAAGAATGATCTCTGTTCATATGTATCTATTCATTATTTTTCCGATTCTCTCTATCTATCAATATATCTATCTATCTATTTATATATCTCAGAATGTTCAGAAGTATCTCTGTTCATATCTATCTATTTGTTGCATCTATCTATCTCTCTATCTCTCTCTCTCTCTCTCTCTCTCTCTCTCTCTCTATATATATATATATATATATATATATATATATATATATATATATATTAGAATATTCAGAAGTATCTCTGTTCATATCTATCTATCTATCTATCTATCTATCTGTTCGTTATCTATCTATCTATCTATCTATTTATTTGAGACTGTTCAGAAGTATATCTATTCATATTTATGTTCATTGTATCTATCTATCTATCTATCTATCTATCTATCTATCAATTCGTTATCTACCTATCTATCTATTTGAGACTGTTTATAATTATCTCTGTTCATATCTATCTATTAATTATTTTCCCGATTCTATCTATCTATCTATCTATCTATCTATTTGAGACTGTTCAGAAGTATCTCTATTCATATCTATCTATCTATCTATCTATCTATCTATCTATTCGTTATCTACCTATCTATCTATTTGAGACTGTTTAGAATTATCTCTGTTCATATCTATCTATTCATTATTTTCCCGATTCTATCTATCTATCTATCTATCTATCTATCTATCTGTCTGTGCTGTGCCTATGTAAGTCTGCATGCACTAGTGTACACGCCTACAATAGGAAGTTCGTCTGGCAGAACCAATTCGATTTGCTGGTGTAGTGAATTCTTTGCCCGCTGATTGTTCCACTGTGAATCGGAATCATTCATCTCCGCAGCACACAGACTCTTGATCATCGATGGTTAAAATGAAGAGCCAATTTTTTTTGGCTATGTGTAATAAATAGTTTTGTGGCTGAGATCTTACTCAATCTAACGGTAATATTGTCCACTCCGTATCTGTTGTAGTTTCCGTAAGAGTAAATAAAAGCATTCCTTACGCGCGCATCTCAATATATATATAAGCAAGTAAAGTCGACGGGGCGGCCTAAAGTCGGTATCAGCCAGTCAGCGAGGGAGTCTATCCCCTTTTCAATAGCGCTAGACCAAGGAGATTGTTTTAGCATCTGAGGTGGAGCGCCACACCTACCATCAGCTTCTTACTTTACCACACAGATCCCTGTGCTACTCATACGCTGAGTTGGCGGGGACCGGTATCGAACTAGGGACCTTGTGGTTTCTAGCCGAACGCTCTACCGACTGAGCTAACCATACATGTGTATGTGTGTGTGTTTGTGTGTGTGTGAATATTGTTAATTAACGCCGGAAAAAGATATCAAAAGATCTGAAGTACGTGTCGCAAATGTAAAATAATAATAAAAAGTTTTTTTTAAAAAAAACCTAATCCATTTTGCGAACCTTCTTTTTTAAAATTTAATTTTTTGCCACACAGATCCCTGTGCTACTCATACGCTGAGTTGGCTAGAAAAAAGGGGATAGACTCCCACGCTGTCTGGCTGATACTGACTTTAGGCCACCCCGACGACTTTACTGCACACCACTGCAAATAATCTAATCTGAGGAAAAAAATAGAAATCGATTACACCCTGTTACTCATTGTGTCTAAAACTGACTATATACTGAAAGAAAAGAAATTAAAGTGGTTATTTGAATTAATTTGCACAAGGTTGAATGTTTATTTCTCTTTTATATAGTTTTCTCTTTTTGGTATCCTTATAAACCTGTTGATTATGATGGGTCAGTAAAATGTTCATTAAATGAGGGAGGGTCTTTCTGTGATTGGATATACCAATCACGTGATGAGCCCAGAAGTTTTGGTGCAAAATACCATTTTTACTAAAAAACTTTTACTTGAATCTGAGAAAAAATAGAAATCGATTGCACCCTGTTACTTCAGTGGATCTAAAACTGACTGTATGCTTAAAAGAAAATAAATTAAAGTGGTTATCTGAATTAATTTGCACAAGGTTGTATATTTATTTCACTTTTATATAGTTTTCTCTTTTTGGTGTCCTTGTAAACCTGTTGATTACATAACATGTATAAAGTTTTAAAAAAAAACCTTTACTTGAATTGCATGAATAATTATATAATGTCAACATGATTTCATCTTGCTCTAACTTATTTCTTTAAATAAAAAGATTATGTTATCTAACTTTACCGTCAAAGTAATATGTTATTGATTTAAACTGCCATCAATTCTAATTGGAAGCAAGATGTAAAAAAGAAAAAAATGCGAGAAGAGGTCACAGTTTTTATTTTTAGATTTAATATTACTGTCCTCCACTGCAAATGACTTAATCTGAGAAAAAATAAAGATCATTTACACCCTGTTACTCCAGTGGGTCTAAAACTGACCGTATGGCGAAAGGAAATGAAACTAAAACAGTTGTTTCGGTTAATTTGCACAAGTGAGTAAGGTTGTGAATTTTTTACGGGTACTGTGCTTGCAATGGATTAAATTGATAAAAAAGAAGTGAGCAAAAATATATGTAAAAACAGTAAGCATAAGTAAAGGGAAAAACAAAAACGAGAAAATGCGAGGCGTGTCTTATTTATCCAATTTTGCCGCATATGACCAGACTCAGCGAGCCATATAGGCATCTATAGAGGGAAGCAGATGAGTTGGGTGTTATATATATACATATATATATATATATATATATATATATGGGAGAGAGAGAGTGGGAGAGAGAGAGAGAGAGAGAGAGAGAGAGAGAGAGAGAGAGAGAGAGAGAGGGAGGGTTGGCGAAGGCGGTGTTAGTAGTGGTGTGTGGTTGTGTTGTGGCGAGAATGTGAAACGTTACGGGAGGCCGAACGTTTTTTTTTTTTCGTCTCTTGTTATCTGGCGAGCAGAGAAACAATTGAAGTGTCCTCAAAAGACAGGAAATGGAATGATATTTACGACCCACACCGCTGCATTCCATTCTGATAGGGCAGGTCGATTGCATTAATGAACGGTACCATCACTTCTCAGGTGGACAGTAAAATACAAAAATGCGTAACTGGAAATTTTCCGCGCGCCAGACTTCCGTAATTTGCATTTCTCTCTCTCTCTCTCTCTCTCTCTCTCTCTCTCTATATATATATATATATATATATATATATATATATATGTGTGTGTGTGTGTGTGTGTGTATGTGTGTATTTGGGCAGCATTTTTTCATTTATGCATATTGAATTAAACAAAAGACACATCTCCTGTTAAACAATTTTATTTGTAATTTTTTCAAGTTTTCTGGCCAACTTTTTTTATATTTGGGTGGAATTCGTGGATTAGCCAGTCAGGGGACATAAACTTTGGTGGACTAATCCGCGAATTCCACCCATATATTAAAAAGTTGGCCAGAAAACTTGAAAAAATCACAAATAAAATTGTTAAACAGGAGATGTGTCTTTTATTTAATTCAACATGCATATATATATATATATATATATATATATATATATATATATATATATATATATATATATATATATAAGTCTTAGCCTCATCAGATGGGTTTTACAAAAAACTATTTGTAAAACCCATCTGATGAGGCTAGACTCATTTCTTTTTGAGTTTCTGGTCGAAATAAAAATATAACGGAATGACGGTTATCTTTTTTCTTTCTTTGAAAGTTAAATATTGCTCTGTATATAATTTAATTTATTGCTTATTATACATTGAGCTCTCTTTAGGGATTTATAAAAATCCTTGTATGAATATATATATGTTTGCACCTACAAAAGCATACAGTATGTTTGTACAGTGAGATTTCGATACTCCATATATATATATATATATATATATATATATATATATATATATATATATATATATATATGTTTGTGTGTGTGTGTGTGCATGTGTGCGTTTATGTATTGTTGTGTATTATTATATATACTCGCTTATACCGAAATCCACACACACACACACACACACACACACACACACACACACACACACACCGAACACATAAAATTGCGGATGTGGGTGTGTCTGTTAGATGTCTATTAAAAATAAACGCTCAAAGGAAATTATTTAAAAAAAAAATATCTTGCTATTATGCTTGACCTATGGTAGGGAAATTATTCTCTCTTACAACAAAAAGTTAAAGGCAATACTCTGTCAGCTGATTAAGGATGCTATTAATTTTTACAAATAAAAGATGTCAAAAAATACGATTGGTTGATTGATTTGAACCGCATGTCAATCGGTCAAGGGTTATTTTATACCTAGCGGTTAGGGAATCGCATTCATTATTTAAATTGTTTTTATGCAGCTATTTTTAAAAGTATTTTTTTTTGCACACGGTCATGCCGAATATAAATAATTTTTAAACAGATTTATTTGACTCATGTATGGGAACTAACAGGTACGACCATTCCAGGTCAGAGTGCACCTGGGTGTAACCAAAATACATGGAACCTTTGCATTAATCTCCTATAATAAGAAATTTAATGCGTTGATGATTAAATAATGATTCTAGTTATATCTATTACTAATGGAGATTCTGTCGCTATTTGTCTGTAACCGAAACTACGTCAGTGCTTACGTCACATTACCCAAAATCGTCAATACGTAGAATGAATAACAATCTTATATTATATACATTAAAAATTTGAGTATGCAAACTAAGACGGCCCTTATGGGTTTTTAAAACAAGTTTTAATAAATACATGCCCGGTATTATATATTTATATAACTTGCTGTATGTTAATATACATTTAAAGTCATCTAAACTCTAGAGTTTACGAGAAAATTATTTACTAACAAGAAATAGTATTTTTTCAGTATCAAGAGTTTGACTAAAAGGTTTACAAATAAATGAATACTTATGATTTTCTGTAAGATTTGTGTAAAATATTCAGAATGAATGTCTAATATAATTAATAGATGCATACAACATTTTATTTACAAATATTTATTATTTTATTATTTATTTTTATTATTAAATATTTATTTACAAATAGGTTTACAAATAAATAATATCTACGATTTTGTGTAAAATTCATGTGTAAAATATTTCAAACAATAATTCAATAAATAATTAAAAGATGCATGCAACATTTTATTTGAGGGGGACAGAACTAAGTTTCATTTCAAATTGTTTTTTATTTTTTTTTTTCAATAAATTTATGATTTTTACTTATTTATGATACAAACTCTTTGCCACTGAATGTTTCAAAAATTAATTTTTACACCACCCGCAGGGCGTTTTTTTTTCTAGTTTAAATAAAGGACGTTGTCCTCAAAATGCTAAAAATGCTATAATAGATAAGTAGATTGATAGATAGATAAATAGATACAGGGATAGATAGATAGTAGTATAGGTATCCAGTAGGAAAATAAACCAAAGCATATGGCTAAGGTAACAAAGGAGTGGCTCAAGAAGAAGCCCATTAAGGTAATGGCGTAGCCTAGCAAGTCTTAGGACACTAATCCTTTAGATAATCCGTGGAAGGGGCTGAAGCTTTGAGTTTCCGAACAACAACCTACAAACCTTAAGAATTTGGAAAGGATATGCAAAAACGACTGGGCCAAAATACCACTGGGATCTGTAAAAACTTGGTAACCAACTACAGGAAACGCCGAGCTGCTGTGCTTGCCAACAAGGGTTTCTTCACCAAGTACTGAGTTATATTTTGTTATGGGGTGAAATACTTATTTTTCAATACAATACAAATAAATGTTCAAAAATTAATCCGGGTGCAAGTATTTAAGTTTTGATATAATAAAATATCATATTAAATTAGAAAGGCTAATGAAACTGACTAAGGATGCAGATAAAAAGATCTGCAACAGAGGGGGTATAATCGAAAAATAGAACAACTTTGAAACTAACTATTCCATCATTTTCCATTACTCCCCTCTTTCATTGGTAAATTTTCCTAATTTAACTATTTAGTTAAAATAGGAAGTAAAGGATAATATTACAGTTATTTCTTCTTGTAAATAAATTTCCTTTAAGATTTATCCACGAGATTTTTGTTTATATTTCTTAAGATAAAACCAAACAATTAGAAATCAATAATACCAAGAACATATTTATTAAAATAAAATTTTAAATATCAATATGCAAATTAGCCTTCTCGTTCAAACTGTTCAAACTGTAAACCGCTATTTTGTTGTATATATAAATACAATTGCATGTTATTAGTACGTAGATATGGTCAACAGTATTAATAATGTAAAACAATTTTTCTTAATAACTGAAGGTTTAAAAGAATGAAATCATGGAGAATTTGACGTAAATAATTAAGGGAATTGTGACTTGAGTAGTAATATAGTTTCGGTTACAGACAGAAAAACACACATTATAATAAGATGTGATTTTCTAGATTTTCTTTTCCTATTCTATCTCTCACTTTCAAGATGGACCTACCCCGAAAATTATAGACCGTTCCTATTTATGTTAGGTGGCAAACTCAGAAAATCAGCAGGGGGTGAGATACTTATTTTCCCCACTGTAGATGTTAGATAGAGATTATCGACATTATAAAGAAGAAAAAATAGCACATAAATTTATGATATAAAAATAATCAACGATAAATAAGAACCTCCCTCTACTTACAACATTAGCACAATACAATCTGCATTTCCCGCCCTGTTCTGCCTTACGTCAGATTATGCTGAACATATAAAAATATCTACACGGCCCAGCTAGCAGTATTGGTTGTTTATTACTGTAATTTATACTATTGTATTAAGTGCCGCAATCGTTTTCTTGTCAAGGCAGACAATAGACATAACAACTTCTCAAGTGTAAGTGTTTTTTTTCCCGGACACTCTCTCCTTCGTCCGCCATTGTGGTATGCCAGTGGCGGGTAATTTTTTTTGTAAAGATACCCAACGATGAGACAAATCAAAGGGATGTGGATAAATTCCATTCCAATGATATTTGTGCCAAGGGAACCTCATATAATAAGAAATTTGGCTGAATTTCCTCTTAAGATCATTGAAGGCCAAGGATAATGCATTGGTGATTGAATAATTATGCTAATTATATCCATTAATAACTAGAAGCGACTACCCGGTGCCTTAGGGTCATTCCATGTCAAAGCAGCCAGAAAAAAGTAAAATTGTCACCAACCCTCTTCAATTTTTCTGAAATTTTTACCTGGTGGGGATTATATTAAAGTAAGACAATTTGAGCAAAAACCAAACTATATTTTTGGCACACATAATGTTCAATATATCTAAAATAATAACTTTAAAAAGAATTGTCATATATACAGTGCCACATTGAGATTTTCCCACTTATTGATCTTGCTATGAAAAACTCAGAAATCATTACTAACTTTAAAATGGTTTTGTGCCTATTTTGATTGTACTTTTAGATTCCTCAGGCCAAAAAAGGTTTTATAAAAACATTTTTAGGAGGAGGGAAGCTGGGGTGTGGACTATGTTAAAGTTAGAGTATCCCCGAAATTTGAGCTTCCAATTTCAAAAATTGGCAGAGTTATGTCGATTTTTAGCTCTCCAAAATTTTTTTTTTGGTGGGCATCCCGAAAAATGGTGACTTTCTGTAACCTATTTTTGTCTGTAAAACGAGTTCTAGAGCTTCCCTACACCTGAAAATTAGTTTATAAATACATTTTTGGTCAAAGGAAAAAAAAAAAAAACAAAACAATTTTAAGTTATTAATGATTTCTGATTTTTCATAGCAAGATCAATATCTTAATGTGGCATGCATTTAAGACATTTTTTTATTATCATTTTGAATATTATTTGTACCAAAAACATAGTTTGGTTTTTGCTCAGAACCGAAGCTACATCAGTTAAAATTTTGCACTTTTATGTTTTAAGCCATTGAATATGGTTTATATGTAGCAAAATAACTGTTAGAGTGCAATAGAAATGATCAGTATTATGTTTGTGGTTGGATATATTTCAATATGGAAACAATACATTTCCCTTGTATCAATCATATTGCCTGCAAAATTCCGACAATTTTGGGGATTTTCTAACTTTAACATAGTCCACACTTCCACAAAATTTCAGAAAAAATTGAAGGGGTAGGTGACATGACCGGGATGATTTGACGGAACCAATTTGCTAGTTCCATTTTCATTGTGAGGCTAAGCAACGATGAGCCTGATCAATACTTAATTAGGTGACCACTTAAGCAACAGCAGGTACTATAAGAACCCGAAGCCTTTGTGCAACAAAATGACTTAATCCGGCATTGACGGACGGAGTGGTCTATTGTTGCTATCAGCTGGACAGTGAGGGAGTCTATCCCCTTTTCATTAATGATAGACTAGGGATATTATTTTTGCTGAGGTGGAGCGCCACACATGCCACCAGCTTCCCACTGTACTGCACGGATCAGATTGTCCAGTCTGTGCTACTTATGAGCTGAGTTGGCGGGGACCAGTATCGAACCTGGAACCGTGTGATTCATAGTCAGGTGCTCTACAGACTGAGCTAGACCAGTCCCTTGATTCAGCATCGAAAAGAGTCGATATGCCGTAAAATAAAACAACCAAATAAACGAACATTTTCATGACTATAAACTCGTTTTCTTTCGATTTATCAACCAGTACAAAGTGTGGGAAAAAAGTATAAAAACTAAAGTTGTGTTTACTGAAGCAGTCCCAATGTTTTTCTTTTTTCTTCCCTCACCATTTCAAACTAAATGTAAGAAACTGTAGAAACAAATTACACAGGATAGGTTACAAGGTAGGAGTTAGATGGCTTTAGTTGTTTCCCCAGATCTTAAATAAAAACCCTACAATCTACTAAGAAATTTCAATTGGGACCCATACATTTCCCCGGGGACTCATTCAAAGCAAATATGCACTAAAATTAAAAGCTATCAGCATATCTGGTATCCAATTATAACAACACCTACGGATAAAGTACGTGAACTGCAAGAGGGACTCTGTTGAAGATAAACCTCATTTGATCACATTCCATGAGAGTATCTTGGTCAGCCCATGAACTTTTCAGCTGGCCTTCGTGTATAAGTTACCAGCTATGTACAAGTCTTCATTTAATTTAAAATTTAAAATAAAACAAAATGAAAGATCCAGTCTCAATACTTTTTTATGATTACTTGTAAAGCTATGTAACAGTAATAAGTTTTTATACTGCTCTGCTGGTGAGCATCCGAGCACTTTAGTTTTATTGGCAATGTTTGCTTTTAACCTTGTTATTGCCAGTATATATATATATATATATATATATATATATATATATATATATATAGAGAGAGAGAGAGAGAGAGAGAGAGAGAGGGTAAAATTATATACGTATTCTTTTTTTTTAGATATGACGGCTATATATACATATTTACAACCCTCTCCCACACAAGTATAAAACAAGATAAGGACAATTTCTCAAGTGAAGTTTAACAGTACATTGAATTCAGAGTTTTTCTTCTTTATATATACAAGGTGTGTCAAAAAATATCGAGATTTTCGGTACTTTTTGACGCCTTGTATTTTAAAAAGTAACGTTCCATTCATTCTTCATTTCTATCTTGGTAAATACAGCTTTGAAATCTGTACTTTTTAACACACCTTGTATTCTAAAAAATTAACGTTACATTTATTGTTCATTCCTATCTTGGTAAATACAGCTTCAATCTCGATACTTTTATGACACACCTTACACACACACACACACACACACACATATATATATATATATATATATATGTTATCCAAAGACACGTTTTTCGGCGTTTCACGCTTTTTCAGTGTGGCTAGACACAACAATTACCTCTGACCAGGAGAGAAATCCGACTGACTTTTTGTCCGCCCGACTTCTTAATCTCACGGCCATTTCACAGCTACCATAAAGGGGTGGTGTTTAAACTATATTAGAATACATACATTTGTTTATATACTTTACGAACACCAGAGAGATCCAGTCTGTGAACAGACGATACTCATAAATATATGGAAGAACATAACATTACTGCTAAAAATGTGAGTCATATTCATGTAAGGGTGTTGAATGGAGACTCGATTATATATAATTACATAAATGAACGTCTTGTCATGCATAAACTACTTATACACATCCACAACTTATACGTATACACAAACGTTATAAATTCACATTCAAGTATTGCACTGGGCAGTGAAATTGAAGATATAGAATGAAATGTATGAGTTACACGTAAATATCTTCAACGAAGCGATGTGTGAATCAGCAGAAAGCGTTTCAGAATTATGAATAGATTTGATTCAGTTGATCTTTTTATATCCTAAACCACGGGGAACATTGAGAGGATTCTTTTTTATATTCGATGACGATCTTTTTTGTATATCATAGACTGCAGTTAATATTGATATAGTCCAATATGGATTCGATGATATTTAATATTTTTATATCGTAGATCAGTGTAGACATTAATAGCGTTCTATTTAAATGCGAGGGAATTTGATCTTTGTAAATCATAGACGATTGGAGGCATAGAATGTTTCAAGTTAGATTTGATGACATTTGATCTTTGTATATCATAGATCACAGTAGATATTGATAGGGTTCTATTTAGATGTAAGGACATTTGATCTTTGCAGATCATAGACAATTGGAGGCATGGATATGTTAGATTTGATGACATTTGAGCCTTGTTTATGATAGAAAATAGTGGGCATGGATGTGTTCCAAGTTAGATTTGACGATATTTGAGCCTTATATATAATAGACAACGATAGGCATGGATGTGTTCCAAGATAGATTTGATGACATTTGAGCCTTGTATACAATAGACAACAGTAGGCATAGAGGTGTTACAAGTTAGATTTGATGTCATTTGAGCCTTGTATATAATTGACAACAGTAGGCATGGATGTGTTCCAAGTTAGATTTGATGACATTTGAGCCTTGTATATAATTGACAACAGTAGGCATGGATGTGTTCCAAGTTAGATTTGATGACATTTGAGCCTTGTATACAATAGACAACAGTAGGCATGGATGTGTTCCAAGTTAGATTTGATGACATTTGAGCCTTGTATATAATTGACAACAGTAGGCATGGATGTGTTCCAAGTTGATTTGATGACATTTGAGCCTTGTATATAGTAGACAACGGTAGTCATGGATGTGTTCCAAGTTAGATTTGATGACATTTGAGCCTTGTATATAATAGACAACAGTAGTCATGAATGTGTTACAAGTTAGATTTGATGTCATTTGAGCCTTGTATATAATAGACAACAGTAGGCATAGAGGTGTTACAAGTTAGATTTCATGACATTTGAGCCTTGTATATAATAGACAACAGTAGGCATAGAGGTGTTACAAGTTAGATTTGATGTAATTTGAGCCTTGTATATAATTGACAACAGTAGGCATGGATGTGTTCCAAGTTAGATTTGATGACATTTGAGCCTTGTATATAATAGACAACAGTAGGCATGGAGGTGTTACAAGTTAGATTTGATGACATTTGAGCCTTGTATACAATAGACAACAGTAGGCATGGATGTGTTCCAAGTTAGATTTGATGACATTTGAGCCTTGTATATAATTGACAACAGTAGGCATGGATGTGTTCCAAGTTTGATTTGATGACATTTGAGCCTTGTATATAGTAGACAACGGTAGTCATGGATGTGTTCCAAGTTAGATTTGATGACATTTGAGCCTTGTATATAATAGACAACAGTAGTCATGAATGTGTTACAAGTTAGATTTGATGTCATTTGAGCCTTGTATATAATAGACAACAGTAGGCATAGGTGTTACAAGTTAGATTTGATGACATTTGAGCCTTGTATATAAGACAACAGTAGTCATGAATGTGTTACAAGTTAGATTTGATGACATTTGAGCCTTGTATATAATAGACAACAGTAGTCATGAATGTGTTACAAGTTAGATTTGATGTCATTTGAGCCTTGTATATAATTGACAACAGTAGGCATGGATGTGTTCCAAGTTAGATTTGATGACATTTGAGCCTTGTATATAATTGACAACAGTAGGCATGGATGTGTTCCAAGTTAGATTTGATGACATTTGAGCCTTGAATATAATAGACAACAGTAGGCATAGAGGTGTTACAAGTTAGATTTGATGTAATTTGAGCCTTGTATATAATAGACAACAGTAGGCATGAGGTGTTCAAGTTAGATTTGATGAATTTGAGCCTTGTATATAATAGACAACAGTAGGCATAGAGGTGTTACAAGTTAGATTTGATGACATTTGAGCCTTGTATATAATTGACAACAGTAGGCATGAATGTGTTCCAAGTTAGATTTGATGACATTTGATCTTTGTAATCATAAAGCCTTTGATGGAACCTTTGAAATAGTCAGAATTAAACTAAAAAATAAGCTAAGGATACCGGAGATAAAAGAAAGAATTGAGTTTTTCCAGAACATACCATTGCTCAGATCAGCTAGAATATAAAAGTTCTTGAAAGATGAGGAAACTTTGTGTCATTCTGTCTTCCTTGAATACTATTTACTACTGTAGTGAAAAACACGTATTAACACCAGGATAGCAGACTTTAGTAGAAAGGAAAATCCCAAAAGACATCTTCCAGGAAAACTCCATATTGCCACTACTATTTGTTATAGCAATGACGCGAATCAACGACAATCGGCTATATACTTAGGAAATGTATAGATGGCTAGAAATTTCCAAGAAAAAATAAATCACCTTATGTACATGGTTGATATAAAGATTTTTACAAAAAAAATGAAAATAACTGGGAACATTTGGACAAACCGTAATAATATAGTCAAGATATTGGGATGGAATTTGAAATACAAAAGTAAGCCATGTTTGTGATGAGAAAAGGGAAAGAAGAAACAGCAAATCAGAAAAAATAAAGAAACTTGGAGAAAAGCAAAATTACAAATACTTTAGAATATTGAAAGCGGACACCATCAAACAAACAGATATGGAAGGAAAAGCGTACCCCAGAAGAATAAGAATACTTCTAGAAACTAAACCCTTCAGTAGAAATCTCGGTTCAGAAATAAACACCTGAGTTGTCCCCCTTATAGGATACTCTGGACCATTCTTAATAAATGGACATGAGAGGAATCCCGATGGATGGACCAAAAGAGAAAGAAACATGACAATGAATAATGCATTACACCCGAGAGACGACACAGATCTTCTATACGTGTCAAGAAAAGGAGTAAGAGGTCCTCCAATATTGAAGACTGTATAGATGTGACAATTCAAGCACTTGAAGAATAAACAAAAGAGAAAAGAAAAACTAATCGCATTAGCTAGAAACATCAATTGCAACATATGGACAAGCAGATATACAACACAAATTAGAAAACCGAAATGGGAAGAAAAACAACTATATAGATATTTCATGCGACAAGCTGGAGAAATCGCATATGAGAAGACCTAGACATGGCCAAGAAGTGGAAACTGAATTTCTCATAATTAAAGCCCAAATCAATGTCATAAGAACAAACTATATCAAAGCAGAAATAGATAAGACACAACTGAATAGCAAGTGTAGAATGTGTGGATATAAAAACGAAACGTTTAATCATATGATAGCGTATGCAGCAAATTAGCAGAAAGAGAGTAAAAAGACTCAGAACGATAGGGGGGAAAGGTAATCAATTGGGAATTGTGCAAGAAATTCAATTTTCATCATGCTATATATGCACAAATCGGAATCTTTTCTAGAGTGAGACGCATTGAATTCTCAGGGATTTTGAGATAAAAATGGATCACATCAACCCGTCCAGAATACAATACGTAGTGTTAACAAGAAGAAGAGAACTTGTCATTTGCCGGTCCGGTGGATCACAGAGTGAAAATGAAAGAAAAAAAAAGATTGATAAATAAAGTAAGTCGGGGCGGCCTAAAGTCGGTATCAGCCAGTCAGCAAGGGAGTCTATCCCCTTTTCACTAGCGTTAGACCAAGGAGAATTTTTTTGGCGTCTGAGGTGGTGCATCACACCTACCATCAGCGCCTTACTTTACCGCTCAGATCCCTGTGCTACTCATCCGCTGAGTTGGCGAGGACCGGTATCGAACTAGGAACCTTGTGATTTCTAGCCGAACGCTCTACCGAACCTTATCATAGAACGAAAACAAACGAAACTAACAAACAAATAAACAAACTGTGGGAAATGAAGGTAAAGTCTGTACCAATTGTAACTGGTACCATTGGAACAGACCCCAAGGTTTTGAAAAAGACACCATCCAATCAACAGCATTGTTATGGTCAAATAGAATACTCAGAGGAGTCCTAGAGACATGAGAAGACTTGCATTGGCGTGAATGTTTCAGCCGCTCACAGGGAAATTAGATACAAAATCTAAAATCATATATATATATATATATATATATATATATATATATATATATATATATTTCATTCAAATTTCATTCAAATAAAGTACAACTATTATTGTAATCTAAGTCCTTTTGCACAATTATAATGAACTAACCATCAGTTTTTGTACTTTTCTGGGATGTAGTATGGTTAGAAACAGTTCCTTATACGGAGATCTGTTGTGAGCGCTTTAAGGTTTGCAAAAATTAAAAGAATTCCAAGTTTGTGAGTTTCAGGAAGTTCATAAATTGTAAGAATTGTTTGGTGGTAATCAGTTTATGAAAATAAATATACGTAACTCAAAAGGCGATTAAAAACTAGCGTTTAGACCAATAGAATTATGTTTTAATATACTCACGAGTTTAGTGTTACATTTAAAAAAAAATGATATTCGAGTTGTAAAATTTAAGAAAAAAAAATTCATAAAATAAACGAATACATTATTTCACTGTAACTCAAAAGGCAATTAAGAACTGAATTGAATTTTTGTCAAATAAGGATTTGCTTCTAAGAACGAAATATGTTAATTTTTAATCAGTGTAACTCAAAAGCTTTTTTTTTTTGAAAAAAGAAAAGTTCATGGTTACATCTTTTAAAATAATATTCTAAATGTTGAAAAATCTTAAAATTAACTAAATTTTCATTTTAAAATAGTAACTATTTTCCTGACCTCTCACCAAGCCCGATTGGCACAAGGACTTTTTAACACGGGGAGCTATGCACAAACCGAACATCATGCAATAACCAGTCCAAAAAGTGTGTGATTCCATTTCATCCCCTTTTGGGGTGTCTCATGCACCAGGCAATAAACCCGACCGTGCTCTTTTAGAGAAGGGGGCAGGTGATGCTTAGAGGGACGCCCCCACCTGGGATCATGCGATTAATTTTATATCTTATCAGTCTAGAAGCTGAAACCCCTGGACGCAATTAAGATGGGGTACTCTGTGAAGGTTGAACTTACTTGTAATGGTAAATTTTTTCCTGATCTCTCACCACGCTATATAAATACAAGGATTTTAAATATGGGTAACCATGTACAAACTGAAGCTCATGCAGTAGCCAGTGCAAAAAAAGTGCGTTATTCTTTCGACATTCCCCTTTTGGTACGCCTCATGCACCGGGTAATACCCTTACACCTGCTCCTTTTAGACGAGGAGGTAGATGCTGCCTAGATGGACAGCCTGCTGGGATCATATGATTGGTTTTACTAACCGATCCAGAAGCGGAAGCTTCAGGCCACAGGGTACGTGTGTACCAAGGTAAGTATTTTTAAACATCCAAAAATGTTACATAACATGAAAAGGGTTTATCCCAAAATACGAATCCAAGTTGAAAAAAATAACAAAAACTGATTATTTTTTTTTATACCAACATCATACTTCGAAATCTAAAAAAAGAAGATATCAGATAGGATGCGAGCAGAATTTCAACCGATATGACCCCCTGCAGTGTTGTCGTGTCTGATTGCTTGGCCAAGTTGAATTCCAGATGCACTCAGTTGTAAAAATGAAGATTCACCGATGCGAATAAGGATTTGAAACGTTGATTACAAATCAAAAAGGTATGTATTCACCCAACCGCTCCACCATGGACAGGATGTGACACAGAGTCAATTTTTAGGCGGAGTAAAGTTGGTTGAATTCAATGTTTTCCTTCTAAACTGATTGTCTAACCAAAGTTTAAAAAAAACTCAGTTTATACTAATATTAACCCTTAGCTGGTAGTAGAGGGAATAGATGGATTCATGAGTTTCCCAAAGACATCATCGTTAAGTGAAACGCAAACAGACTCGTCTAGGATTTGATCTTGGTTCGCTGGTTCCATTTCCTACGAGGATAACCATTACCAAGTGCGCATTAAAAGGTACCACACACACACACACACACACACACACACACACACACACATTTGTATATATATAAATTTGTTAACTATCCTTTCCTTTGCTTTTAGAAGTGCGTCGCAAACGACGATGACGTCACCTGATGTCTTCAAAAATTGTGGACCCTCTGGTGGCTAGTTAGTTCAATTCTGGCCTTGCAGATGCGGTCACATACATTGTAAGGGAAATTCCTATCTGCATTTGGAGGTTCATGACGACGAAGACGTAGCCGCTCTACAACCCTGTTAATCTCGATATTGAGCCGCTTAGCTCCTGTGCGGCACGCGTCTCGCCAACCCTCTTTGCTGGAGGCCAGGTCTTCCAGGATTGAAGTTGTGATGGTGCATTTCTTCAGCGTTGTCTTAATATGGTCTTTGAATCGCTTTTCGGGGGTTTCTGTCCTTTATGTGTCATCTGCGATTTCACCATAAAGTATTTTACGATGGAAGTCTGTCTGCAGGCATGAGGATGCTCTAAACCAACCATTGTGTAATCTATAGTGTTAACTATTGTAATAATACAACCTTCAATATTTGCTTACTTTTTTCATTTGTTTTGGTATATACAGTCCTCCTTGTTACGTCTGCGAAGGAAGTCATTTTGATTTTGCTGCATGATGACGTCTATTCCCAAGTTAAAAATGCAACGCAGTAGACAACGATCATATAGTAAAAAGGAAATTTTCTCATATCCGACGTTTGTTACGATTTTTGTGGCCATCCGTTGGCTTCAAGCAAGAGCACTCCCTAGCGGAGGTCCCTTGTGTTAAGCAGAGCACGATCCTTAGTGAATAAAACTTTTGGATATGATCCTTTAACTGTTCCATGGTGTTCCTTAATGTTGGGTATGATCCTTTTGTTGCTCCTTGGCGTCGGTTAATGTTGGGTATGATCCTTTGGTTGTTCCTTGGTGTCGCTTAATGTTGGGTATGGTCCTTTGGTTGTTCCTTGGTGTCGCTTAATGTTGGGTATGATCCTTTGTTTGTTCCTTGGTGTCGCTTACTTTTACTTTTTTTATCTTTTACTTGTACCATTGTTTAAGCAAATAGCATTAAAATCGTCTACTAAAATGCACAAAAATCCTCGTTTTCTAAAGGCTAATTTAGCAAAAACGAGGATTTCTAGTTCATTTTAATAGACGATCTTTGATGCTATTTCCTCAAACGATGGTGCCTGTAAAAGATCTAATTTTTGGTATTAGTATTCAGTATACTAACACACAACTTTCGCATAGATGGACAATCTAATATTTAAAAAAAAGGAAAAATTGACCTACCCTAGCGCGCGTGCACGCACGCACGCATATCAGACCCCGTTTTCATGATGGAATTCACAGTCTATCAGAAAGGTGATATAAGTTTGAAAGAAAGGCGGGAAAATTACTTTGATTGCTGAGTAATGATGCTATGAATTCGTATAAATAAAAGATTTTGTCAAGAAATGCTGGAATCTTTTGCATGAAAAGGTGGCTTAAGGTTATAAAAGGAGTGTGAAAATAATTGGAATTTGTTAAGCGTTGCCTAGTCATACACACGGGTCTCCACACTCCACAGAATATTTTAATTAAACATCACTGTGGCGAAGTGGCTAATGTATTGGACTATGACCACAACGTAAGCCAGTTCGAACTCTAGTTGCGTTATTACGTTCACTTTTGGATTAATACCGCTGGAAAATATACAATCTCCCTCATCCCCCAACTATCGAGTAAATAGTACCACTACTGTTTGTTGAGTTTTTAAGGGTCATAATTGGCCAGTTGATTCTAGGTAGAGAGTCCTCCTCTCAGGTAGAGATTCCTTCGTCGAATGTTGCGAGTAGACTGAGAAAGAATCAGCGCTTAAGTAATATATCAGCCACGCAGTATGGCCAGCGATTGGCTAAGGAATAGACCACATGATTTCGCCTAGTCTATAAGTATAAGCGGGGAACTAGCACACACCTTATATACCGTAAAAATCTAACACTGTTCTATTACGATGATGGCTTTGGAAATGAATAAGTCACAAAGGTTGATATTCCATTAAACATAGAAGAGGAATGAAAAAAAAATAAAGTCGTCGGGGTGGCCTAATGTCGGTATCAGCCAGACAGCGAGGGAGTCTATCCCCTTTTCACTAGCGCAAGACCAAGATTATTTTTAGCATGTGAGGTGGGGCGCCAAACCTACCATCAGCTCCTCACTTTACCACACAGATAATTACGCTGAGTTGGCGAGGGCCGGTATCGAACCAAGAACCTTGTGATTCATAGCCGAACACTCTACAGGCTGAGCTAAAACAGCCCTTTTGGACTAATACCACCGGGAAATAAGCAAATTCCCGCATCCCCCAACTATAGGGTAAATAGTACCACTACTGTTCTAGTACGATGATGGCTTTGGCAATGGATAACTCACAAAGGTTGATATTCCATTAGATATAAAAGAAGAATACATAATTCCTATTTATCAATAAGGGTGTTATATACCCTCTTAATCTGCTGGGTATATAATGGGGAGAGGCGACAGATGAAAGGATGGATTCTTACTTTTCTTACTTGTTCTTGCTTGTTCTTTCCTCTGTTGGGCTGATTTCTTTCTTCTTCTGTTGGGCTGAGTAATCTGTGGTCATTGCTTGTTTGTAAAAGATAAGCAAGACTTTGTTGATTTTTATTATTATTTATTAAGAACTCACAGCCCAAAGGGTTTCTAACCGCGCGGTGAGAAGTCGGCATCTTGCGAGCGACGATCCTAACGTCTGCTCCTGTCAGCTAACGGGCGAAATCTGCTAACTAACTTTGATTCCCTTTCAGACGCCTTTCCTTCAGCTAATCAGATGTCGGCGTACAGGTCAGCGAAAGGTTTACTGCTATCATTACCTATAACGGCTAATGGTAACTTTCCATATATAACCCCTTCCGATTTTGAATCTTCAACGAACTTCAATTTAAAATCTAGTTACAGTTACATACATATTTCGTAGGCTACCCACGATATTATGTAACAAGGGAACCGGTTTAGCTCAGTTGGTAGATCATTTTTTAAGGAATTTAAGTAAGTTTCTGGGTTCGATACCGGTCCTCGTCAAATCAGTGCATGAGTAGCACAGCTTGGCTAATCTGATCTGTGCAGGAAAACATCTGGGAGCTGACCGTAGGTTCTGCACCCTACTACAGCAAAACAAT
This sequence comes from Doryteuthis pealeii, assembly GCA_023376005.1. Taxonomy (NCBI): domain Eukaryota; kingdom Metazoa; phylum Mollusca; class Cephalopoda; order Myopsida; family Loliginidae; genus Doryteuthis; species Doryteuthis pealeii. The sequence goes on from CM042149.1 coordinate 15,418,935, forward strand.
CTGCCTGGTCTAAAAATAGCGAAAAGGGGATAGACTCACAAAGGTTGATATTTTTAAAAATAAAAGTAAAGCCGTCGGAGTGGTCTAAAGTCGGTATCAGCCAGACATCGAGAGAAGTCTATCCCCTTTTCACTAGACCAAGGAGATTGTTTTTGCGTTTTTTAATTCAGTGAAATAGATCACTAATTAGGACTGGGCCTATTCTAGTAGGGACCACCCCAAGCGGAGTTTAACAGGTTTGAATTCAAAGTTTTCATTCTCCGAGACTGGTTGCCTAACCAAGGTTAAAGAACCCAGTCTGCCCTAATATTTACTCATAGCTGGAGGGAGAGTAGTTGGAATTCATACCTTTCCCAAGGGTATTAGCGGTATGTGAACTGTAGCTTTGTCCAGGATTTGAACTCGGGTCGACGAGTCCATTTCCTGCGACTCTAACTATTACACCACGTACCTCCAACTATGCCATTAAATAAATAAATAAAAAAAATATCGGAAATTCGTACATCTGTTTGTTACTTTTGGACCCGTAAATTTAGTAAATTCTACTCATGAACTAATGACCCGGAAATGATTGTTTAAAAGAAAATTGAGTACACCCTAGTCGAACCAAAAAGAGCTTGATTAACAACAAATTAGTTGAAGAAGAAATAAGTCGATATGAAGCTATTAATTTCAAACAGTATTAATGCATTGGAAAGGGTTTTACTATATAAATGCTTTTGAAAGCAATTTACTACAAGAATGCATTGGAAAGGATTTTACTATAATAATGCAAAAAAAAAAAAAATCATAAAATTATTGAGTCGTGAGTCTGATTCAGATCAAACGAACGAGTCCTACTTGAATATTCAATAACATAAATTAAATAGATTCAGTACTTTGACCTGCCCAACATATTTTGAATAGGGATTTACATTTCACTGTCAAAATAACGTATCAACAGGAATAAATCATATCATTTTATGCGTTTTTTTGTTGTTATTCTCGAAGAGTATTTTCTACTTTTATTCTCTATCTATTTGGGCGTGTAAAAAATTCGATATACTTCATAAAATAAACCGAAGTATTAATGTGTTTTTTTCTTCTTCCTTAAGGCTTGTCAGTTTTTAAAATCACGAACTTTCTCTATTGAGCCGTTTTGATACTTCTAAAAATATCTATGACACGGGTGTTTCCTACCTTTTTGCACTGAAGAGTAGTTTTATAAATACCAGTAGTGCAACGGACACCATTTAATTTTAATGTTGAATATATTCATGATAAATTTATACAGCAGGGGAAGGGATTCGCATATCATTGCCTGACATTACTGCTATCATACAGGGTTACCCACAAAAATAGAACCCAAATAAATTTTTTTCGATCTTATCAACGTCTATAAAATTTCAAGAAACTTGTTGAACCTAAACTTCAGTCTTTGTACAACCATTCCTCAAAGTTTCAGTTATCTTGGTTGCTTTGCTTTAAAGGAATCCTCTGTCTAAAATATGCTCCAAATGGGCACTGCGGCATTGGAGACAAACCTGCAATGTTTCTTTCTGTCCTAGCACTCACCCTCCGACCAGAATAAGTGTCTCTTAGACCTTTAGAATTAAGATTTTGCACAGTTCTAATCTCTCTGAATTTCTGGACCAGTCAAAAATCCTAGTTTTTTATGGAGCATGGCGACATTAAAACTTTCTCTGAAAATTGGCTTGCACTACAGTGTATGATTTTTTTGTTAAAATGGACCTCCCGCAAAAACTTGTTGAAACTTGTTGGTCTTAAACTTCAGTCTTTGTACAATCATTACCAACTCTATATCATCGAAGTGATTTCTTTAAGTTCCTCGCCACTGAGTCCTGTACAGCATCAATGTTTCTTTCTGTCCTAGCACTCACACTCCGACCAGAATAAGTGTCTCTTAGACCTTTAGAATTAAGATTTTGCACAGTTCTAATCTCTCTGAATTTCTGAACCCAGTCAAAAATCCTGATTTTTGATGGAGCACGGCGACATCGAAACTTTCTCCGAAAATTGGCTTAAGGGGCCCGGTTAGCTCAGTCGGTAGAGCGTTCGGCTAGAAACCACAAGGTTCCTAGTTCGATACCGGTCCCCGCCAACTCAGCGTATGAGTAGCACAGGGATCTGTGCGGTAAAGTAAGGAGCTGATGGTAGGTATGTCGCTCCACCTCAGATGCTAAAACAATCTCCTTGGTCTAGCGCTATTGAAAAGGGTATAGACTCCCTCGCTGACTGGCTAATACCGACTTTAGGCCGCCCCGTCGACTCGACTTACAGGGAATTAATTTTTGGTGAAATAGGCCTCCATTGGTTGACCATGACATATTGGGAAAAATTGTTTTTATAATATTTTAAGCACCAAATTAACTGCATATTTTGAAGAAAAAAAAACAGTTTTATTACAAAATTCGTGGGTTCTGTTTTTTTTTTTTGGGGGGGGGGTCACCTTGTATATTCATCTTTATTTTTACCTAGTTTAAATAGTGTATTGTTTTGGCTAAATACATAACTAGGATGCGGTTTGATGCAGCATCAATGATGTTAGTTCATTCACGCGCCTTCGTTAAAGTAACTCGGCCAAGATTGATCAATAGGGTAGATTTATTTTTAACTATTTAAAAAAAATCAAACTCTCTCGAGTTGTAAAAGTTGGTATACTAAATACTGATAGCAAAAACTAGATCTCTTACTTGCATAATTCTTTGAGGAAATAGCATCAAATATTGTCTAGTAAAATGCATAAACATTCCTTGTTTTCCAACATTTAGCCTAGAAATTGGTTAGAAAATTTAGTAATTTCACTATCTAAAACAGGAAAGATTTTCACTTTAAATGGGACGAATAAAATATTATAACCAAAATTCAAATTGAAAATATGCCTCCCATCACCACCAACATCTCCTATATGCTGCTTTTTACCTAATAATTAAGCTGTAATAGTGGTATCATTTTAAAAGATTGAAATCTATTTCCTCGAACAAAAAAAAAAAGTTTTGAAGATAAATATTTCGTGTAGTAATTTCTAATGTTCATTTACAACTTTCGCCACATGGGAGACGTTACAGTTCCAAAATCGACCTATCCTGTTGATCATGTCTCAGCCTGCATCCAACGTTTATCAGCACTTCCTTCATCGCCGTCAGCTAATTTTAAATAGCTTCTGGTTTGGCTCGTCATATATGTTGTCAGATTGTTATAGAGTTTGGTTATAAATAATACCTAATGATATATTTTATGATTGTATCATAATCCACTAGAAATAATGAAATTATGGTAGAGTTGGTTCCGAAGAAAATAATTTTTTATTATCTAAATAGATAATAAAAATCATGCATGGTAATGGTAATGACAATACGCAAGAGTGATATAACTTAGGAAAGCCGCCCTGTCGGCTGAGGCGTTAGAATGCACCGACTGCACCTCTGCAGAGGGGTAAGACTCCCCCAATGGGGCCACCTGTTGGCCGTGGGTGGCGACCCGTGATGCTTAAGGATAGAGCCCATGTGGATGAGCAGTTCATGACATGCAATACTCCACTTTGTCCCTATCTTGGGCTAGACGGGCGGTCGGAGAGGCCCCCTCCGATCAATCGGCTGGTCACATCAAGCCCTAGCACCTATATGATTTTCCCAACCCTATTGCCCTTATGGCAAGCCCCAACCCCTTTTTATCATATGGGTGCTAGAAGGCGGTGGCTGAGGGTCTACATGTCCTGGGAATGACGTTAAACTCTATCTATCTCTAGTGTCCAAGGTTCCAGTTTTGGAGGTTTGGGGAATGTGTAGCACCCCTTCATCAACATTGCTCCCTGGTCCACTCTGACCCGGAGTGGTAGTACCTGTTAGGGTCCCATCTATGGGTTAAATAGAAAAATGTATTTATAAAAAAATTGTATTATCCATTAAGAATTGATTTATTTCAAAACTTTATCGGCATTAAATGACCCACTGAGGTTGATATGCCGTAAAACAAAACAAACCAAACCAAACCAAACCAAAACTTAGGAAAGCTTTATATAACTTAGAATATTGTGGTACAGATAGATGGCTATTTCTAGTGTCTATAGAAAGAGAGTTCCTATTAAAGGGAGATAACAACTAACAAGAGCGGTAACTCTGGATGGTAGATACCACATTCTCTTCTACATTTTATTTCAAACGTAATGGATGAATTTGCTCGACCGGTGTTCGGGTCTTGTAATAGTGTCTAGTAATTTATTGTTTTGAGTAGTTACGAGACGAAGGTATTTCGGGTCTGGCGACGTACTATGCTGAATTACTCTGTCTCGTGCTGAGTTAGTATACACTTGTCTTATCCTATGTGCTAGTTGCTCTTACGCAGAGGACAGTGTGTTCGAATCAGAGAGTGAATAGGTATATGTATGGATATTTGTCTCATACCCCATTTGTATGGACTGGGCACAAGGCCTCGTTTTAACGTGGGCCCACCCACAAGCCGAAGCTCATGGGTGAGAAAGAACAAAAAATTGCGTCGATCCCTTCGGCATTCCCCCTCAAGAGGGGCGCCTCAGGCACTGGGCAATAAACCCAGCCCTGCCCCTTTAAGTCAAGGGGGCAGGTATTGCCTGGGGGGGCATGGGATCGACGCTATTAATTGTACTTTACCCCGATCCAGTGGACGAAGCACACTGGACCCCCCGAGGGGAATAGGCAAGTCTCAAAGTATAGTAACTGGAACAGATACTACACCTTGATCCCCAACTAGCCCGGGTAAGTGAATAGGTATATTTATGAACTACAGCACTTGAAACGAGAAATTTGAAATTAAAGGTCCTAAAGATAATTAGATTTATTCCGTAGAATCTTCTGCTTGTGAATTTGGCGGTAAAAAGTTTTCTTGTGGGAAGGTGTGGCATCATTTATTTCTTAGAGGGCGGCAACTTTCTTTCTTGGGGGAAGGGGCACAGGAGGAAAAGGATGGGTAAAGTCATGGGCCCTAGAGTTAAAAGAAATTAAAAACATCAATGATTGCAATAAAAAAATGGAATAAAAACATTAATGGTATTTCAATAACATTTAGTTATTCTTGCGTAATGATCATATCTGTAAACAAAATTATTTGAAATAAATAGCTTATTTATTCAAATACTTATGAACACACACGCACACACACACACACACACACACACACATATATATATATATAGTGTTATAGTGTGTACAATAACCTACTCGAGTTTCACCATAAGGATCTTAAGGGTTAAATCCAATATGAACTCCAACTATTAACTGTAATTAATCAATATCTTGATTAATTCAGTTGATTTAACCCTGAATATCCTTATGGTGAAACTCGAGTAGGTTATTTCTGTACACACTATATTACTAAATCCGCTCTACTTACGTATTGAGCACTTTATATTTGTTATAACGCTGACTTACACTTATACCAACCAAATATTGAGACTGCTTCAGTTCCAGTGATCTTTTGAAAAAGAGATATTATCTCAAAAATTCAAGAATTAAATACAGGTTAACACACAACATCATTGTTACCGTATTATTATTTTTTTTCTTTACACCTGCATTGTGATAGCCTTCTAAATCAACCTCCTAACCATATATATATATATATATATATATATATATATATATATATATGTGTGTGTGTGTGTGTGTGTGTGCGTATACAAGGACACACACTAGACAATATTAAATGCATTGTGGTAGATAAAGATTATCCAACAACAAAAACCACGCAAATAAAAAGATCCTAAATAAGTTCCACCAACAATTCTTTCGTGTACAGCGGAGAACTTGCAATTTTGTCCATTTTCCGATGAATATATAAAACAGTCTTTGATCCTTCGGAAATCATTTAATGTATGTATTTATCCGACAGGCTCTCCGTAGCGGACTCTTCATGTCTGAAGTCACCCTGGCGCAACACCATGAAGCTAAGAGGTCAAGAAGAAAGTGGCGGCAACAAAGCACAGGCACATCAACATCTTCAGGAACAGCCTTCTCATGTGACATCGGTGGTCGAGGCTGGTTTTCGAACATTGGACTTCACAGTCACAGGAGGCGCTGTAACTTCAGGGGCACAAGAACTATATTATAGTCTTCCGAGACTGCAATGCCAATGAATGATGTATTTACCCAATCCGTCCGCCACGAGCAGGCTGTGACACAAGGTCAATTTTAAAGCGAAATAAAGCTGGTTTGAATTCAGAGCTCTCCTTCTCCTAGACTGGTTGCCTAATCAAATCTAAAGAACACAGACTGCTTTACTATTTATATATACTCTCCCATTTCGTGTGGTAGATGTTTACTTAACCCTTCCACCACGGTCAGGATGTAACACAAGGTTAATTTTTAAGCGGAGCAAAGCTGGTTTTAATTCAGAGTTTTCCTTCTAGACTGATTGCCTAAGGCTAAAGAACCCAGTCTGCCCTACTATTTATATCTACTCTCCAATTTCGCTTGGTATGTATTTACTCAATCCCTCCACCATAGGCAGAATGTGACACAAGGTCAATTTTGAAGCGGAGTAAAGCTGGTTTATATAATAATATATATATAAGAGTTTACCTTCTCCTAGACAGGCTGCCTAACCAAGACTAGATAACCCTGTCTTCCCTATAATTTATCCATAGTTGCGGTGGGGAGAACAGCTAGATTTATGCCTTTTCAAAAAGTACGCAAACAACCTCGTCCAGGGTTTGAACTCGGGTCACTGATTCCATTTCCTTCGACGATAACCGTTACGCCAAGTGCGTATTATTTAACGTGATGTTATTTGCAGAGGTGTAAAAAGAATTCATCATATTGTAATGGTGTAATTAACTGATTTGAATTATGAGACATAGCGAATTTGATCTTAACTGGAGCTAAACGAGGGTTGCCTTGTCACAGGTTCTTAAAATTATCTCGGTTCATATCTATCTATCTATCTATCTCAGTCTGTTCATATCTATCCGTCTATCCCAGTTAGTGCATATCTATCTATCCATCCATCTATCTATCTATCTATCTATCTATCTAGCTATCTATCTGCCTATTTATATCTCAGTCGGTTCATATCTATCTATCCATCTATCCATCTATTTCTATATCTATCTCTATCTATATCTATCTATCTATCTATTTAAGTTTGTTCATATCTATCTATTTATCTATCTTAGTCTTTTCAGAGATACATATGAATATGAACAGACTGATATCTATCTATCTATCTATCTATCTTAGTCTTTTCAGAGATACGTATGAATATAAACAGACTGATATCTCTCTCTCTCTCTCTCTCTCTATATATATATATATATATATATATATATATATATATGTGTGTGTGTGTGTGTGTGTGTGTGTGTGTCTGTTCATATCTCTCTATCAATCGATCTCAGTCGGTTTACATCTATCTATCTATCTATCTATCTATCTATCTATTCCGCCCACATAAAATATTCCCAGCATAATTAAACGGTTCTATTTTTTATACAAATTACAACACCAATACATAACTTAAATAGTTGATCTATGAGCCACTATCTTTGTTTAGTTTCACTCTTGACTCTTAACACTTCACTTATTTCTAGTATTTATAACGAGCTAAGAATGTTGAATGGGCTTGTATTTAATTAGTACAAAATAAAGGAAGTAAGGTGGTGCGCTTAAGCGAGTCGACCTACCGAGTTCAACTTCCGGTGGGGTCAGTCTGTGTTCAGTACATCCTAATGTCTTTGGGAAAGGCATGAATCCACCTCTCCCATTTGGTGGTTAATCCCTGTTGTTTGTACCATGTAGAACCTGTTTGGTTTAATCGTACTTAGCAAACCTAAATTCCACCATCGTATGTCAACCCGCCGAAAGAAAAAAAAATCAAGGAATTAACCGAATTTAATGAAATTTTCATGATATATTGATGAATAAAAGATATAATGCACTAGTTATTTTTTTTATCTAAAAACTTTTACATTTTTCAGATCAGTTAACTTTGAACCACGTATCTTTGAGGCGTAACATAGATTATCAAAGATACGTGGTTCAAAGTTAACTGACCTGAAAAAATGTAAAAGTTTTTAAATAAAATAACGAGTGCATGATATCTTTTATTCATTAATATATCAACAGTGAAAATTTCATTAAATTCGGTTAATTTACTGATTGTTGGTATTTTTCTTTCGACGTACGATGGTGGAATTTAGGTCAGTTAAGTTTTATTTAACCACCAGTTATATTTTTCTTGGTGAGTATGTATTTACCTGACATTCCAACAGACCAGGTCGATACAAGGACTTTTGGGGTGCCTCAGGCACCGTGCAATAAACTGGGTCCTCGCCCTTAGAAGAGGGGGCATGTGCTGCCCGATTAAAAAATAAAATTTAAGTGATAACAAAATGGATTCCTTTTTTGCATTCAATATTTTAAAGAGTAGATATCAATTTTTCTTTTCAGAGTTTCTGGATCAACGCAAGGTCTTTTTTACGTTGGGTTTTTAATGGCGCATCCTGAAAGAATCCTACTCACGATTTAACAGTTATAGATCTGCGAGTCAATTTTTTTTTAACTTCACCCCAACCCGGGTAATGCCGGGTAGTCGCTTCTAGTTATCTTATATGGTAAGCCAGAAGGTCGCAGAAAATGCTAAAGCCAAAAGCCTTTTAAATTATGTCTCTCTATTTCTCTGTTTCGTTTGTAACTCCCAAATCTAACCTGAAAGACACCGTCTTCTGTCTTTTGTCACGTGTTCGCATTGACCAATCAAAATCCCTATTTTCATTAAACCTTAGTTTCTTGTTTTGGTTCTTTTTGGCAAGATGACAACTGACATAGTCACCAAAACATGCCAATCATTAAACCGATGTTTAAAATGGGTTAAACATACAAATTGTCCTCGTTCACTATGTCCCAAAGATAAGAAAGATGTTTGAGACATTCTGTGGTGTACTGGTTAGAGTAGTAGGAAATGTTCTCGTCGACCCGAGTTCAATTCCTGGACGAAGCCAGAGTTCACATACCATTAATACCATTGGGAAAGGTATGAATCTAACTATTCTCCCTCCAGCTATGGTAAATAGTAGGACAGATTGGGCTCTTTAATCTTGGTTAGGCAACCAGTCTTGGAGAAGGAAAACTCTGAATTGGAAAAACCTGAGGTCAGTCGTTGATTGGGTTCGTGGTACTCCTTGTGTATTTCCTATCGTTGTTGGTGTCGGACATGGGTGGCGTGATGGAGTTTGATCGTCTCCAACGGGGTCTGGCTGGCTGAGGGGGGTATTATGTTGGAAGACCCGAAACCCTTCTATGAAGCCAACCAATAATATAACTGACGAGGCTACCCTGCGCAGTGTAGTCTGGCATATTTCGAGCATATATTCATCCTCCACCCCGTTTCCATGACCGAACTGACCAATCAGAGGATAGCCATAAGGTCAATGAAAGGTCAAAATCTGATGAATTCAGAATTACCGTTATTCTTAAATTTCTACTCTACCATACTATAAGAATTGCATGGACTGCTGTGCGTTACCAAAATAAAATAAAAACTCTACTTTGGTTTCCACATTTATCCTTTCATCATTTATCCAGAACAGGGGTCATCAAACTACGGCCCGCGGGTCGAATCCGGCCATCGAAGGCATGTTATCTGGCCCGCCGACGGTACTTGAATTTGTTCGTTAAGACGTTCTGATACCATTTCAACTTAACTATCATGTTAAGCTTACTAAATCCTCATTGACGTGACAACTGTAGGTAGGTTACAAAATTTCGTGCGTGTGAGCATTTCATTTGTTGCTTACGCGATCCCGAATTTTCACTTGTTACGACTTGTTACAATAATAATGTGGTCCGAGCTCGTTATTTTTTCAATTATCCGACCGACTAGGAAAAAAGTTTGGTGATCCCTGATCCAGAAGAACTGTGGTTTTTCCAGATACAATTTGAAAAAAATCAGTCATTTGTTTTTCAGCATTAGGGTCCTGATTGTGTAGCGCCCGTGTTGAAACCATGACTCCATATTCTTCTAGGTTCGTCTTCTTTATATGATGTTTTTGCAACAGTTCCCATAATACTTCGAGGACTAATTGATTTTTATTTTATTTCTGTATCCAATGAGGTTCTTAATAGTTGCATGCTTAGCAAACTTCTTAAAAACGTAGCACACTGTTGAAACGGGTATACCAAGTCTTTGAAATTGGGTTTGTAACATTCATGTATTTTATGTTTCTTTTTTTTTTTTGGGGGGGGGGGTGTTTTTATATTTTGTTTTTTGTCAGGAGGAAATTTACCCATAGCTGGAGGGAGAATAGTTGGATTCATACCTTTCCTTTAGCATGAAGTGAAATGCAAGCAGCCTAATCCGGGATTTGAACTCGGATCAACATTTATAACTCTTGCGTTTTGTAAATTTTGTAATAATGTCACTTCTTTGAATTAAATGTTAAATTAAATTAAATTGAAATAGATCACTAATTAGGACTGAGTCTATTCTAGTAGGGACAATCCCAAGTGGAGTTTAACAGGTTTGAATTCAGAGTTCGATAGGAAATACACAAGGAATACCACAAACCCAATCAACGACTGACCTCAGGTTTTTCCAATTCGGTGTCTTCCTTTTCCTAGACCGGTTGTCTAACTAAGGTTATGGAGCCTAGTCTGTCCTATTATTTACTCTTAGCTGGAAGGAGAATTGTTGGATTCATACTTTTCCAGCTATATGAAATGTAATCTGCCTCGTCCAGGATTTGAATTCGTCTAACCGTGTTCATTTTCTACAACGATAACAATTACACCACGCGCATCCTTCTCCTTTTCACTTGCGCTAGACAAAGAATATTGTTTTGGTGTCTGAGATGGAGCGCCACATCTACTATCAGCTCCTCTCTTTACCACACAGATCCCTGTGCTACTCATACGCTAGGTTGGCGAGGACCGGTGTCGAGCCCGGGATCTTGTGGTTCCTAATCGCTCTACCGACTGAGCTAAACTAGTCCTAAACGATGATTATGAAAAAAACAGTTTATGTATGCATTTTTCTCGAAGAAATTTAACTATTTGCCTACTTTAAACCGCTCACAGCGGTTCTTCCACAACTGCTCTTCTACACGTACTACACCTGAGTAAAGTACAAAAAATGGTGGTTAGTTATAATTATATATGAAGGGCCGGGTTAGCTCAGTCGGCAGAGCGTTCGGCTAGATACCACAAGGTTCCTAGTTCGATACCGGCCCTCGCCAACTCAGCGTATGAGTAGCGCAGGGACCTGTGTGGTAAAGTAAGGAGCTGATGGTAGGTGTGGCGCCCCACCTCAGACGCCAAAATAATCTCCTTGGTTTAGCGCTAGTGAAAAGGGGATAGACTCCGTATGGCTCATACCGACATTAGGCCGCCCCGACGACTTTACTTTTTTAAAAATAAATGAGTAGAAGGACCAAGATTACAATAATAATAGGACATCATATGAATAGGTTGAGTTCTGAGGTAAATAGATAGGGAACTGTGAAATATCCCCTTCATACAAGTAAAAAATACCAAGAAAATTTGGTACAGCCATGGGACAAATTTGGTAGTCAAAGAGTTAAGTTTAAAAGTAACAAAGGTTTATTGTCAAGACAATAGTCATTATTATTATTAGAAATGATATATAATCACATTGCAAAAATTCATTCTTTTATTTCATGCTGAAAAAAAAAAGTTGGATTTTGGACGAAAAACCTATAAAGCAAAACTTGACCAACGTCCATTGTATTCCAAATAACATAATGAATCTGTTTCCTGTGTACATGAGGAATCTATCTATCTATCTATCTATCTATCTATCTGTGTGCATGTGTTTGTGTGTGTGTGTGTGTGTGTGTGTGTGTTTATATGTGTGGGCCTATCTATCTATCTATCTATCTATTTCTGTGTGTGGATCTATCTATCTATCTATCTATCTATCTACGTGTGTGCATGTATATATGCGTGTGCATATCTATCTATCTATCTATCTATCTATCTATACTAATAGAAAAATAGCAACGCTGATTGATTGATCGATTGATTTTAACGGCATGTCCACCCGTCTAGGATTATCTTATTTTTAATAATAATAATTTTTAATAATAATTCATTAATAAATAATTAATAATTATTTCTAATTATAATTTTAAATAATAAATGCAAATGTGAGTGTGTCACATTTTTTCAAATTTGTTTCTACACCAACATATCATACCATTTTGAAATCAGGGCGATACCGTGACCATTGTTTTCCCTAACTTCTTACTTAGGCGAAACAGGCGGTTGGGGTGCACCCCCCTTCCGATCAATCAGCTGGTCAGGTCAAACCAAAGCACCTATATGATTGGTGGGAGGCGCGTAGTCTAATGGTTAGAGTCGTAGGAAATGGATTCGTCAACGTGAGTTCAATTCCTGGACGAAGCTGTTGGCATTTCACATGTTGCTAATACCCCTTGGAAAGGTATGAATCCTACTCTCCCTCCAGCTATGGATAAATAGCAGGGCAGACTGGACTCTTTAACCATGGCTAGGTAACCAGTCTAGGAGAAGGAAAACTCTGAATTCAAACCTGTTAAACTCCGCTTAAGAAATTGGCCTTGCGTCGCATCCTGCTCGTGCCCCCCCCCCCCGCATGAGCAGGATGGTTGGTAAATATATATATGATTGTCCCGAACTTATGGCCCAACACTTTTTATCTTATATGTGCCAGAAGGCGGTGGGTGAGGATCTTAATGTCCTGGGTATGACGTTAAACTCTATTTGATGGTGAAGTTTCAGTTCTGGAGCTCTGGGGAGTATGGAGTAGCTCTTCATCACCATTACTCCCAGGCCCACTCTGACCCGGAATGGTAGTACCTGTTAGGTCTCATGGATTAAATTGAAAAAAAAAATGATTTAAAAAAAATGTGTTTAAAAAATTGCGTTAAAAATTGAGTACCCATCAAGAATGTATAAAACAAAACGTCATTGGCATAAAATAACCCAACAAGGGTTGGCATGCCGTAAAATCTGACCGACCGACCGACCGACCAACCAACCAAACAAACAAACAGCCCTAACCTCTTGGCATAAAATAGCTCCAGATGGGTTGACATGCCGTTAAAGTCAATCAATCATCTTATTATAATGGAGATTGTGTGCTTGTCTGTCTATAACCGAAACTATATTACAATTCAAGTTACAATTCCCTTAATTATTTACGTCACATTCTCCATGATTTTATTTTTTTAATTTAAACCTTAATTATTGATAAAATTGTTTTACATTATTAATACTGTTGGCCTTATCTACAGGTATTTGCCTCATAACCTACTTGTATGTGCTGGGCACAAGGCCTCGTTTTAACGTGGGCCCACCCACAAGCCGAAGTTCATGGGTGGGAAAGAACAAAAATTGCATCGATCCCTTCGGCATTCCCACTCAAGGGGGCGCCTCAGGCGCTGGGCAATAAACCCAGCCCTGTCCCTTTAAGTCAAGGGGGCAGGTATTGCCTGGGGGATAGTCCCCTGGGATCGACGCTATTAACTTGTAAAGATCCAGGGCCGAAGCCACAGGACCCCCACCACGAGGATGCGGGCTTGTCTACATACGAATAATATACAATTGTAGTTATATATACAACAAAATAGCGGTTAAAAGTGTGAATGGGAAGGTTAATTTGCATATTGATATCAAAAATTTGATTTTAATAAATATGTACTTGGTATTATTGATTTTTAATTGTTTGGTTTTATCTTAATGAATATGAGCAAAAATCTCGAGGTAAATCTTAAAGGAAATCCATTAACAAGAAGAAATAACTGTTATTTTATTCTTTACTTCCTATTTTAACTAAATAACTGAATTAGGAAAATTTAGCAATGAAAGACAACTGGAAGACCCTCTCATCATTAAGCTCCTGAATAGATTAGACTCGATGTCTAACTCGGAGATTATGATATGCTGGATCCCAAGCCATATAGGAGTGAGGGGGAATGAAAGAGCTGATTCTGCAGCTAAATCGGCTTTAGATTTGATCTCCGACAAGTTCAAGATAACATATACTGACTTGAAACCTAAAATTAATAGATTCCTTCATACAAAATGGCAACAACACTGGAATAGCAACATCCACAATGAACTCTTCCTAATCAAACCTACTTTGGGAGGCTGGAGACCAACTTTAAGAAAGTCTAGAAAGGAACAAGTCATTATGTCCCGATTATGCATTGGTCATACAAAACTAACACACTCCTATATACTCAAACAAGAACAACAACCACTATGTGAAACATGTCAAACACCTTTGACAGTTAAACATTTATTCAATGCAGGTTTTTTGCTCACATCAGAAACCGTTATTTTAAAGCAAACAATATGAAGGATCTATTTGAAAATGTCAACATGGAAGATATTCTCTCTTTTTTGAGGGAAATAGGATTATACCATAAAATATAGACCTGAAAAAAATCAATACCATACAACATAATCCCCAATAATACTAACACATTGTTAAAACCAATAACTAAAAAGAATAAATATAGATACATGATATGTATCACTTCCTAACCGTTAGGCATGACATAACCCCAGACGGGTTAATATGCCGTTAAAACAAACAAACAAACAAACAAACAAACAAACAAACGGGGAGTGATGGAAGAGTAAGTTTCAGTTGTTCTATTTTTCGATTATACCCTCTCTCTATTTCAAATCATTTTATCTGCATTCTTATTTAGTTTCATTAGCCTTTCTAATTTAATATAATATTTTATTACATTAAAACTTAAATACTTGTACTCTGTTTCAAATCTTTTTATCTGCATTCTTATTTAGTTTCATTAGCCTTTCTAATTTAATATAATATTTTATTACATTAAAACTTAAATACTTGTACTCTGTTTCAAATCTTTTTATCTGCATTCTTATTTAGTTTCATTAGTCTCTCTAATTTGATATGATATTTTATTACATCAAAACTTACATACTTACACCCGGAGTGTGCATATATTTACTAGTAATCCTAATGTATTTAATGTAAAAAAATCAATGTTACAGAATAAAATCAGAAATAAACAGTTACAAGACATAAAGCAAATGTTTTCTTGAAAAGTGGTATTAGGCAGAAAAGCCTTGTTATTAAAAAAAACAAACAAAAAACAAACAAATAAGTAGAAATAAATAAATGAATAAGAAATAAGGGCTAACCGGATTTTAGTCGGAAAGTTTAGAAAAAGAGAAGTGGATACGTCGCACACCAGGCACGGAGACACCCATCGTCTAAGTGCTTACACAATAACCGATAATGGTCACATCTGGTCCGTGATAATGGACAGGGTGCAAAAATGACGCCACTTCTCTTTTACTTTGCTGGTACGAAATAATACAAGAAACACTACAAAAAACAAAACAAAAAAAATACAATTTTAATGGGGTCTGAAGAGGAGATGAAATAATGAAAACCATGATAAACACTAAAGCTTTATTTTCCCACAAGGCCATAGTAACGTGTTCAGAACGTGTTCCAGCATCCCCTAGCTCTTTTTTAAAAATCATATATGTGCTAGAAGGAGATGGCCGAGGGTCTTCATGTCCCGGGAATGACGTTAAACTATCTGATGGTGAAGTTCCAGTTCTGGACGTCTGGTATATGTAGAGCACCCCTTCGTCACCATTGCTCCCAGATCTACTCTAACCCGGTGTGATAGTATATGTTAAGGTCCCATCTATGGGTTAAATAGAAAATTTGTTAATAAAAAAATTGAGTC
>CM042149.1:15439649-15442149 GCA_023376005.1 Doryteuthis pealeii
GTGTGACATGTGTGGTGTGTGTGAGCATTTGACGTCAGACCGCTGATGCGTACCACGTGGCTGTCTGATACAAAATGGCTGTCCAGAGACTTCTCTGGGTGTAATGGCACTGAGGGAGACGCGGTGGATGTCGCTGCTTACTATATTCCCACCGGAAAATATTCAGTCTGAGAAAATTCTCGAAGCCATATGTTGCCAATTCCTGAATTATTTCCAGGAAGTGCGAACATCACTGTGTGCGTTTTTAAAAGACCTTTGCGGGGTTCATGCACCCTCCACAAAAAAAAAACAACAACAAAAAACAAACAAACAAACAAAATAATAAATAAATAAATAAAAAAAAAAAAATTGCATTGAGTTAGGTTGGGTAACGGGGTGGGTGGGTGGAGTGTCAGTTGCCATTCCATTTTTTTTTTGGTTTTCAACTCCCCTCAAAATTATCGGATTTTTTTTTCAACCGGATATAAATTATCCAGATTTCCATACCTCTCTTTATTTACTTATTTGTTTGTTTATTTACTGCTTTTAGATTGTTATATATATATTTACCAACCCCTCCGCACGAGCAGGGTGTGACACAAGGTCAATTTATTAAGCGGAGTTTAACAGGTTTGAATTCAGAGTTTTCCTTCTCCTAGACCGGTTGCCTAACCAAGGTTAAAGAGTCCAGTCTGCCCTACTATTTACCCATAGCTGGAGGGAGAGTAGGATTCATACCTTTCCCAAGGGTATTAGCGTTAAGTGAAATGCAATTACCACGTCCAGGATTTGAACTCGGGGCGACGAGTCCATTTCCCACGACTTTAACCATTAGTCCACACGCTTCCTTTAGATTGTTATATAACCATTTTTTTTAATCGTTAGAACAACGCAAAAGTTGTGGATCCATTTAATTGAAAACGAATTAGAAAACTACAAAGACATAATTCTTTGAATAATCAAAATTGACTTCCGGGGTCAGAGACATAACCCGTTGAAAAAAAAAAAAATATAGAAAGAGTGGGTATTATTTGGATTATTCGGACTATTTTCCTCGTCTTTATTGTTATCTGAAATTTATTATTTATAAAAATTATCGGATTTTTTTCCAACCGGATAAAAATTATCCAGGTTACCATACCTCTCTTTATCTATTTATTTGTTTATTTATTTTTTTACTTTTAGATTGTTATATAACCATTTTTCTCGTTAGAACAACGCAAAAGATGTGGATCTATTTAATTGTTAATAAATCCAAAAACTACAAAGAAATGATTCTTCGAATTATCAGAATTGACCCCGGGGTCAAGGACAACTCATTGAAAAAAATAGAAAGAGTGGGTAGGTATTATTTTGATTATTCGGGCTATTGTCCTCGTCTTTATTGTTATCTGTACAACGTTTCGGCCGATGTGCACTCCAGCCTTCTTCAGGTTCCCGAGTTCGAGAAAGTTCCCTAGTCCGACAAGAAGTACCTGAAGAAGGCCGGAGGGCACATCGGCCAAAACGTTGTACTGATATCTATAAAGATGAGGACAATAGTCCGAATAATAGAAATAATACTATTTTTCAAGCCTCATCTAAAAAATTCAGAGAAATAGTGCAAATAACAATGAAGATGAGGACAATAGTCCGTATAATCCAAATAATACTAATTATCAAACGTCATCTAAAAAATTCAGAGAAATAATAGAATGAGTGATTTGATGAAATCACTTGTTAACTCTGGTTCCCAGTTTAGAGGCTTTAAAGTAGAGTTAAATTAAATTTTTAAATTAAATTAATCAAATATATTTTTAAACATAGTCCCCTTTGTGGTCTATGCACTTCTTGTATCGGTGTTGCATTTCTTGGATTCCATTGGTTGAAATAATCATCAACAGCAGATATGACGTCACCATCTGAATTTTTTAGCCCACTCTCATGTAATGTTCAACCTGAAATAACAAAATTCTAATGGAATAATCCTAATTCAAATTTGTTATTACCCGTCTTATTATCAGAACCTTTACATCTATCTAAACCATGGGTTACCAAACTACGATCTGCAGACCGTATCCGGCCCGCGAAGACATTTTATCAGGCCCATCGACGGTTCTTGAATTTGTTTGTTAAAACGTACGGAACAAAATTGACTGATAAACATTTGAAAGCAATTCTCTTGATTGGATATAGCAATTCCAAACCAAACATTGACAATATCTTGAAAGGCAAAATTCAGTTTCACAAATCTCACTAAATCTTTCTGCTAATGTTGCGTTCTTTAATAATGTTTTGAAAATAAATATTTTGGTTGAATTTGTTTTTGTGCATCTTACGCCACTCATCCATGGATATAACATGGACAGATACATTTTGTTTTACATCTTTTTTCCAGAGCTTTCGTTCTGGTTGGTTGGTTGGTTGGTTTATTGATTTTAACGGCATATCAACCCGTCCAGGGTTATATCATGCCTAGCGGTTGGGGTGTTTACATATTGTGTATTCATATATATACTTTTAGTAATTGGTTTTAACAATG
>CM042149.1:15449649-15462149 GCA_023376005.1 Doryteuthis pealeii
ATAAATCTATACTAGCCAAATGAAGATTTATTTTTTTCCTTATTGAAAGCATAAATATTGCTCTGTATATAATTTATTAATTATCATACATTGAGCTCTCTTAGGGATTTGTAAAATCCTTGTATAAATCTTCAGTTTGCATCGACATGAGCATGCATTGTAGATGTACAGTAAATATTGATTATCCCAAATAGAATTATACCCTACATACTTGTCAATTAAATACTTTAACCTTTATATTATATATATATATATATATATATATATATATATATATATATATATATTATTGGATCCTTCCCGTCCACTAAGGACGATGGCGTAGTGTCTAAAATAAAAAGTAATTTTTTTTATCTGCATCTGCGTAAGTGACTCTGCAGGCCAAATCTTGAATGACAGTCTTTGGTGCACTGAATGCACAAAAACTGTGATGCTTTCTGGGGCTGCTGGCGTTTCTCTCTCTTTCTGGTTCTCTTTTCTCTCGAGGCTACTCTCCTCTCTGACTCATCCCTCTCCGTGCCTTGCTTAACGTTGAGGTGCCAGGCCGCTCTATTTTTTGCATCTACCTCCCACGTGTTTGTGTCAGTATGGCATATTATCATAGCTCTCCTGCAGACATCTTTAAATCGTAGGCGTGGTCTACCAACCGATCAGGAACCTTTTGCTAATTCGCCACACAAAAGATCTTTTGGGGTGCGTCCATTTTCCATTCTCCTGATATGTCCAAGCCAACGAAGGCGCCTCTCACAGAGAATGGAGGCCATGCTGTTCATGTCGGCGCAATCCAGCACGACTGTGTTGGGCATTTTATTCTGCCAACGAATGTGTAGAATACGTCGTAGACAACGGAGATGGAAACTATTGAGTTTCCTTTCGTGGCTTGTATGTGTTGTCCACGCTTCGCTACTGTAGAGGAGTGTACTGAGACACACGCTTTGTAGACACGCATCTTTGTTTTCTTGGTGAGACTGGCATTATTCCAGACTCTCTTACTCAGTTTGGCCATGACTGCTGCCACTTTCGCTATTCTGCTGTTGACTTCAGAATCAAAAGAGACTGAATTTGAGATGGTGGACCCGAGGTACTTGAAACTCTCCACGGGTTGCACCCATCAATATTGATGTTTAAGGACAGTCCACGTTTTGTGCCATGACTTTGGTCTTACTTTTACTTATGGAAAGTCCGAACTCCTTACAAGCATGTGTGAGGCGACTTACAAGCTGTTGCAGGCCTTCTTCAGTGTGTGACGTCAAGGCTACGTCGTCAACAAATAGCATTTCACGAATGAGGACCTTCTTGACTTTACTCTTGTCACGAAGACAAGCAATATTGAATAACTTCCCGTCTGTGTATGTGTGTGTGTGCAACGAAAAGAGGGTTGAATTTGAGGGTAGATAAATTATGTGCTACAATATTAGAATTAGGGTGACATTGTATTTTGAGTTAATAGTAATATGATTCTTGAAACGATTGCATTATGCGCTAGCCTCATTTCAGCATCCATTCATGTCTGGTGTTAACAATATCGTTTTCCAAGGAGAAACATGTATTCCTTATTGAGTCTTATTTCAACGATAAATAAAAGACGCTTTTCACAGAAATTCCCATGACTTTTACATACCCTATTCTCATTCTCTCCCCCCTCCTCTCTCTCTCTCTCACTCGCACGCACACACACACACACACACACACACTATATATATATATATATATATATATATATATATATATATATATAAATTTGTTCTCTATTATTATTGTTTTATTTATTTTATATTTAAAATAATACTAAATAGGATACTATGTATACTAGGACAAACTATTGGTCGAAACATGTGTTGGCATTTCAATAAATAGTTTTTTAATACATACACCATTTTCTTTCTATTTATCTTTCAACATAATTGTCGGATTCACTTTCAATTTTCTCAGTTCACACACACACACACACACACATATATATATATATATATATATATATATATATATACGTAATATATATAGGAAGATGGTATCAAGGATTTCCTTGATAGGATTCAACCAAAATTAAGAACTCATAAGTACATATAGACATTTGCGTATACATTTTTAGATATACGGGGTATTATAAATTTTAGAAAAAAAAATCATACAAATCCCCCGACAATTGGAACATAAAATACATAACAATTTATAATGAAATTTTGAAATTGCATATTCACAAGTAAAGAAATTTAATTAAAAAACTGCAACGTCATAAACAAAACCAACACACGCAAACCATAAAATATCTTAAAAATGTGAGTGTGCGCCTGCCCGTGAGCAGGTGTATTTAACAAACACAGATAAAGAAATTTGAAAAAAAAAAAATCAGTAGACGGGAAAATCATATCAGTAACATGAAAATACTACATGAAATCCTAAAATGATTAGAAATCAGACTGAAAGAGGCAAAAAATGCCGAAATAAATTTATATCTGAACTAAGGTATCCATTAAGGCAGAAAACTCATGTTCATGTATTGCCAGTGCCTGTTAAGGATACCGAAAAAAAAGAAGAAGATATGTATTGCATATCAAGCAATACTTGAGCCTTAAGCGACGAATGGCTTTGCTCAGAACCAATCACACTCTCTGAGCAACTGCTACATTGAACCAAAAAGAACATCGATGGATTCAGCATTCACCGCAGATTACATCTTAGAGTTTTCCTTCTCCTAGACGCTTGCCTTGACAAGGCTGAGGGATGCGTTTCTCCCGGTGGTTTTGCAACACGCCTGGATACCAATCCAGGTATTTCTACGTCCCTGCGTATGTTATGTGCTTGATGGCCGTTGAGCGAAAGGCTTCATCCGCCCTTTGATAGGTTTTGTTTTTCGTCCTACTGGGTGTCTAGCCACCCTCCACACTAGACACGCTTGGTGGGGTAACCGGTTAAGTCGGTGATGACCCGACTATGAAACAGGTAGTATTTGGTTATATCTATCTATCTATCTATCTATCTATATATATATATATATATATATATATTCATCAAATTTCTCAAATGCCGCTACAACGTTTTCACTGTAGTAGCATTAGTAGTTAATCGAAAAAGTGCTCAATATATTTCGTAAAATATAGAGAATGTTGCTACCTATAATTTTTGATGTTAATATTCTCCCGAAGAAGGTGTACCGAGAACACCGAAACCGTGGTAAAGAGAAAAACCTTTTTCTTCAACTATATATATATATATATATATATATATATATATATATATATAAAGGTTAAATCTTTTTATTATTATTATTGGAAAATGATTATAGAGGCTCAATTACTTCATATTACGGATCACGTGAACACGAGACAAAAGTTTAAAACTGTCAATTTTTTCAAAAGTCAACGTTTCTGACGACGAATAACACCGAAAAGTGATATTCAGAAACCAATGGTTAGACAGACTTTTCATTTGTATTAGTTATATATATATATATATATAATATATATATATATATATATATATAGTGTGTCAAAAACAGATTTTTTGTACTTTTTGATACACCTAGTATTCTGAAAAATTAACGTTCCATTCATTGTTTATTTCTATCTTGGTAAATACAGCCCAAACTCGACACTTCTATAACACATAGTGTATTCTGAAAAAGAATTAACGTTCCATTTATTTTTCATTTTATCTTAGTAAATACAATTTCAAACTCGGCACTTTTATGACACACCTCATATATATATATATATATATATATATATATATATATATATATATATATATATATATATATATATATATATATATATAAAATTAAGTAAGTAAAGTCGTCGGGGCGGCCTAAAGTCAGCCTGTCAGCGAGGGAATCTACCCCCTTTTCAATAGCGCTAGACCAAGGAGATTGTTTTTTTAGCATCTGAGGTGGAGCGCCACACCTACCATCAGCTCCTTACTTTACCGCACAGATCCCTGTGCTACTCATACGCTGAGTTTGCGAGGACCGGTATCGAACTAGGAACCTTGTGGTTTCTAGCCGAACGCTCTACCGACTGAGCTAACCCGGCCCATATATATATATATATATAGACCAGTAGAGCACTCTATAGGAGACATTAATTAAACTTTCACCGTTTAGCGTAAGACATTTATTCATCCGTTGTTTACAGACTTGAGTTCTCTGGTGATCGTAAAGATACCTCATCATAATTATGTGTCAGTTAATTCTTCGCCTCTGCCTGACAGTTGCCGATAGCAGTGCGGGTATGGGGCTCGTCAGAAATTCTATCGGATTTCGCTCACGGCAAGAAGTAGCTGTTAAAGTCGAACCGCACTGAAGAAACGTATATATATATAAATATATATAATATATATAATATATATATATATTAATATATAAATTTTGGAAAATTTAAAGTAATTTAAAGAAATTTTGGAAATTTCTTTAAATTTCTTTAAATTTCTAAAAAAAAACCTTTTAAGTTTTTTTAAATTTATTACAGAATGACGGTTTATTGAGTTTTTCCTTCCATTCAAAGGTAAATATTGCTCTGTATTTAATCTAAAATATTGATTATTATGCATTGAGCTCTCCCTAGGGATATAAAAATCCTTGTATTTGCACCTACTAAAACATGCAATATTATTATACAGTGGGATTTTTGAAGATCCCATGTAGAATCATCCCTTACTACCAGTTTTGGATACCTGCATATATATATATATATATATATATATATATATATATATATATATATATATATATATATATCCCTTCATACCGTATCGGTGTGAATGCAACAATTTGCAATACAGTTGTGAATAACCACATATAACTTATACTGGGATTTATACTATTGAAAACTTAAAGCTTCCTAGGAAAAAATAGACAAATTTATTTTAAACCATTTGGTTCGTTTCATTAGCTCGCCACTCGACACCAAGCAAAAGTAGTCCTGATACACTGTGGGCGCGTCAACACGGACCTGACCCACTGTGGTCACTTAGATACAATAAACAAACGCAACTAGGGTCATGATACACTGCAGTTGCCTAGATACAATCAGAATCTACCGCAGTCACTTCGATACTGTAAACAAACGTAGATACAGTCCCGACACACAATTTTCACAGCATTATTTATATTTAGATGATACGCCACTGTGACTTGGTAGTAAAGTTCTCGGCTGTCACGTTCGGGTTTCCGGTTCAAATCTTGACAGACGTAGTTTTTATCCCATTAAAAATAAAAACCATTAAATATATATAACGACCTTTTCCAATAAATAAGACCTTAAAATATTTTTAACTAGCAGGACGTGTGGATATACCACAGTATGATAATTTAACTATTACAACATTTGATATGTTTACTTAAGAGCTATTGCTGAATAGTTCAATATGTAAAAAGTACAATAACCTAGATTTCTCTCTCCCTCTTTCTCTTTCTCTCTTTCTTTCTCTTTGTCTGTCTGTCTGTCTGTCTCTCTCTCTCTCCCAATTAATTCAATAAGCGCTCAGCGAGGATCGAACTCATAATCTCTGGAAAACCGCTGTTTCAAATACACATTATAATTATACTGGGATCAGTTCAAAAGAACCAAGTCTGCCCTACTATTTTATCGGTAGCTGGTGTGTGTGTTGGGGGGGGGGAAGAAATAAAAGGCATGAATAAAAGGAAAACTTTGAATTCAAACAAGTTTTACTACGCTTAAAATTTAACCTTGTGTCACATCCTGCCCGTGGTGGAGGAGTTGAGTAAATACATACCATGCGAAATGGGAGAGAATATATACAAAATATGTCAAAAAGGTATCGAGGTTTTTTGTACTTTTTGACACACCTTGTATTCTGAAAAAAATTGACGTTCAGTTCATTGTTCATTTCTATCTTGGTAGATACAGCTTCAAAGTCGGCACTTTTATCGCACACTTTGTATTCTGAAAAAAAATTAACGTTACGTTCATTGTTAATTTCTCTCTTGGTAAATACAGCTTCAATCTCGGCACTTTTATGACATACTTTGTATTTAAAAAAAAATGAACATTTCGTTCATTGTTCATTTCTCTCTTGGTAAATACAGCTTCAAACTCGACACTTTTATGACATACTTTGTATTCTAAAAAAAATTAACGTTCCGTTCATTGTTCATTTCTCTCTTGGTAAATACAGCTTCAAACTCGACACTTTTATGACACACTTTGTATTCTAAAAAAAATAACGTTCCGTTCATTGTTCATTTCTCTCTTGGTAAATACAGCTTCAAACTCAACACTTTTATGACATACTTTGTATTCTAAAAAAAATTAATGTTCCGTTCATTGTTCATTTCTCTCTTGGTAAATACAGCTTCAATCTCGGCACTTTTATGACATACTTTGTATTCTGAAAAAAAAAAAATGAACGTTCCGTTCATTGTTCATTTCTCTCTTGGTAAATACAGCTTCAATCTCGATACTTTATCACACACCTTCTAAATAGGACATACTGGGTTCTTTAGCCTTGGTTAGGCAAACAGTCTAGAAGGAAAACTCCGAATTCAAATCAGCTTTACTCCTCTTAAAATTGAGCTTGTGTCACATCCTGCCTGTTGCGGAGTGGTTGAGTAACTACATACACACACTAGGACAAAGTAAACACGATATATAAAAAAAGTATCTCTCTTTTATTTCTTGTGTAGACCCAACCTAAAGATACCCATTATTTTTAAAACGTTAAACGATACTTGGCAAAATGTAACGAGAAGCGTAAGTTACAATCTGAGCTCTTTGTGGATGTGACTTTATTTCTCTTTGGGAAAACTCCATCTATCATCCAAACTTCCTCGGCTGGTCTGCTCAAATAAATAGCGTTTCGTTTTCTTTCTGCTGTCAGTCTTAATTTAGTCTCCCACAGATCAGACGACAAAACAGTCTCCAGCATTATCCTGTTTCCCTTGGGGGGGGGGGTACAATACACTGACAGTATCCTGTACAAAAAAGGGTGTCTTAGGGCCGGCTTAGCTCAGTCGGTAGAGTGTCCGGCTAGGAACCTCAAGGTTCTTGGTTCGATATCGTTCCAATAAATCAATCAATACCAAAACGCAGTTAACTGTTATTAATTCTTTATGATAACAAAAAACCCAAAAAAAACCCCACAAAAAACAAAAAAACAACAAAAAAAACAACGTTAAATATATATCAAAGTGAAAAAAATATATAAATCAATAATATCGGGCACCTATTTATTGCAGTAAGTAAGACCGGTTTAGCTCAGTCGGTAGAGTGTCCCGCTAGGAACCTCAAGGTTCCTGAGTCGATACCGGCACTCGCCAACTCAGCGTATGAGTAGCACAGGGTCTGATGATAGGTATGGCACTCCACCTCAGACGCTAAAAACAATCTTCTTGGTCTTGCGCTTGCGAAAAGGGGATAGAATCCCTCGCTGTCTGGCTGATACCGACTTTAGCCCTCCCCCCCGACGACTTACTAAATATAACACTAAAAATGGAATCTCTCGTCGATTTCGACGCATGAGGGTTCATCCAATGAACAACCCACACAGTGATTTGTTTATAGTGGTGAAGGCTTGTGTTGGACCATTCCGCACTTTTTGGCAGAGTCGATAGGAAAGAATTGGTGCACAAGGAATGCCACAAACCCAATCAACGACTGACCTCAGGTTTTTCAAAGTCAGAGTTTTCATTCTCCTAGACTGGTTACCTATCCAAGGTTAAATGGTCCAGTATGCCCTACTATTTTACCCATAGTTGAAGGGAGAATATATGGATTTATACCTTTCCCAAGGGTATAAGCGCTATGTGAAATGCAAACAGCTTTGTCTAGGAATTGAACTCGGGGCGACGATTCTATTTCCGACGACTTTAATCATTATGCCACGCGCCTCCATTTAGCACTAAACTGCTTCTGATAGTGTTTTATATATCCACTTCATATTGTGTATATAAATGCAGAGAGAGAGAGAGAGAGAGAGAGAGAGAGAGAGAGAGAGAGAGAGAGAGAGAGAGAGAGAGAGAGTTCTTATGAGGGTTCTATTTTGTCGACTGGCCATCTTCCTTTGGGTTGATTTCTTCCTCTGGTCGATACACCTTATTTTTTTTAATAATGAAGCAAGTCTTTGTTTAGTTTTCAAAGATGCCTTTATTAAAACTGATCTCAGAAAAAAAAGCTAGTGTCAGGAATCGTAAAGGTAAAATTAGAATAAATTTAATCTTATCGGTGAATGTAAAGAAAAATTCTTGAAAATTAAATTTTTGGTTAAATCGAACTTAACGGACCTAAATTCCACCATCGTATATCACCCCGCCGAAAGAAAAAAATACCAAGAATCAGGGAATTAACTGAATTTAATGAAATTTTCAGTGTTGATATATTAATGAATAAAATATATTTATTTTATTTAGTTATTTTATTTAAAAACTTTTACATTTTTTCAGGTCAGTTAACTTTGAACCACGTATATATTTGAGAATCTGTGTTACGCTTCAAAGATACGCGGTTCAAAGTTATCTAACCTGAAAAAATGCAATAGTTCTTAAATAAAATAAATATCTTTTATTCATTAATATAGCAACACTGAAAATTTCATTAAATTTGGTTAATTCCCTGATTTTTTTATTTTTTTCGGCGGGTGGGTGGGATACGATGGTGGAATTTAGGTCTGTTAAGTTCGATTTAACCATTAAATTATTTAAAATCAAATGTAACACTGCAGAATTATCAACAAAATAAATTTTGTAATTGATGTTTTAACACCGATTGATTGTTGGCATCCTTCTGACTACTAAAGACGATGGCGTAGTGTCCATTTTTTCTCTCTCCTTAACTGCATCTGCGCGGGTGTCTGAATTGGTCACTTTTTTAATGACAATCTCTGGTACAGTGATTTTCCCCCAGAAAATCACTGTACCAGAGATTGTCATTAAAAAAGTGACCAATTCAGACACCGCGCAGATGCAGTTAAGGAGAGAGAAAAAATTGGACACTACACTTATTGTTGTCTTTCCTTCCTTCTGGCTCTCTTTGCTGTGGTGGCTTATTTCCTCTCTTTTTCACTCCGTTTCGTGCCTTGCTTGAGACAAGGAGGCGCCAGGCCGCTCGGTTTTCTGCACCAACTTCCCAGGTATTGGTGTTGATATGGCATGTCTTCATGCCCTTCTTGCAGACGTCTTTGAAGCATTGGTGTGGTCTCCCCAATGGTCGTAGTTTCCACACTGACTGTATCCCGTACAAAAAAGGTGTCTTAACTCATTACCTACCAAATTCTACCGGGGCTGTACCAAATTTTATTGGTATTTTTTTATCTGCATGATGGGATATTTCAAAGTTTAATGATCCTTGAGAATGTAACGTAAATAAATATGGAAATTGTGACGTTTGTGGTGACGTAGTTTTGGTTACAGAATGGCAGACACACAATCTCCATTATAATAAGATTGTGTAGTAATGTTGGAAACCATAGAACAGTATGCAAACAAATTCATATATTAATACTAGCGTTCCTTAATTTTCCGTCCGTTAACATCTTGCAACACCCTCTGATTAAAAATGAGACCGTCCAAATGAAATGCAAAAAATTAAATACTGATTATCTGGTGTTGCTTATCCGATGAATTCTTATTTCTTGTCGTCATCTTAGCTAAATAATGGATCATCCTGTTTTATTATAAAGAAAGAAAGGACAAGCTACACAGAAAAAATATAATAAGAAAGAAAGAAAGAAAGAAAAAAAGAAAGAAAGAAAAAAAGAAAGAAAGAAAAAAAGAAAGAAAGGAAGGAGAAAGATAGAGAGAGGAGGTGAGAACCTGAAAATAATAACGCTAATCTGTCTCAATCGATGATGAAAAGAAGGAAGGAAAGAAAAAACAGTGTGTGTTTGAGAGAGAGAGAGAGAGAGAGAGAGAGAGAGAGAGAGAGAGAGAGAGAGAGAGAGAGAGAGAGTGATCTACGTTATTGTACTTTTTACATATTGAACTATTCATCAATAGCTCTTAAGTAAACATATCAAACGTTGCAATAATTAAATTATCATACTGTGGTATATCCACAGGTTCTGCTAGTAATAATTATTATTAAATATAAATAGTTTTCTTAAAGCCATATAACTGTGTACAGAAATACTTGAAACCAGACTATTATTAGAAAGATCGATTGTTTTTACTGGGATTGTGTCTGTGTGTGCGCTTCTGTCTAAGTTAATCGTTCAGTCACCCGCATCCTGGTGTGTGGGTAGCTCATTGACCGGCCGGTACGTCCTCTTCAATAATCGGTTCAATTTGGACCTGTTTTAATCTGTCCATCAAAAGTCAAAGATCTAGTTACACACGGCTTAAACGAATACGCCAACGACATTAAATATCTTGCAGAATTTCTAAGCAAGCACACCTTAAAACAAACTATATCCTTATTTCGTCTCTGTGAACAAGATAGCATGCGTCAATTGTAAGATGAAACTTAGCGTCGTGCTGGAGATAAACACGTATTTACGGACCCGTATCAAAGATTACGATTTGAGCCCTGTAAGTTAAAAAAAAACAAAGTAAACCAGAAGCAACCCCACTCAACCCCCCCCAAAAAAAAACAAAAACAAAAAAAAAAACGGATATTGAAAGCTGATTTTCTAGGCCTGCAAATTAACGCCATAGCCAGGACACTAAGACCTCCAACCACCGCATTCTAATGCATGAATAATTAGGGCTGAAGGTTTGTCATAAGAGCAATGGTGTCGGGACAATCGTATAGGTACTAGGGCTTAATGTGACTAACTGATATCTGGCTAATCGGGTTTTACGAACATAAACTACGTTTGACACTACGCCAGAAGTACTGGGCACCCAGTGAGAATCGAACTCACTGACAATGGTTTAAGAGACCAGCTTGAACGGAAAAAAATATTTGTCACGAAATTGTAGCAATACAGGAGGCAATTTCTATGCAAGAGCTTGAGAAATTCGGAACGAGGTTTCGGGAGTATATTCGAGATATATCAAAAAAGTTCCAGGACTGGTGTCACAAATGATATGAGAGGCATCGTCCACTGCGAGTTCTTGCCACAGGGCCAGACGATCAATCAGCATAATACTGCGCCGTTTGCTTCGTTCAGTGCGCGATAAAAGGCGAGAAATGTATCAGGACAACTCGTGGGTGCTTCACCATGATAACTCTCCTGCCCACATTGCCCTGAGTATCCGAGAGTTCCTGGCCCAGAAGAACATCACTGTGCTGGAGCAACCTCCATACTCACCTGACATGGCTCCATGTGATTTTTTCCTCTTCCCCAAGCTCAATGGGGTCATCAAGGGAACCCGTTTTGAGGATGTGCACGATACCAAAAAGGCCGTGATGACAGTGCTACGGAGAATCCCGGAAAAATCCTTCCAGAAGTGCATGCACCCGTGGCAGAGAAGGATGGGAAAGTGCATTAGACTCTAGGGGGATTACTTTGAAAGGGATAACTTATAGTTTGTAGTTTGGATTTGAAATACATTTTTTGTGACACCAGTCCTGGAACTTTTCTGACATACCTCGTATCTCGCGAGGTAAGTATTTTGACGATATTATCTTTAAAACAAAGTGATTACAATAAACCAATAAAATGGCAAATGTTATTGTCCTTTGTTACGTTAAAATTAAAGTTTGAATTGTTAAGTATCTGGTCGGCATCCTTAGTTCCAGATGTAATAAGTAAGTAAGCAAGCCAATAAGAATCCGGTGCCAGAGTATTCTTTGTAAGTCCTACGTCCAAGATAATCCAAGTGTCAATGACATAAGTTTAGAATGGTGCCTCTATTAATACAGCAGAAGCAGCAGCAGCAGTGCCAGTGATTGGACAATATAAATCTACCCCAGGTCACGTGGTAGTCAACGAGTCTATATTTAGGAGTAGGCATCTATCACCCGCCTTATATCAGAAAATAATTCAACATGAATAACGTCTATGTTGCCCTTTTTATTTACGTTCAAAATACTACAAATAATTTTGCGGGATCATCATCATCATCATCATCATCATCATCCTCATGTCGTGCTGACAGCACGGATTCCCATGACTCTCTCTCTCCCCCCCTCTCTCTCACCCGTCCCTATTGGCCATTGTGAGCTAAAGGAATTTTGTCATGAAGAATGGAAAGATATCAATAGTCAAGAAACATGCAAGGATCCGTCGTTGTAAAAAACTTGTGATAATTATTCATTAGGGATTTATTAATAATTTGAACATACAATTATAATGATGGCGTGGGTTTGGCACTAAAATGCACCCAGAGATGAGTTTCCAACAATTCCCTGTCTTGAATGAAACTCAAATTCAATATGAGGTCATTTAGATTCACCACGTACTACTCTTCTCTGGGATCAATCGGCTGGTCACGTCAAGCCCTAACACCTATATGATTGCTCCAGCCCTTTTTATCTAATGGGTGCTAGAAGGCGGTGGCTGAGTGTCTTCATTTCCTAGGAATAAAGTTAAACTCCATCTGATGGTGAGGTTCCAGTTCTGGAGGTCTGGGGAATGTGGAGCACCCCTTCATCATCATTGCT
>CM042149.1:15464649-15472170 GCA_023376005.1 Doryteuthis pealeii
AACCAACCAACCAACCAAGTAACCAAACAAACCTTCTGGGCGTTGAATAGAAAAAATGTGTTTAAAACAAACTGAGTATCCATCAATAATTAATGAAACCAAAACCTCTTCGGCCTAAAATGTCCCATTGATATTGACATGTCGTAAAACCAACCAAACCAACCAACCAACCAACCAACCAACCAACTTTCTTTTCCTTCTCTCTCTTTTTCGCCGCTCGTTTTCCCCTCACATATTATTTATTTCTATTTCTTCACTCTTTTCCCTGACATATTATTTATTTTTCTTTACCTTCTCTCTCTTTTGCGCCTCTCTTCCCCCCTCACATATTATTTATTTTTCTTTTCCTTCTCTCTCTTTTTCGCCTCTCTTTTTCCCCCTCATATATTATTTCTCCAACCAGAAAGGAAAGAGAAAACTAATAACGACATACAAGGTGTGTCAAAAAGTATCAAGATTTTTGTACTTTTTGACACACCTTGTAATATGAAATAAAAAATAACGTTCCATTCATTCTTCATTTCTATCTTGGTAAATACAGCTTTAAACTTGGTACTTTTTTATACACCTTGTATTCTGAAAAAAATTAATGACTGGAAAATTATTTTTTTCAGAATACAAGGTGTGTCAAAAAGTACAAAAAGTCTCGATACTTTTCGACACACCCTGTATGAGTAAAGAAACAAATAATGAAGTGAAAATTATGGAAGCTCAGAAGGAGAAAAATGAACAAGCAAAGACGTAATAATGAAAAGAAACAATTTCGGCTTCGTATCGAAATAATTTTTTTTCTTTTCCTTTTACTGTCTGTCGAAACTGTGTCAAGATTATTTGATTTGAAAGGGGCAAGACATTGATATGCCGGGTAGCAACGACTGATAGAGGATGGAGTGGTTGAGATATGATTTAAGTTGGCTTAAGGGAGATTTTGTCACTATAGAAACCGGCCCTTTCCGTAAATGCAATTGAGGACAAATAATAGAGTGTAAAACTTTAAGTACAGTTTAGAAAATGTGTATTTAAAATGATCTTAATTTGATGGTCTTTTTATGCTAGTGTCCAAGTGGTAAAGCACAAAGGACAGTAGGCAGAGAGGACCAGGTTCAGTTTCATTTATACACATAAAAAGTAAATGTTTGGTTTGCTGTTTTGTTTTACGCATATCAACCTCAGTGGTCATTAATGCCAATAAAGTTTGAAATAAATCAATTATTAATGGATAATACAATTTTTTTATAAATACATTTCTATTAAACCCATAGATGGGACCCTAAACAGGTACTACCACTCCGGGGTCAGATGAAAACAGGAGCAATGGTATGAAGGGGTGCTCCACATTCCCCAAACCCCAGAACTGAACCTCACCATCAGATAGAGTTTAACGTCATCCCAGGACATGTAACCCACAGCCCACCGCCTTCAGCACATATATGATAAAAAGGGTTGGGACTGCCATAAGGGCATAGGGAAAATCATATAGGTGCTAGGGCTTGACGTGACCAGCCGCATTGATCGGAGGGGCCTCTCGACCGCCCGTCTAGCCCCAAGATAGGCCAAAGTGGAGTATGCATGTCATGAACTCTCATCCACCTGGGCTCTATCCTTAAGCATCACGGGTCGCCACCACGGCCAACAGTGCCCCATTGGAGTCTTACCCCTCTGCAGAGGTGCATCGGTGCATTCTAACGCCCCAGAACACAGGGCGGGTTTTATGCTAGTGTCAACATAAAGCAAAGACAGTATCAGAGAGGACATGGAGGTTCAGTTTCATGTGTATACTACATAAAAAGTAAAGTCGTTGGGGTGACCAAAAGAAAACACTGTGTAGATAGTTCATTGGATAAACCCTCATGTGTCGAAATCGACGAGAGAGTCCATTTTTAGTGTTATATTTAGTAAGTAGTTCGTCGGGGTGGCCTAAAGTCGGTACCAGCCAGACAGCGAGGGAGTCTATCTCCTTTTCACTAGCGCTAGACCAAGGAGATTGTTTTTAAGTCTGAGGTGGAGTGCCACACCTACCATCAGCTCCTTACTTTACCGCATAGATCCATCCCTGTGCTACTCATACGCCGAGTTGGCGAGGGCCGGTATCGAACCCGGAACCTTGCGGGTACTTGTCCGACACTCTACCGACTGAGCTGAACCGGTCCTTGAGGTTTCGAAAAAAATTAAAACACTAGTTCCCAACTAGAGGGAATCCTAGTAATGTAGAATATTAGAATTGCAACTCTGGGAATGAACTGAAATTACCGATTCCAATTAAAAATGTTTAGAATACTAACTCTTTGCCTACCAAATTTTCTCCACGGCTGTACCAAATTTTCTTGGTATTTTTTACCCGTATGGTGGGATGTTTCAAAGTTCACTATCTATTCACCTCAGAACTCATTCTATTCAAATAATATCCAACTATTATTATAATCTGAACCCTTCTGCTCAATTGTAATAAACTAACCATCAGCGGCTTACGGTAGGATCACAGTGGTGGGAAAGTCACTCAGAGCCTACCAAATTTCCCACACGGTTGTAACAATTTTTCTTGGTATTTTTAACTGTATGATGGAATATTTTAAATTTCACTATCTATTCACCTAAGAACTCATTCTATTCAAATAAAATCCAACTATTATTATAATCTGAACCCTTCTGCTCAATTGTAATAAACTAACCACCAGCAGCTTACGGTAGGATCACAGGGGTGGGAAAGCCGCTCAAAGCCTACCAAATTTCCCACACGGTTGTACCAATTTTTCTTGGTATTTTTAACTGTATGATGGGATATTTTACATTTCACTATCTATTCACCTCAGAACTCATTCTATTCAAATAAAGTCCAATTATTATTATAAACTGAGTTCCTCGGCTAAATTATAATGAACTAACCATCAGATATCGTACAGCTGTATACGGTGGGATTGCAGTGGTTGGAGAGCCACTGTGAGTGGTGTAAAGTAGGCAACTGGTTAAACTTTCTCCAGAGTATAAGTCTACGATGCAATCTTTGAATCAGATAATTTTGGATCTGAAATGACATAGTGAAATATGGACAACAGGTTGCATGGGCCGAAAGAGTTGAGGATCTCCAGTTTATACGGTGCGTTGGGTTAAGCGATGGTGTGAACGGTTAACTCAGATTAGAATAACCTTATGTCAGACTAGGTCAAGTGTTGTCAATAGTTTGTGAAGTAAGGTGAAGTAAAACTATCTTGGATTATTTTATGCCTAGGGGGTTGGAGAATCGCGTTCATTGTACATCATACTTATATTTTTTGTGTTGTGTTTCTTAATGATTCTCATCCGTTATATCAAATATCTTATCTTATTATAATAGAGATGTGTTTATCTGTCTGTAACCGAAACTATATTACTTCTCAACTCACAATCCCCTTTGTTATTTACCCACATTCTCCACCGATTATTTTATAAAACCTCAATTATTAATAAAAATCATTTTACATTATTAATACTTTTGACTTTTTCTACATTCTAATAACATGCAATTGATTTATATATGCAACAAAAATAGCGGGTTACAGAGTGAATAAACGGGAACTAATTTGCATATTGATATTAAAAAGTTTAATTTTATTAAATATGCGCTGGTATTATGATTCTAATTGTTTGTTTTTTTCTAAATGAAATGAGCAAAAATCACGGGGAAAATCTTAAAAGAAATTCAATTAACAAAAAAATAACAGTAATTTTTATTCTTTACTCCTAATTTAACTAAATAGTTAAATTAGAAAATTCTGCAATGAAAGGAGGAGTGGTGGAAAATGATGGAAGACTTAGTTTCAAAAGTTCTATTCTTCGATTATACCCCCTCGTTTCAAATCATTTTAATCTGGAATTTTATTTAGTTTATAAGTATTTCAAATTTAACACATTTCATTATATTAAAATTCAAATACTTGCACCCCGGAGGGTGCATATATTTGCTAGTATCTATAATCATGTGTTTGCACACTGTTTATATAATATACTTATCTAATACAATAATTTGCACTCATTGAATGGTTTCAAGTAATCTTACAAGCATTAAATAATAATAAATAATAATAATATAAATATAATAATGTGCATGTGTTTGCTGTGTGTGTGTGTGTGTGTGTTGTGTGTGTGAGAGAGAAAGAAGACCGAGAGAGAAGAGAAAAGAGGAGAGAGAGAGAGAGAGAAGAGAAGAGAGCAAGTGCATATGCACCCATTATGCAATACCCGGCCAAGGTAAAAAGGGTTGTGTTGTGTTGTTATGTGGGTGTGTGTGTGTGTTTGTGAAGCGTGCGGCGTGAGAAATAAAAAATAAATTCCCTGTTTAAAATTACCAGCGGATATGTCATTTTATGAACTTTCTCGTCGGCGTTCTCCCGATTGACACAACTCCCCCTCTCTCTCTCTCTTCTGTCTTCTTCGCTTGACTGTGGATCTCTGAATAAGGGGCTCCTTATAGCCCCAAACACTAGTTTTTTACTCTGCCTTTCCCTCCTTCACCTCCCCCCTGTCTGTTGATTTGAATAATAGAGCAGACGAAAAGAAAAAAAAAAAATCTCTCTTCTCTCTCCTTCACCCTCTTTTTCTCCACTCTCTCAATCTCTCACTTTCTCTTCTTTCTCTCTTTCTCTCTCTCCATCTTTCTCCTCTCTCTTTCCCCTCCTTCATCTCCCCTGGTTGATTTACTAATAGAGTTGACAAAAAAGGAAAAAAATATTCTCTCTTCTCTCCCCTACTCTCTCTTATCTCACTCTCTCTTCTACACTTCTCTCTTACCGCTTCTTCCTCTATCACTGTCTTCTCTCTCTCAAAATGAAAAAAATAAAAAAAATAAAAATACCCCATACATATTTACATTCGTATGCGTGCAATTTAGAGTAAACGAATGTGTATTTATTATCTGTGTGTTAACACAGAAGTTTGCTATAAAACATGTTACGCAAAAATTATCTGTAAGAAGTATACAGCTGCAGACAGCGAGTGCGAAAGGGTCGGACTGCTGAAAATCATAGCGTTTCGCTCTCGCTAAATATTAAGTCTAGTCATCATATATACAACGCAAACACGTGTCTTGGTGACTGGTATATGCTCTCTCTCTATAAAGCCGCTTAGCAACGTTCACCGTAGCGTAGCATTACTCGCCACAGACTGTTTACAGACTCGAGTCTCTAGTTGAAGCGTAAACACACACAACCGTGTATGATTTATCCAGTTAAAATGTTCGCCCTCTTACTAAAAAGCATCGGACCTAAG
Source organism: Doryteuthis pealeii (assembly GCA_023376005.1). Lineage (NCBI taxonomy): Eukaryota > Metazoa > Mollusca > Cephalopoda > Myopsida > Loliginidae > Doryteuthis > Doryteuthis pealeii. The sequence continues at coordinate 15,469,891 of CM042149.1, forward strand.
GAAAGGGGTCGGACTGCCGAAAAATCAACCATGTCTCTATCGGAATAACTATAAGCTTTGTCTACCACACCGATGCAGACCGTAAACGTGGAAAACACGGTGTCTTCGATAGATTATAATAGATATATATATAATATATATATATAATATATATGTGTTCGGGATAAATACATATTTATATTTTTATTTTCTCTCCGTAGTGCAGATATTGAACGCACACTACGCACATTTAAAATTACGTTCATATTCAATATACTGCATGACAGATAGAATGGATACTGAATGCACGTTAATCATGGCGAGAGAATAACTTGTATTCATTGAGATCTGCCCGCCCATTCAAATAAGGACATTATTGTTGCTGCCCAATCGTCCCGGAACACTGTAAAAACAACCAGAATAGTGAGAATTGCACAATAAGAGACTCTCGCACAGCATAAATCCTCGGAAATCTACAGAAAAAGTGTTGAGACCTTCCAGAGTTGCAACACTGCAGTATTCGGCTCCCTGCCACACCTCTAGGAAAGTCAAAAATGTGGCGCGAATTCGAACTCACTAGTCATAGTCGCCAGGGTCTAGTTTGTAGCCATTACACCACGATAAGCCTTACGGTAAATATAATGGAGAAAAGTTACCTGCCCCAACCCTATTGCCCTTATGGGCAAGCCCAAACCCTTTTACATATATATATTTACCAAACCCCTCTGCACGACAGGATGCGACACAAGTCAATTTCTTAAGCGGAATTTAACAGTTGAATTCACAGTTTCCTTCTCCTAACCGCGCTGGCCTAACCAGTTTAAAAGCCCAGTCTGCCCTACTTAATTACCATAGCTGTAGCGAGAGTAAGTGAAATGCAATACCATGTCTAGATTTAACTCGGTCGACGAGTTCATTCCCATGACTTAACCATTACACCACACCCTTGCCTATACCTATATTTATCATATATCTGCTCGGAAGACTGTGAACTGATCTATATATTGGGTATGACTAAACTCTATCTCATGTGAGGTTCCAGTCTGAAATCTGAGGAATTGAGCGCCCCTTTATCACCATTGCTCCCAGATGGTATACCCGCTCTATGTTAAATAGAAAATGTTTTATAAAAAAAAATAAGTACCATTAAGATTAAATATTCAAAACTTTGTCCATAAAACCCCAATTTTAATATGCATCGTAAAACAAACCAAACTGACTACGCACTTATAATACACGCTAACCTCATAATCAACTAAATCACTCATCATCATCATTCAATCCGCGTACAATACTCTCCCATCCGTCCACTATCGCCATCATTCTCGTGTCCTCTGGCAGCATCCTGTATCGCACAGAGCTCATCAATGCTACGTTTTTGCTGGTTCGGCCCACCACTGGCTGCCCATGGCTCTTCCACAGGAACTCGCTTATATATATTACCAACTCCTCCGCACGAGCAGGATGCACACAAGTCAATTTCTTAACGGAGTCTAACAGTTTAATTCAGAATTTCCTTCTCCTAACTGTTTACCTAGCCATGTAAAGAACCCATCTGCCCCATGCTATTTACCCATAAGCTGGAGGAAGTAGATTCATACCTTCCCAAGGTGAAATGCAATTACCATGTCCAGGGATTTGAAACTTGGGCGGAACCCCCGAGCCATTTCCCATGACTTAACCATTACACCACCACTTATAAGTTCGTCCTTCCTCTCCAGCAGACGGTCCCGATGATTATCCGTGCTTACTTCAGATGGCTGGGATATGTGCATGCCGCTACAGCTAGCTTTCTCGTGGGTGCTGTTCACATCTTGTTCAGGATCACCCGCAGCATCTTGTCAAGCGACTAAAATCTCTATTCATATATATATAATGAAAAAAACAAACAAAAAAAACAAACAAAACAAAACAGGCCTATGCACACTTATAACACAATTTAAAATCCGACGTAAAAAATGTTTGATCATATTTTTTATCATATTTCATTTTTCAAAAAACTCTCGCCTCTCTCCTGATGAAAACGCAAGAGAAAGCATTAAATCCAGGGTCGCTGTAAAAAATCCAGTTACTAATATATAAAATTAAAGTCGCGGCGACGCTAAATGTCGCTAATCACCATGCACCAGAGTCTATCCACCTTCACTTAGCGCTAGACCAAGAATTATTTTACGCGTCTGAGGGGAGCGCCATACCTATCCATCAGCCCTTACTTTACCGCACAATCCCGTTCTACTTCATTTACCTTGATTTTGCAGAAGCAGAACTTATCTATATATGTATAAACTCTTTTGTTCTAAA
>CM042149.1:15472270-15495864 GCA_023376005.1 Doryteuthis pealeii
GCGAGAGATGATAATATGGCAGCCGAGTAAAACACCATTCGAGCCGAGGTAAAAATCATGATTTTGAATTTTTTTAAGCGAGCTAATCTTCATCCACAAGAAACATTAGTGCTGCACAATGCTGCTTCTTTTCATCGTGTTCTAGTGAAAAGATTAGAGTCATCGCTTCCGCGCGCTCACTCCCTCTCTCTATCTTTTCCCTACACTCTTTATTTGTTTCTTTGTTTCTTTCTTATATTTTTCAGTGTCGCATGTTCTTTTTCTTTCTTTCCTTTCTTTATAATAAAAACGAAATGGTCCATTATTTAGCTGAGGAGACGGCACTCATCTTAAGTTCCTGTTAGATTTAATAATACTCATCTGTTTGCAAACAGTTATATAGTTTTAAGTATAATATTCCTTATAAAGCAATTATACTAGCTATTAGCAGGACCTGCGGATATACCACAGTATGATAATTTAATTATTACAACGTGTAATATGTTTGCTTAAGTTCAATTGCAAAATAGTTCAATATGTAAAAAGTATTATAATCTTGATATAACTCTGTCCATTTCTTGTTTTTTTCTTTCCTTCTTTTCATCATGTGCGAGTGAAACAGTTTAGGCGTTATGGCTTCCGCGCACACACTCCTTTTTCTCTATCTTTCTTTTTATTTCGTTCTTTCTTTCTAAGCATATCTTTTCTGTGTAGCGTGTCTTTTTCCATCCTTTTCTAACTTTATAAAGAAAAACAGAATGGTGCATTATTTAGCTGAGGTGAGGAAACTCATGAGAAATATGAATTCGGTGATTAAGGAATACCAGATAATCATGATTTGCAATTTTGCATTTTTTCTTGGATGATTTGGAGGGTCTCATTTTTAAAACGGAGGGTGTTGCAAATTATATATATATATATATAATATATATATATATATATATATATATATATATATATATAAGTTAAATTAGCTTGAACATGGAATCAAATGGCGCCCGGTTACTAACAGTTTCTTGCCTATGCAATATTCAGAGTGGGCCTGAAGATTGCATAGGTGAGAAACTATCAGTAATCACGCTACTTTAACTTAGATATAAATGGTCTACCTATGATACTGAGTACTGTTTATGCATAAATATACCACCACATTATCTTTATATATATATATATATATATATATATATATATATATATATATATATATATATATATAAGTTAACTTATATATATATAAGTTTACTTATAAATATACCACACATACAAGGTATATTTATGAGTTTACTTATAAATATACCACCATATTATCTTTATATATATAATATATATATATATATATCTTTATAATATATATATATATATATATGTGTGTGTGTGTGTGTGTGTGTGTGTGTGTGTATAAGTTAACTATATATATATAAGCTTACTTATAAATATACCATACATACATGGTATATTTATGAGTTTACTTATAAATATACACCCATATTTTATAATATATAATATATATATATATATATATATATATATATATATATATATATATATATGACTTAACAGTGAGAAAAATAATATCGATCTATCAAGCAGATTAATGACTGATACTTCGTTTCTCACACATGCTCATTGGTTGATAGATTTGCAAATTGTTATCATGAAAATGGAACGAAGTTACTTCCGGTAAGTCAGTCATGCGTAAACATGTTCTCGCGTCAGTAGATGTCATAAAACGACCGAGGTATATACATCCAAATATGGTAGAGTATAGGTATATATATATATATGTCTCGGTCTATTTTTGGTCTGTTCAGTGAGTCATCCTCTCTTCAAAAAATATTTTTGCTTTCGTATATCTTTCTATTGAGCACTTTCTTATATATGAATATTATGGATTGATTTGGTTTGGTTTGGTTTGTTTTACTACATTCAACCTCGGTCGGTTATTTAATGCTGACACATATTGACTGATGATCAATGAGCTCCCCCATCCCCGAATATTATGGAACCGGCGAAAATTCCGTATTCGTATAAAAACATACCAATCAATATATTAATGTTCTTGTTCCTTAATCTTCCCGACCGGTATCATCTTGCAAAAAATGAGATTGTCTAAATCGTCCAAGATGAAATGCAAAAATATAAATTCTGATTATCTGGTTTTGCTTATCTGCCAAATTCTTATTTCTTATGGGTGTTGTCACCACAGCTAAGTAAAGGACCCAAACGTTTTTGTTATAAAAGAAAGGTAAGAAAATGTGTGTGTGTGTGTGTGTGTGTGTGTGTGTGTGTGTGTGTGTGTGTGGACAGCAATTCTTCAAGTATGATAAAAATGAGAATAAATGAAAACCATCGACAATTTTAAAACACCTACAAACACCCGTATGTACCTTTTAAGAAAGCAATAGAAATTGAATGATAAATTTGTTTGGGCTTTCCTTGCCGTTTTTAGCTAATAATGAATGGAAGAAAAGTAAGAATGTAATATATTTTAATTGCAGTAAATTGTGTTGAGAAAATAGGGTTGAACAAGTGAAGGAATAAGAAAGAAAGAAAGAAAGAAAGAAAGAAAGAAAGACAAATAAAGACAAATAAAGAGAAATATAATTGATACATTTTGAAAAAAAAATTACGGTATAAAAAAAGAAAGAAGAAATCTTTTTAAGTATATAAATTCAAAGTAGGCGAAGTGAAAAAAAAGATAGTTTTCAAAAAGATCACATAGAAAAAAGAAAGGGCTAGATTATTTTTAGCATATAGTTATTTACTAAACTTAGCTTAGATGCAGCACAAGGCCAGAAGTATGGTAAATAACTATATGCTAAAAATAATCTAGCCCTTTCTTTTTTTCTATGTGATCTTTTTTGAAAACTATCTTTTTTTCACTTCGCTACTTTGAATTTATATACTTAAAAAGATTTCTTCTTTCTTTTTTTATACCGTAATTTTTTTTCAAAATGTATCAATTTATATTTCTCTTTATTTGTCTTTATTTGTCTTTCTTTCTTTCTTTCTTTCTTTCTTTCTTTCTTATTCCTTCACTTTTGTTCAACCCTATTTTCTCAACACAATTTACTGCAATTAAAATATTTACATTCTTACTTTTCTTCCATTCATTATTAGCTAAAAACGGCAAGGAAAGCCCAAACAAATTTATCATTCAATTTCTATTGCTTTCTTAAAAGGGTACATACGGGTGGTTTGTAGGTGTTTTAAAATTGTCGATGGTTTTCATTTTATTCTCATTTTTAATCATACTTGAAGAATTGCTGTCCACACACACACACACACACACACACACACACACACACACACACACACATTTTCTTACCTTTCTTTTTTATAACAAAAACGTTTGGGTCCTTTACTTAGCTGTGGTGACAACACCCATAAGAAATAAGAATTTGGCAGATAAGCAAAACCAGATAATCAGAATTTATATTTTTGCATTTCATCTTGGACGATTTAGACAATCTCATTTTTTGCAAGATGATACCGGTCGGGAGATTAAGGAACAAGAACATTAATATATTGATTGGTATGTTTTTATACGAATACGGAATTTTCGCCGGTTCCATAATATTCGGGGATGGGGGATGCTCATTGATCATCAGTCAATATGTGTCAGCATTAAATAACCGACCGAGGTTGATATGTAGTAAAACAAACCAAACCAAACCAAATCAATCCATAATATTCATATATAAGAAAGTGCTCAATAGAAAGATATACGAAAGCAAAAATATTTTTTGAAGAGAGGATGACTCACTGAACAGACCAAAAATAGACCGAGACATATATATATATATACCTATACTCTACCATATTTGGATGTATATACCTCGGTCGTTTTATGACATCTACTGACGCGAGAACATGTTTACGCATGACTGACTTACCGGAAGTAACTTCGTTCCATTTTCATGATAACAATTTGCAAATCTATCACCAATGAGCATGTGTGAGAAACGAAGTATCAGTCATTAATCTGCTTGATAGATCGATATTATTTTTCTCACTGTTAAGTCATATATATATATATATATATATATATATATATATATATATATATATATATATATTATAAAGATAATATGGGTGGTATATTTATAAGTAAACTCATAAATATACCATGTATGTATGGTATATTTATAAGTAAGCTTATATATATATAAGTTAACTTATACACACACACACACACACACACACACACACATATATATATATATATATATATATATATATATATATATATATATATAGATAATATGGGTGGTATATTTATAAGTAAACTCATAAATATACCTTGTATGTGTGGTATATTTATAAGTAAACTTATATATATATATAACTTAATATATATATATATATATATATATATATATATATATATATATATATATATATATAAGATAATGTGGGTGGTATATTTATGCATAAACAGTACTCAGTATCATAGGTAGACCATTTATATCTAAGTTAAAGTAGCGTGATTACTGATAGTTTCTCACCTATGCAATCTTCAGGCCCACTCTGAATATTGCATAGGCAAGAAACTGTTAGTAACCGGGCGCCATTTGATTCCATGTTCAAGCTAATTTAACTTATATATATATATATATATATATATATATATATATTATATATATATATATATATAATTTTGCAACACCCTCCGTTTAAAAATGAGACCCTCCAAATCATCCAAGAAAAAATGCAAAATTGCAAATCATGATTATCTGGTATTCCTTAATCACCGAATTCATATTTCTCATGAGTTTCCTCACCTCAGCTAAATAATGCACCATTCTGTTTTTCTTATAAAGTTAGAAAAGGATGGAAAAAGACACGCTACACAGAAAAGATATGCTTAGAAAGAAAGAACGAAATAAAAAGAAAGATAGAGAAAAAGGAGTGTGTGCGCGGAAGCCATAACGCTAAACTGTTTCACTCGCACATGATGAAAAGAAGGAAAGAAAAAAACAAGAAATGGACAGAGTTATATCAAGATTATAATACTTTTTACATATTGAACTATTTTGCAATTGAACTTAAGCAAACATATTACACGTTGTAATAATTAAATTATCATACTGTGGTATATCCGCAGGTCCTGCTAATAGCTAGTATAATTGCTTTATAAGGAATATTATACTTAAAACTATATAACTGTTTGCAAACAGATGAGTATTATTAAATCTAACAGGAACTTAAGATGAGTGCCGTCTCCTCAGCTAAATAATGGACCATTTCGTTTTTATTATAAAGAAAGGAAAGAAAGAAAAAGAACATGCGACACTGAAAAATATAAGAAAGAAACAAAGAAACAAATAAAGAGTGTAGGGAAAAGATAGAGAGAGGGAGTGAGCGCGCGGAAGCGATGACTCTAATCTGTTTCACTAGAACACGATGAAAAGAAGCAGCATTGTGCAGCACTAATGTTTCTTGTGGATGAAGATTAGCTCGCTTAAAAAAATTCAAAATCATGATTTTTACCTCGGCTCGAATGGTGTTTACTCGGCTGCCATATGTCACAATACACACGATATGACTTCATTATTCAGGAAATCTTAAGAAAACATTCTAAGTTGACCTATACACGAGGAATGTTTGGTTATTCATTATCACTTGGACGAAAAATCCACTTCGACCAAGTCTTGATTATTTATCATCTCTTGGGTATAAATTCCAAGTCGACCTATACACGGGATATGTCTTGGTTATTCATAATATCTTGGACATTAATTCCAAGTCGACTCATACACGAGGAATGTCTTGATTATTCATAAACTCTTGGATATAAATTCCAAATCGACCTATACATGAGGTATATCAATAAATAGATTATTTTGTGTTCTACTCCACGTCTTAAATGCGTGCAATAAAATCACTTAGGTTATCTCCCCTTTATTCTTCCTTATTTCCACTGGATAAAATAAACAAAAATAAACTGTAAACAAAAACATCAGCATCAGTCAGTAGATTGAATTTTAAAAACAAAATTATTTATTTAATAAGTTTAATGCATAATACCGAATAATGTGCTATCACGGGTTGGATTTCTTAAATGAATAGATCAAAACTTCATATAACACTGTCTTGAAAATAAGCTAGATGGAAGCTGCACAAGAATGCTACGTGCAGTCTTGAACAAATCGTAGAAGCAGCACCCCACGAAAAGACAGCTGTACGGTCACTTGCCTCCCATCTCTCAAACTATCCGAGTGAGACGGACAAGGCATGCAGGACACTGCTGGAGAAGCAAGGACGAGCTCATAAGCGACGTTCTCCTGTGGAAGCCAACACATGGACATGCAAGTGTGGGGCGCCCAGCAAGGACCTACATTGACCAGCTATGCGAGGATGCTATTTGCTCAGCAGAGGACCTCCCAGGTGCAATGAGTGATAGGGAGGGTTGGCGAGAGATTGTCATGGATATCCGTGCTGCAAGCGCGACATGATGATGATGATGATGATGATGATATATATATATGTATATATATATACACATAGCGCTAATACCCTTGGGAAAGGTATAAATCCATATATTCTCCCTCCAGCTATGGGTTAAATAGTAGGGCAGACTGGACCCTTCAGCCTTGGGTAGGTAACCAGTCTAGGAGAGGGATAACTCTGAATTCAAAATTCCTGAGGTCGGTCGTTGATTGGGTTTGTGGCAACCCTTGATGCACAAATTCTTCTATCGACTGTGCCAAAAAGTGTGGATGGTCCAACATAAGCCTTCACCACTATAAACAAATCACTGTGTGAATGTTCATTGTATGAACACTCATACGTCGAAATCGACGGGAGGATCCATCATATATATATATATATATATATATATATATATAATATATATATATAATAATCAGGTCACACTGTGAGCACGATTTCCCATGATTTTCCCTCGCCAAGCGTCCCAGTCGGTCATTGCACTTGGCAGGGCTTTGCGTGACATCTAGAATCCGCACAGAGCTGATTAATGTATGTTTTTGCTGGTCGACCTACAGTTGTGTGTCCATGGGAAGGTGTCCACAGTAGAACATCATCTATGGGTTCGTCCTTTGCTTCTCCAGCAGTCTCCAGCAAGACTTGTTCGCCTCCCCGGTGGTCTGTGATCGTATAGCTCGTGTTTTTTTGTTTTTTTTGTTTTTTTGTTTTTTGTGAGATGCTGTTTCCAGGATTTATTGAAGGCAACACGCAGAATTCTCAAGCAGCTCCCATCTATATTTTTTTCGAAAGGCTTCGCATAAGGTGCAGCCTACGACAATTATGGCTTGGAAGAATTGTCACTATATAAACTTATTTATTTATTTATCTATTTAAGTCACCAATACAAAGTTCGTCTTACCAATGGTTTCAGATGTTTATCCGTCATCAGAGACGTTAACTTTTAAAAAAATTGTACATTTTTTTAACTCGTGCCTCGTGTGAACGTGATCTGTTATTCGTTCTTGCGTTTGCTTTCTTCATTCACCGGCGTTCCTATTTGTCGTCATTGAGTCTCGTGTTTTATGATGATTTTTTCATATGAATATATATATATATATATATATATATATATATATTTGTGTGTGTGTGCGTGTGCGTGTGTGTATGTGTGTGTGTGTGTGTATGTGTGTATGTGTGTTAGGATAGCATAGACATGAAATTAGCGACGCTCGGTAAACTGACAGTTTCTCGCCTATGCGATTTTCAAATTATATATCTATACTTATATATATTTTTTCAAATTTGTATATATATATAATATATATATATATATATATATATATATATATATATCCAATCGATCAGATGAGTTGGGAATGGTTTAATTTGGGACCCTCTTTATATTCCGTATATTCACAGTGCATGCCCATGCAGATGCTCACGTGTAACGCATGAAGAAGATATCATAAGATCTGAAACACGTGTCGCTAATGTAAAATAATAATTAAAAAAACAACATAATCCATTTTGCGGACCTTCTTTTTTTTTTTAAAGATTTAATTTTCTCCTGTTGGACTCATAACAATGATTTCTAAAAAATGAGTACCCACGCATTATTTCTTGGATTGTTTGGAGGTTTTTAACCGAAGGGTTTTGCTTGATAATGGTCGTACAATTAAAGAACCCGAGTATCACTATATAGATTCTTAATACACACAATTTACAGTTATATGGTATCAAGTATTCCTATCGAATATGAATGAATTTTAAACATCTTTTTTTTATCCATGAATGGGACCCTTACAGACTATAACTATTCCAGGCCAGAGTGGGTCTAAAATTAATGGCAATGAAGGGGTACTCCAAACCCCCAGATTTCTAGAAATTTTATAAATTAAAACATCTTCGGCATAAAATAACCCAATGGGTGGACGTGCCGTAAAACTCAACCATACAATACAATAAATGAATTAATAAAGATTTATGCTAATTAATTTGTTGAGAACATAATATCAAAAAATCTTTTATCTGCTTTTCAATCATACAATAAAATAAATTAATAAAGTGTTATGCTAATTAATTTGTCCAGTATGTACTTTCACTATAAATTCAATGTTTTTTCAGATGTTCGAAATGTGTGTGGCAGTTCGCCTCCCCACCCTCCCCGTTGCCTTCCTGATTCGCATTTTTGATTTCACATTTGGCACCGGATCGGAAAATGCGAAACTGGTGCCATACAATCTTCCTGAACTCCAGGAGGTCAGTAAATTCATGGATATGCAGAATTTACGAGACACAATAAACATTGCCCCCCCCCCTAACAAACTCACACAAAAAGAAAAGGAGTCTCCTATCCATTGGCCTGGGCACTTGCTTGCAATTTGCTTCCCTCTTTTCCATGCATTTTCAGCAATACATTCAAAAGCCTAACTCTCATAACCGCCGCACTTCCTTCTCGATAGTACCCCCACCCCAACCCCCCCACACACTGTCTCAACACTGATACCCGGCAACCCACCCTGCCATACAGAGACATATGCGAGTCACCCGTGTTTAGGCGTCAGTTACAATGACATTAAGCGAAATTTATTCAGTCTAAAGACTTTCGAAACATGTGCTTTTCTATAAGCGATTCTCTCCAAACGCAACACCACCCACCCATTATATATATGTATATATATATATATATATATATATATATAGAGAGAGAGAAGAGAGAGAGAGAGAGAGAGAGAGAGAGAGAGAGAGAGAGAGAGAGAGAGAGAAGAAAAACAATTTAAAAAATAAAAGGAATACAAACAAAAGACTCATTGCCTAAAAGAGTGTTATACAGGTGTTTACGGGCGCGCACCAAAACATGCATATGCACATGTGCATAGTAGATTTAGGAGATGCGGGTGGCCTAACTGTTTTAGACGCAGCGAACCGAGTTCAAATTCCGGCTGGGACAATTTGCATTTATTTCTCACTAATACCTTTGCAAAAAAAAAAATGCATTAATCCACTTTTAATACAGTTATGGTTAAAATAGCAGGACATCTGGAGCCCTTTTGGGTATTCAATAATAGAATAGGTATTATTTCTCTGAATAGATTAGGTACAATTTGTCTGAATTTTTTAGATGAGGCTTAATAATTGTAATGGCGATAACACTGACGGACTTTGGAAAGCTTTATTCTACTTAGAATAATTGGTACACTTACTGAGAGCTTATATTCTCTGGTAATCACCAGAGTGTTCTCCAAAGGGGAGGAAATCATAAAATAGGGGAAGTAACTCTCAATTACTTATTACAATAATATGGATTATTTGTATTTTTCGGACTGTAGTCCTCATATTTATTATTATATACATAACGTTTCGGCCAATGTGCCTTCCGGTCCTCTTCAGGTGTTATTATAGATGAAGCTTGATAATTTGTATTATTTAGATTTTTCGTATTGTTGCCCGAATCTTTTTTCTTTCAATGTTCCCTCCGGCCTTCTTTATACGTTTCTTGTTAAACCCGGGAACTTTCTCTTCGAACTCTGGAACGTTCATGTCGTAATCGAGACATATACCATTAGCTCCTTACTTTACTGCACAGATCCCTGTGCTACTCATACGCTGAGTTGGCGAGGGCCGGTATCGAACCGGAACTTTGTGATTCTTTGGCTTACACTCTACCGACTGAGTTGATATGATGATATAATATTAAACCTGTTCTACTATTATAACTGTTGTGATGTTAATCCAACAGTAAAAAAGAAGTCAAGTCGAGGTAGGGTAAAATAAGACAAGTGTATTTACAACAATGGTACAGGAACGGCTAGCTTGCCGTTAACGGTAACAGTACAACCTTTTCACTCGGTGTCTCACTATTTATAGTGAGAACCGGTGTATATTCTCCACTGTAGGAACGGCCGGTACAACAATAACATTGAGCACTTTTCTATACTCTTCTTTTTTACTGTCCTTCATTATATATATATATAAATATATATATATATATATATATATATATATATATATATATCTTTATCTTCTATTTTGTCAAGTAGGGTGTTTGATTCTTTTTTTAAGCAGCATAAAATCAATTAAAAAAAAACATTCTGTTTTCTAACCATATTTTTCTGTGTTGCATTCGGCAACCAATGTTTTATTTTACTTTTTTTTTCTTTTTTCAGTACTTACACTTTCTGTAAATAAAAACAATGTATAATACTTTCATGAGTTTGCCATCAATAATTAAATTAGATTTTTTATTTTTATTTGATAGTTTTGCAGCCTACTAAAGAAAACAGGCCAACATTTGCTTGAATTGTCTGTTTTTCTGTCTTTTTACTTACAAAATCACAATTTTAAGGCACTACTGAGGATGGAAATCGCTATTAATGACCTACGAGACAAACATATCGCGGAGGCGACTGGTGTAACGGTTACCGTCATAAAAAGTGGACACGGTGGGGCGAGTTAAAATCCTGGACGCGACCGTTTGCATTTCAAATAGCGCTAATACCATTGAGAAAGGTACGAATCTAACGATTCCCCCTCAAGCTATGGGTAAATAGTTAGAAATACTGGGGTATTTAACCTTGGTATGGCAACTCGTGTATAAGAAGAAAAATTTGAATCAGCCCCGTCCAGGATTTGAACTCGCCTTGCTGTGTCCAAGGACGCTGGTTTAAAATTCAAAAATTCAACATTCTTTTTGAATTTTTGAATTTTGAACCAGCGTCCTTCGACCGCGGACCTATAATCAACCGTTTATCGCGAAAAAATACACACGTGAAATCGACTGCAATTAATCAATATCTTGATTAATCCAGTGGATTTAACCCTGAAGATCCTTATGGTGAAACTCGAGTAGGTTATTACCGTGTACTTTTATGATAATAAATTTGCTCTACTCACGTGGAAGGACGCTGGCTTAAAATTCAAAAATTCAAAAAGAATGTTGAATTTTTGAATTTTAAACCAGCGTCCTTTGCCACAGCAAGGCGAGTTCAAATCCTGGACGAGACTGCTTCAATTTTTTCTTCTTTCACTTTATATTTGTTATATCGCTGTCTTATCATTGTGAAACTTGAATCAACTAACAATTGTGACCATTTTCACCGGTAAGTCACTTTTCCACAAATACCATATATATATATATATATATATATATATATATATATATATATATATATATTGAGCGGGAAAGTTACTGTCTATTTTCCAACGTCCCCAGGAAACATTGTAAAAGGGATTTCTTGTAACGGTCAGATTGTGACGAGTCGAGTTTACGTGTAATCATAAATAAAAATTTCGAAAACATTGAGGACGGAATGCACCGACTCCTGTAGTCCTTGCCGACAGCCACAAAGTAGATTTCTTATCTACAGAAAATGTAGGAGGGAGTGATTGAGATAGTATTGCTGCCATAGCAACAGCTATATGGTCGATAGCAAATGGAGGCTCCCTGTGAACAGCAATGAATGGGAAACTCTTCTCTAGGGACAGATTTACAGCTAGGAGTAGGGAATGTAGAAAACAAAAGACACATTATGAACACAAGAGAAAAGGGAAAAAGATATGATTTAAGATATAATATATATATATATATATATAAAGAGAGAGAGAGAGAGGAGAGAGAGAGAGAAGAGAGAGAGAGAGAGAGAGGAGGAGAGAGAGGGAAAGAGAGAGATAAGAGAAGAAAGAGAGAAGTGAGATAAAAAGAGAAAGAGGGGGAAGAAAGAGAGACAGAGAGAAGACAGAGAGACAGAGAGACATACAGACAGAGAACAGCGACAGAGAAAGAGTGAAAGAGAGCAAGAGAGAGAAAAAAGAAGAGAGAAAAGTAATAAAAGAGATATATTATATATATAATATATATAAGAGAGAGAGAGAGAGAGAGAGAGAGAGAGAGAGAGAGAGTGATAAAAAAAAAGAGAGAAGAGGGATAAAAGAGAAAGTGATAAATGGAGAGAGAGAGAGAGAGAGAGACAAAAGAGACAAGAGAGACAGAGAGAGACGAGACAGAGACAGAGAGAGGAAAAAAAGAAAAGAGTAAGAGGGATATAGGGATATGGGGCAGGTTTAACTCAGTCGGTAGAACACGTGCCTAGGAATCGCAAGGTTCCTGGTTTGATACCGGCCACGTCAAGTCAGCGTACGAGTAGTACAGATGGGTAATCTGATCTGGCTGTAAAGTGGGGAGCTGACGGTAGGTGTAGGGCGTCACCTCAGCAAAAACAACCTCGCTAGCGAAAAGGAAACAAACTCCCTCGCTGTCCGGCTGATACCGACAATAGGCCATAACTTTATATATATATATATATATATATATATATATATATATATGCAGTATTGCTCATAAATATGTAAACCTCTAACAATTTTTATTTGTCTGAATGTTTGAGATAAAGCTTGATGTGTATAATTGTGATTTTTTCGGACTGTTGTCCTCATCTTTATTGTGGTATGTAAAATGACAACGTTTCAGCCGCTGTATCCTCTGGCCTTCCCCAGGTCTTTCCTGTGTATTCATTACTATGCTCGGATACAGAGGAAACACCTGAGGAAGGCCGGAGGATACAGCGGCCGAAACGTGTTTATACATACCACAATAAAGATAACAGCAACAATCCGAAAAATCAAAATTTTTTAGAATAAAAAGTTAATTTTCTTCGAAAAAAAATATCCATATTCTTTTTGAATTTCTGGAAGAAACCTTATACAAGGTGTGCTAAAAATGTATCGAGATTTTTTGTACTTTTTGACACAACTTGTATTCCGAAAAAAAAATTACGTTCCATTAATTCTTCATTTCTATCTTGGTAAATATAGCTTTAAACTGGTACTTTTTTTGGATACACCTAATATTCTGAAAAAAAAAAAAAAAAACAACAAACAAATGGAACGTTATCTTTTTCAGAATACAAGGTGTGTGAAAAAGTACAAAAAATCTCGATACTTTTTGACACTCCTTGTATAATCAAAACTAATATTTTTAGTTATTATTTGCTATCAAACTATACATGAATTCACCCAAACCTCGCTACGGGCAGGATGTGACACATGGTCAATTTTTCAGTGGATTAGTGGTGCTTTGAATTTATAATTTTTCTTTACCATTTTGCTGTACCAAGGCTAAAGAACCCAGTCTGCCCTACTATTTACCCGTATATGAACGGAATTGATACCTTCCCCAATTATAGAAGCAAAGTTTGAACTCTGGTCTCTGTGCCCATTTCCTAAGACAATAACAATTCAAACTCAGTAACCGAAAAATAAAATTGCAATATGTCTATATATATAATATATATATATATATATATAAGTTGTGTCAAAAAAGTATCGAGATTTTTTGTACTTATTGACACACTTTGTATTCTGAATAAAAATAACGTTCCATTCATTCTTCATTTTAATCTTGGTAAATACAGCTTCAAAATCGGTACTTTTATGACACACCTAGTATTCTGAAAAAAATTAACGTTCCATTCATTGTTCATTTCTATCTTGGTAAATGAAGCTTCAATCTCGATACTTTTATGACACACATTGTTTATATATATATATATATATATATATATATATATAATATGGATGCTATATCTATAAGCAAAAAGTGTTCAATATCATGGATAGAGCAATTATATCTAAGTTAAGGTAGCGTGGATATGGAATCAACGGCTCTTGGTTATCGACAGTTTATCGCCTATTCTATATTCAGACCAAGTCCACGCTACCTTACTTATATATATAATATATATATATATATATATATATATATATATATAATACCAAAACGACCGGCCAAAAGAAAAAGCACCGAAAGAGTTGACTCAGCTAATAGGTAAAAAGTGCCGAATACGCTAAGTAGAGCAAAAAGTAGAAATCCTAAAATGAGTCAGATACTATCTACCTAGGTTTCACCAGATGGATCTTCAGGATAATAATTCGTTTCTTTTTTCTATTCGTCTTTTCTCTACTATTTCTCTTTCTTCATCTTTGTCATCTGTTTCTATTCCTTTCCTCTCACTCTCTTCTTCTTCTTCTTCTTCTTCTTCTTTTTTTTGCTTTATTTATTATTCATTATTTTTCTTCCTTTTTTCCTCTTTTTCACTTCTTTCTTATCTTCTTTCTTTCTTCTTTCTTTCTTGAGATTTTTATTATTGTTATTTCACCTTGCGTTGAAGGGCTTTTGGGGTCTTAAGATATATGTGTATGTAAGAATATCGCGTTTCTCCCCCAGCAACTGCTGGTTACACCCTAAGTGCACTTGGTGCGATTCGCTATCTCAGCTTGACTACGACCGCCCGACGCAGGCGGTGTTCTCACACCGTCAATGGTTGGAGAATCACGCGAGAGGTGACAATGGGGAGTGCGAACGTCTGACTGTCCACATTAAGGTGTTTCACTTAAAAAAATATCTGTTGTCAGTCTTTTAACGACCCTACGGTGAAATAGGGGTCTACATAGCGTAATTCAAAGAGATTTTAAAAAGTTTTATAAGCTAGGTACTGTCAAAATGGTGATTCGCTTTCATTTTAAAACGACGAATTAAAATTAATTAAATCGATTATGTAAGGTCAAATTTTTGTCTAAGTCGAAAAAGTAGTAACGTGAAATTTACCCCCTAATTTAACACAATAAAAATAGTTATTTCATAATTTGGATGTAAATATGTCTGAAATAGTTTGTTTCCTAAAATATATTAGGGAAATATTTTTTACGAGGTCTACCACCCCTACTTTATTTTATGAGATATTATAAAAATGAACCGTCAAAAAACGTTTTTACCTTTTTCTATAAAGATAAGAGTCTGAATAACTATATAAAAAAAAAATTGTATGATATTCAAGGCAGTAGTTTTTGTAGAAAAAAATAATGAATTCTGAAATAAAAAGAGCAAGTCGTAACTTGTTTTGGGCTACGTTAAATTTCAGTTTATTTAACATTGTTTTTCAATCATAATTTCCATCATTTCCATAAGCTAAAAAAAAATTTCTAAAATCATTGGAAGTTTATTTAATATTTATTCTTTCGAATGAAAAAAATTGTTTCAAGATAATCTTAATTTTTATGCAATTTTTTATGCAATATTTGTTTTCAGAATACTAGGTGTATCAAAAAGTATAGATTTAAAAGCTGTATTTAGCAAGAGAAAAATGAAGAACGAATGGAGCGTTTTTTTTTTTTCAGAAACAAGGTGATTGAAAAGGTACAAAAAAATATCAATACTTTTTTGACACACCCTGTATATATATATATATATATATATATATATATATATATATATATATATATATATATATATATATAAAACAAGAAATGATTAGAAAGATATTGTTAATTATATGAAAATATTGTTAATTAAATAAAAATTGTTATATATATATATATATATATATATATATATATATAAGGAGAGCATGCAGAGACAGAACGAGAGAGAGAGAGAGAGAGAGAGAGAGAGAGAGAGAGAGAGAGAGAGAGAGAGAGAGAGAGAGAAGCGTGTTTTTATACAGCTGGAGAGTTATCAAGTTTAGAGAGATGTACTTGATAAGCATGTTACTGATTGAATCTGTGTATGTATTTGACTTCGGGTCACAAACAAGTCCCGTAAATTAAAACGTGGAAATGTTCAATAGATACTTACGGGTACTTACACGAGACAGAATGTCGACTAAATACGGAACTGACGCAATATTTGTGTGACAGCCAAAAATAACGTGACGAAATTTTCTGAAGAATTTTCGCGATCAAATGGATTACGAATCATTTTGAAAAGAAAGTAAGTAAAGTCTCGGTGGCCTAGTCGGTATCAGCCAGACAGCGAGGGAGTCTATACCCTTTTCACCAGTGTTAGACCAAGGAGATTATTTAGACGCCTGAGGTGAAGGGCCACATCTACCATCAGCTCCTTACTTTACCGCACAGATCCCCGCGCTACTCATATGCGAGTTGGCGAAGGTCGGTATTGAACCAGGAACCTTGTAATTCCTAGCCGAACGCTCTACTAACTGAGAAAGTAGTGTTTCTCAAATTGAGCGGTCCGTGCCCCTCGGGGCGTTGGAATGATCTAAGGGGCGGTGAGGCAAAAAGGGGTGGTGGGGGAGACAGGTTGGAATTAGGAGCAATTAATAAATAACTTGCCTTTTTTTTATAAAATCTAAATAATCTATGTCATAAATACTAAGGTAAAGGAACACGTATGCAGTTTATACAGAATAAAACTGGAATAAGTATTATAAATGAATGCATAGTTTTGTTACGTAGTCCGAAATCAGAATCAAAATTCTGAATGTTTGCTTGAAGCCTGTACACAACACGTACAGTGGCGCATCAGTTACCACATGATGCTCAGCCAGGCTAGAAAGCAAAGTTAGCAGACAATTGCAAGGATCAACGCCCAGTTCATATTTGTAAGCCCTGCACGTTAATTTCATTTTGTTTGTTTGTTTGTTTTGTTTTACGGCATATCAACCTCAGTGGGTCATTTAATGCCAATAAAGTTTTGAAATAAATCAATTCTTAATGGATAATACAATTTTTTTATAAATACATTTTTCTATTTAACCCATAGATGGGACCCTAACGGGTTAGAGTGGACCAGGGAGCAATGGTGATGAATGGGGTGCTCCACATTCCCCAAACCTACAAAACTGGAACCTCACCATCAGATAGAGTTTAACGTCATTCCAGGACATGTAGCCCGCAGCCACCGCCTTCTAGCAGCCATATGATAAAAAGGGTTTGGGGCTTGCCATAAGGGCAATAGGGTTGGGAAAAATCATATAGGTGCTAGGGCTTGACGTGACCAGCCGATTGATCGGAGGGGCCTCTCCGACCGCCCGTCTAGCCCAAGGTAGGGCCAAAGTGGAGTATTGCATGTCATGAATTGCTCATCCGCCTGGGCTCTATCCTTAAGCATCACGGGTTGCCACCCACGGCCAACAGGTGGCCCCATTGAGGGAGTCTTACCCCTCTGCAGAGGTGCAGTCGGTGCATTCTAACGCCCCAGCCGACAGGGCGACGTTAATTTCAATCTTGTAGGGCTCCCAATGTTACGTTTAAAATTTACCTTGATTCTATTTCCACTTTCGGTAAATTCCGATTTCTTTTTCGTTTACACTCTTGAGAAATTCCATTTTTTCCATTTTCATATTATTTTATGATATCATTTTCATATTATTCTATAAATTGTGGGTATTGATAAATCAATAAATTTTACTAGAAATAAAATACTAGAAATTTAATGGAGGTGCGTGGTGTAATGGTTAGAGTCGTAGGAAATGGACTCGCCGACCCGGGTTCTAATCCTGGACAAAGCTACATTTTACATAGCGCTAATACCCTTAGGAAAGGTATGAATCTAACTACTTTCCCTCCAGCTATGGGTAAATGGTAGGACAGACTGGGCTCTTTTACTTTGGTTAGATAGCCAGTCTAGGAGAAAAAAACTCTGAATTCAGACCTGTTAAACTTCGCTTGGGGTGGTCACTACTAGAATTTCACATATATTGAACATTATTTGTACCAAAAAGACCACCCTCAAATTCGGAGAGCTAAAAATCGACATAGCTCAAATTTTGGGGATTGTCTAACTTTATTATAATCCACACTTGGAAAATTAAAAAAAAAGATTGAAGGAGGTGGGTGAGATGGCCGGGATGATTTGACATGGAATTACTCTCTTGTGCACTCATACTACACCCAATGATAATTATAGCTTCAACAAAACAATTATAACTTCAAGTAAGTATTCCCAAACCAAATAATTTGCACACAGTTATACAATTTCAGGTATTCCTCTCTAATCCTAATAATTCAGAAATATCTATTTGACCCATAGAAGGGACTCTAACAGTTACAACCCATCTGGGTCAGAGTAGACATGGCAACGAAGGAGCGACTCCACACCCTGAACTTGTTGCTCACTTTAAGCCACTCACAGATTCTACGTATATCACACCCAAAGAAAAATACAAAGACTGATGTTTAGATCATTATAATTGAACAGGACTCAGATTACAATAATAATAGGATCGTGGATATCTATTAATAATGGAGATTCGCTTCCGGTTTTTGTCTGTAACAAAAACTACGTCACTGCTTTCGTTACATTACCCAAAATCGTCATAACATAGAATAAATACACTCAAAATTTGAACATGCTACATTTAGACAGTCCTCATTGTTTTTTTAAAACAAGTTTTAATAAATACATGACTGGTATTATATATCTATATATAGTTTTTTTAATTTTAATACATATTTAAAGTTTACATTTCAAATTGTTTTATTTTTTAATCCTTTAATGAATTTGATGATTTACTTACTTAGGTACAAAACTCGCTGAATTGAATTTTTTTTACTCCCACCCTCAGGCAATATGTTTCAAAAATCTATTTTTACATCGCCCAAGGCCGTTTTTTTTATTTTTACTAATCTTATTATAATGGAGATTGTGTGTTTTTCTGTCTGTAACCGAAACTATATTCCTACTCAAGTCACAATTCCCTTAGTTATTTACATTACATTCTCCATGATTTTATTTTTATCTAAATCTCAATTATTAATAAAATTGTCTTACATTATTAATACTGTTAACTATGTCTACGTACTGATAACATGCAATTATATTTATATATACAACAAAATAGCGGTTTACCGTGTGAACGGAAGGCTAATTTGCATATTAA
Organism: Doryteuthis pealeii; assembly: GCA_023376005.1. Taxonomy (NCBI): domain Eukaryota; kingdom Metazoa; phylum Mollusca; class Cephalopoda; order Myopsida; family Loliginidae; genus Doryteuthis; species Doryteuthis pealeii. The sequence continues at coordinate 15,491,356 of CM042149.1, forward strand.
TATTAAAAAATCGAATTTAATAAATATGTGCTTAGTATTATTGATTTCTAACTGTTTGTTTATTTTAATGAATATAAGCAAAAATCTCTTCAATGAATCTTAAATGAAATCCGTTAACAAGATAAAATAACTGTCATTTTTTCTTTACTTCCTCTTATAACTAAATACTTAAATTAGAAAAAATAACAATGAAAGACGAGAGTGATGGAAGAGTAAGTTTCAGTTGTTCCATTTTTTTATTATACTTCATCTGTTTCAAATCTTTATTATACTCCCTCTGTTTCAATCTTTTTCTGTATTCTTATTTAGTTTCATTAGCCTTTCTAATTTAATACAATATTTTATTACATTAAAACTTAAATACTGCACCCTAATAATATATATGCACCCTACGGAGGGTGCATATATTTGCTAGTTATAATAATAACCGAATTATTTGTTTTTGTTTCAAATAATTTGTACAAAGATGTAGGCAAAATAAGTTGTTTTATTTTTTCATCTCTAGCTTGTAGGACTATCAATGGACTAATTACTCATGTCTAATTAAATATGAAAACTATTTTAATATAAAATAATTATTTTCCCTAAAAGATTAAATTCTGTGCGATAGTTACGTCTTGCCCACCCTGACCTCCAGCTGAAATTTTAGTATTTAGTTGGAAATTTGAATTCTGTACGATAGTTACGTCTTGCATCTATATGACTTCCCGCTGATTTTAAGTATTTTATTTAGAATTTTGAATTATACGATTAGTTACGTCTTGCTGCAGCATGGCCTCCAGCTGATATTTTCTATTTAGATATCCTCTTCTCATTGAGAGAACCCCCCCTCTTTCGTCATGCGGAACACAATGTTCTCAATTATATATATATATGTGTGTGTGTGTGTGTGTGTTTGTGTGTGTGTGTTGGGTGTTATGACTCATTTGAAAAGATTTTCTTTCTTGCCGTAAATATGATTTATGGAAGCCCATGATGTCAAAATATATTCAACTTGATTGTTCGCGTTCCCCTCCCCCCAACCCCTCAAGACCCAGTTTATTCTTGATTTACAATATCTAAAATAACAATCATCATCATCTGGTCACACAAGCAGCATGGATATCCATGACTATCTCTCTCTCCCTCCCCCTCTCTCTCTCTCCAACCGTCCTTATCGGTCATCGCCCTTGGCAGGTCCTCTGCGCAGTATCCAGAATCCGCACAGACGTTTTAGTTTTAAGAGAATCATTAAAAATGATCGCTTTACATCTGTTGTATCACGCTCTCCTTTCGAGAATGGAGAGATGACGTGTCAACACTTGTCATGGCACTCATAAGGAGCTGGGGAGCTGACGGTAGGTGTGATGATCTACCTTAGCCTCTCTCTCTCTCCAACCGTCCTTATCGATCACCATTGAGAGGTCCTTTGCGCAGCATCCAGAATCTGCACAGAGCTGACTGATGTAGGTCTTTGCTGATTAACTTACATTGGTGTGCCCACGTCATTTATGAGTTCGTCCTTGCTTCTCCAACAGTGTCCAGCTCGATAATTAAAAAGTAAAGTCATCGGGATGGCCTAAAGTCGGTATCAGTCAGACAGTGAGGGAGACTACCCCCCCTTCCCTTGCGCTAGACCAAGGAGATTGTTTTGGCGTTTGAGGTGGAACTCAACATCTACCATTAGCTCCTTACTTTACCGTACATATCCTTGTGTTACTCATGCGCTGAGTTGGCGAGGGCCGGTATCAAACTCGGAACCTTGTTTTCTCTAGTCGGATGCTCTGCCGATTGAACTAAGGTCCTAATGCAGAAGGAACTAACGAGGGTCGAACTCAGTATAGATCTAATAGTCGGGGGTTTCTTGGAACCCGATAGAGGGTTACAGATATGTAATGAAAGAAAGATGACGAGAAGGGAAAGGAGAGGCTTTCAAAGTAATGTAACGTGTGGGGTTTCACGGCACTAAATCTAATATGTTACGTGGCGGGTCTTTACCGTGTCTCACAGTGTCTCAAAATGCACGGCACTATTAGACTTGTACAAGTCGTATACACGAGTCGACGTGTTGGTTGTTGATCACACACAGGATCTAGTAGTCAGCCGTCAAAGTCCACGAAAGAATCCTCCTCCTTTCTTTCGTTTATGGTCAGGGAAGTGTCAAGCTGCGTGCTATTTCGTTCCGATCCAATTTGACTTGTTGACAAGTATCACTCCTTAGTATCAGTCGAGATACTGTTCTATTTTTTGCTAGGTCTTCCATTCATAAAAGATCTCGTAGTATTCTTTCGCCTAGTACAAAGATGACGATGGAATTGCTTTTCATAAATGTATTCAATTAATGCAAGTATTGTTCTGAAGAGAGAGAGAGAGAGAGAGAGGGAGAGAGAGAGAGAGAGAGAGAGAGAGATAGAGAGAGAGAGAGAGAGAGAGAGAGTCAGTTTCATTAACAAATAGTTTTTAAGGTTAGCTTAGTTTTTGGTAATGTTTTTTTAACTCCGTTCCGACGGTAATATAATTTATCAGGTTTCACATTTCAGCGACCACCAATCTCCGATTCACGACCCCAACTGACCTCGTCAAAATCTAAGGGTAACTCCCTTCGGCGAAAATGCCAGCCTGATTGCTTCAAAATCTAAGCTCTCGTTATATAGAGATCGTTGTGGAATGTTCCCGAACATTGAATTCGATTGTTTTCAATGTTCCACAAAATTCCACCAGTTTAGATATTATTCCACGTGTCTTTTAAGAGGTCAACGGGTCAACCCCCCCCCCTTCGTCTGTCAAATCGATCAAAAGAAACTTTACTGCCAAGAAGTATCGAAATCTTCGGTATTGTCAGACTTTCTGACTATTGAACTGAGTCACAGATGATAATGAGAATTCCATCACCTGCTCGCCCCCCCACGTTACAGTAGTTTTGACTACGAGAAGCGACCTTAAGTTTGAATTCAGAGTTTACTTTCTTGATCCCAAGCCATATAGAGTGAGGGGAATGAAGAGCTGACTCTGCACTAAATCGGTTCTAGATTTGATCCCCGACAAGTTCAAGATACCATAATACTATTGAAACCTAAAATTAATAGATTCCTTCATACAAAAGGCAACAACACTGGAATAACAAGATCACCATAAACTCTTCCTAATTCACCACTTGGGAGCTGGATACTAACTTTAAGGAGTCTAGAAGGAACAAGTCATTGTGTCCCGATTACGCTTGCCATACAAGACTAACGCACTCCTATATACTCAAACAAGACAACAACACAATGTGAGATATGTCATGACATCTTTGACAGTTAAACACTTATTCTTGGAATGCAGGTTTTTTGCTCATATCAGAACCGTTATTTTTAAAGCCAACAATATGAAAGATCTGTTGAAAATCTCAACATGGAGGATATTCCTCTTTTTTAGGGAAATAAAATTATACCATAGAATATAGACATGAAACAAAACAAACACCATACAACATAATCCATAATGTTAACATTTTTAAAACCAATTACTAAAAAAGTATAAATATAAATACACGATATGTATTACTTCCTAACCGTTAGGTATGACATAACCCCAGACGGGTTGATATGCCGTTTAAAATCAAAACAAACAAACAAAACAAACAGTTATTATCTCGTATACGGATGCCATACAGGGGTTAAAAACAGTCTGCTTAACTATTTACCCATAGCTGGAGGGAGAATAGTTGGATTTTATACCTTTCCAAGGGTATTAGCGCTATGTGAAATTGCAAACAACCGCGTCCAGGATTTGAACTCGTCGTGTCATTTCTACGACGTAACTGTTATATGTGGAACTTAAAAATACAACAAAAATAGAAAAGGAACAGGTTGTGCTGACCCCTTTTACATAGGCCACACCAACATCACCCATCATCATTTGCTGGTGGCACAGAATCCCCAAATATGCACTACATGCCAAGATGATTACAGTGAAACATACTGCTAGAGTATATAGTTTGATCTACCACCAAGCAAGTAATTTGAAAAAAAAGACTTTTCCCAAAAATAAGATCATCCAGAATTTTACATTTCCTAAAAAAGTGGGATTTGGCTCGAAAATATGAGTTGAACAATTAGTTAAAGTATATATAAATATATATATGCCAAAAATAACAAACATTTTGGTTCAGCGGTCTTTCAGAGTGAGGACATCTACAAAAGCAGAATAGTAGGGGTTTTCAGGCTATTCATTCTATGAAATCTCACGCACCACACTAACCATACCCTTTCTCCGCAGGAACATGATAAATCACAATAAAACATAAAGATACCCCTCTACCAAACTACGCTTAAAAATCCAAAACACGCATAATATAACCACAGAGAACCATAAAACCAAACAAACCAACCCACACTCGTACTTTGCTGTAACTGCAAGTATAACTCGACTTATTCACTCATAGGTACGAAATAATTTAAACTCGCTGCACTAAAAAAATAACACTGGAAAAGAAACAAACAGGGTATGTAATGCAGACAAATATAACATACAAATAATGTAACCTAT
>CM042149.1:15495964-15570964 GCA_023376005.1 Doryteuthis pealeii
GGGAAAAAAGAAAAGAGAGATTAAATCATCTTCAGAAGCTTGTTTTTAATCTGGCGCTTTCTCTCGAGAGTCCGGATTAAACAGCTCTGATGAATGATTTTATAAATCGAAATATTGTTCAATATTAGCTAGATATGATATAAAATATTTTTCATTTTAACAAATTGTGTGTTTTCATACCCTTTTATTATACATATTCGTCGATTTCATTTCGCTTACTCTTAACCTCATATATATACTATTATATATATATATATATATATAATATATATATTATATATATACTATATATAATATGAGGATATGTGCTATTGAAAGTCATAACCTAATTTTTGAAAAATTAATTAGTTAATAATTATGAATTTGCGGGCATATATGATCAAATGTAAGGCTAAACAATCGAGAAAATGTCAGGGGTGGCCTAAAGTGGGTATCAGCCAGACAGCGAGGGAGTTCTTACTCTCCGTTTTCACTAGCGCTAGACCAAGGAGTGTTTTTTTACGTCTGAGGTGGAGAGCCACACCTAAAACCTCCAGCTCCTTATTTAACCGCACGGATCCTGTTCCTACTCATACGCCGACTTGGCGAGGGCCGGTATCAAACGAGGAACCCTGTGGTTCAGTCGACACTCCTACTGACTGAGCTAAGTGGCGTGTGAGTTAGTGGTGTACCAATAAATAATAATAATATACAGTTTGTGTAAGGGCCGGGTTAGCACAGTCGGTAGAGCGTTCGGCTAATACCACAAGGTTCTAGTTCGATACCCCGCCGCTCGCCAACGTCAGCGTATGAGTAGCAAGGGATCTGTGCGTAAAGAAGGAGCTGATGGTAGGTATGGCGCTCCACGCTCAGACGCGTAAAATAATCTCCTTGGTCTAGCGCTAGTGAAAAGGGGATAGACTCCCCGGTGCATGGCTGATACCGACATTAGGCGGCCCGCGACGACTTTACTTTTATAAATATATAAGTACATGAATTTTTAGAGCGACCCTGGAATTCATGCCTTTCTTCTTGGCATTATTCTCTGGCAGAGAGGCGAGAGTTTTGAAAAATCGAAAATATCGAAAAAATATGATCAAAACATTTTTACGTCGGTATGTTAAATTGTGTTATAAGTGTGCATAGGCCCTGTTTTGTTTTTTGTTTGTTTTTTTTTTGTTTTGTTTTTCATATATATATATGATATAGAGATTTTAGTCGCTCTGCAGCAAGAATGCTGGGCGGGTGATCCTGGACAAGATGACGAACAGCCCCCACGAGAAAAGCAGCTGTACGGCCACCTGCCACATATGCCCCAAACCATCCGAGTAAGACGGATAAGACACGCGGGACCTGCTGGAGAAGCAACAGGACGAACTTATACCAAGCGCGTGGTGTAAATGTTAAAGTCAGGGAAAAATGGAACTCGTCGCCCCGAGTTCAATCCTGGACAGGTAATTGCATTTCCACTTAGCGCTAAATACCGCTTGGGAAAGGTATGAATCCTAGTCTCCCTCCAGCTATGAGTACATAGCAGGGGCAGACTGGGTTCTTTAATCATGCTAGGTAACCCAGTCCTAGGAGACAGAAAACTCTGATTCAAACCTGTTAAACTCCGCCTTAAAAAACTGACCTTGTGTCATATCCTGCCTCGTGCGGAGGAGTTGGTAAATAATATGTAAGCGACGGTCCTCCTGTGGAAGCCAGCACATGGGCACGCCAGTTTGGGGCGCGACCAGCAAAAACTACATTGATCAAGCTCTGGTTGGCGGATACAGGATGCTGCATAGAGGACCTCACGAGAATGATGAGGGCGATAGGACGGATGGAGAGAGATTGTCAACAGCGCGACTTGATGATGATGATGAGATGAAGTGATTATAACGCTGATTATAAGGCTGCGTGTATATATACGGCTCACCGCACGTTTGTTTTTTACGGCATATTAACATTAGTGGGTCATTTAATGCTGACAAAGTTTTGAAATAAATTCAATCTTATGGATACTCAATTTTTTTTAGAAAAAACATTTTCCTATTTAACCATAGACGCGGTACTACCAACTCCAGGGAGCAATGGTGGATAAAGTGGCTCTCCACATTCCTCAGACTTCAAACTGGAACCTCACATCAATAGACCGTTTAACGTCATACCCATATATCAGACCTCAGTCACACGGCCTTCGAGCACATATCATGATAAGATATAGGATATTTAGGAAGGCTGTGGTGTAAAGGTTAAAGTCATGGAAATGGACTCGTCGACCTGACATGGGTAATTGCTTTCACTTAGCGCTATACCCCTTGGAGTTATGAATCCTACTCTCCTCCAGCTATGGGTAAATAGTAGGGCAGACTGGGCTCTTTAACCTTGTTAGCCAGACGGTCTAGGAGACAGGAAAACTCTAATTCAAACCTGTTAAATTCCCGCTTAAGAAATTGACCTTGTGTCGCATCCTGCTCGTGCGGAGGGGTTGGTAAATATATATATTATAAAAAGGGTTTGGGCTTGCCCATAGAGCAATAGGGTTGGGCAGGTACACTTCCTCCCATATATATTTTACACGTAGGGCAACATTATCGTGGGTGTAATGGCTAGCAAACTAGACTGCAGACGCATGACTAGTGAGTTCGAAATTCGCCGCCAACCATTTTTGACTTTTCCGGCAGAGGTGTGGCAGGGAGCCGAATCCTGCAGTGTTTAGCAACTCCACGTAGGAATCTGAGGGTCCTCCAACACTTTTTCTGTAGATTTTTCGAGGAATTCTGCTTGTCGAACGCAATCAGACCGTCTGTTAGGTTGCTTTTTTCTAGCCACAGCCTCGTAGTTTCCATTGAAATTCTCCAGCTCATGCCTGGATTGTTTTTAAACAGTGTTCAGGGAGCATTGGGTAGCACGAATAATCTCCTTATTTTGATGGCCATCGTAGATCAATCATAATACAAGCTATTCTCTTCCATGATTCAGGTGGGTTCCAGTCATCCATTCTATCTGTGATCACGTTATATGTATAAGAATAGTCCAAGCTTTTAAATGATGCGTAAGTGTGCGTCAATACCTCCTACCTACGGAGAAAAATAACCAATATAAATATGTCAAATTTATCCCGAATGAGCCGAGTTAGCTCAGTCGGTAGAGTGTTTCGGCTAGAAACCACAAGGTTTCCCAGTTCGATACCGGTCCCCGCCAACTCAGCGTATGAGTAGCACAGGGATCTGTGTGGCAAAGTAAGGAGCTGATGGTAGGTGTGGCGCTCCACTCATATGCTAAAAAAACAATCTCCTGGTCTAGCGCTATTGAAAAGAGATAGACTCCGTCGCTGACTGACTGATACCGACTTTATATATATATATTATATAATCATCCACAGACACCGTGTTCCGACGTTTACGTCTCATCGGTGTGGCTAGACAACAGCTTATACTTATATCCGATAGAGACCCTGGTTGATTTTTCGGCAGTCCGACCCCTTTCCTCTCGGCCGTCCGAAGCTTTTCAGTAAGAGGCGAACATTTTAACTGATAAATACAATACATCGGTTGGTGTGTGTTACGCTCACCTAGAGAACCTGAGTCTGTAAACAGTCTGTGACGAGTAATGCCTTACTCTAAACCGGTGAACGTTCGCTAAAGCCGCCTTTATACCAGAGAGAGCATATACCAGTCATCCACAGACACCGTGTTTCGACGTTTACGTATCATCAGTGTGACTAGACTTAACTACTTCTAGCCGAGAGCGAAACCTGACTGACTTTTCAGCAGTCCCGACCCCTTTCCACTCGGCTGTCTGCAGCTGTATACTTTTACAGATAATTTTTGCGTACACATGTTTTATAGCAAACATCCTGTGTATACACACACAGATAATAAAATACACATTCCGTTTACTCTAAATTGCACGCATACAGAATTGTACACATATGTCAGGAGGTTTTTTTTTCATTTTGAGAGAGAGAGAAAGACAGTGAGAGAGAGAGAGAAAGACAGTGAGAGAGAGAGAGAGAGAGAGAGTGAGAGAGAGAAAGTGCGAGAAAAGAGAGAGTGAGATAAAGAGAGAGTGGGAGAGAGAGATTTTTTTTCCTTTTTTGTCTACTCTATTACGTTAAATCAACCAGGGTAGAATGAAGGAGGGAAAGAAGAGAGAGAGAGAGAGAGAGAGAGAGAGAGAGAGAGAGAGTGAGTGAGAGAAGAGAGGGTGAAGAGAGAGAGATAATTTTTTATTTTCTTTTCGTCTGCTCTATTATTTCAAAATCAACCAGACAGGGGGGAGGTGAAGGAGGGAAAGGCAGAGTAAAACTAGTGTTTGGGGCTATAAGGAGCCCCTTATTCAGAAGATCCACCAGTCAAGCGAGAGAGACAGACAGACAGAGAGAGAGAGAGGGGGGAGTTGTGTCAATCGGGAGAAAAAGCCGACGAGAAAGTTCATAAAAATGACATATCCGCTGGTAACTTTAAACAGGGAATTTATTTTTATTTCTCACGCGCACGCTTCCACAACACACACACACAACACACACAAACACACACACACACACACACCACTTCTTACCTGGCTGGGGTAATGCATACAATGGCGTGCATATGCACTTGCTCTTTCTCTCTCTCTCTCTCTCTCTCTCTCTCTCTCTCTCTCTCACACACACACACACACACACACACACACACCACACACACACACAGACAAACACATGCACATTTATTATTATTATTATTATTATTATTATTATTATTATTATTAATGCTTGTTAAGATTACTTGAAAACCATTCAACTGAGGGCAAATTATTTGTATTAGATAAGTATATCATATAACAGTGTGCAAACACATGATTATAGATACTAGCAAATATATGCGCCCTCCGGGTGGCAAGTATTTGAATTTTAATATAATGAAATGTGTTAAATTTGAAATACTTATAAAACTAAATAAAAATCCAGATAAAATGATTTGAAACAGAGGGGTATATCGAAGAATAGAACAACTTTGAAACTAAGTCTTCCATCATTTTCCATCACTCCCTCCTTTCATTGTAGAATTTTCCTAATTTAACTATTTAGTTAAATTAGGAAGTAAAGATAAAATTACTGTTATTTCCTTATGTTAATGAATTTCTTTTAAGATTTTATCCCGAGATTTTTGCTCATATTCATTAAGAAAAAACAAACAATTAGAAATCAATAATACCAGCGCATATTTACTAAAATTAAACTTTTAATATCAATATGCAAATTAGCCTTCCCGTTCACTCTGTAACCGCTATTTTGTTGCATATATAAATACAATTGCATGTTTATTAGAATGTAGATAAAGTCAAAAGTATTAATAATGTAAAATGATTTTATTAATAATTGAGGTTTAATAAAAATAACAATCGTGGAGAATGTGGCGTAAATAACAAAGGGATTGTGAGTTGAGAAGTAATATAGTTTCGGTTACAGACAGAAAAACACCAATCTCTATTATAATAAGAATATTTGATATAACCGCATGAAAAATCAATTAAGAAACACAAACACAAAAAAATATAAGTATGATGTACAATGAACGCGATTCTCCAACCCCCTAGGCATAAAATAATCCGAGTTAGTTTTACTTCACCTTACTTCACAAACTATTGACAACACTTGACCTAGTCTGACATAAGGTTATTCTAATCTGCGTTAACGGTTCTCACCATCGCTTAACTAACGCACCGTATAAACTGGAGATCCTCAACTCTTTCGGCCCATGCAACCTGTCATTTCAAATCCAAAATTATCTGATTCAAAGATTGCATCGTAGACTTATACTCCAGAGAAAGTTTAACCGGTTGCCTACTTTACACCACTCACAGTGGCTCTCCAACCAGTGCAATCCCACCGTATACCGCTGTACAATAACTGATGGTTAGTTCATAATAATTGAGCCGAGGAACTCAGATTATAATAATTATTATACAAATAGATAGTGAAATTTAAAATATCCCATCATACAGTTAAAAATACCAAGAAAAATTGGTACAACCGCGTGGGAAATTTGATAGGCTCTGAGTAGCTTTCCCACCACTGTGATCCTACCGTAAGCCGCTGGTGGTTAGTTTATTACAATTGAGAAGAAGGGTTCAGATTATAATAATAATTGGACTTTATTTGAATAGAATGAGTTCTGAGGTGAATAGATAGTGAAATTTAAAATATCCCATCATACAGTTAAAAATACCAAGAAAAATTGGTACAACCGTGCGGGACATTTGGTAGGCTCTGAGCGGCCACCCCGACGAACTACTTATTAAATATAACACTAAAATGGACTCTCTCGTCGATTTCGACACATGAGGGTTTATCCAATGAAACAATCTACACAGTGTTTTTCTTTTGGTCACCCCGACGACTTTACTTTTTATGTAGTATATACATGAAACTGAACCTGGTCCTCTCTGCCTACTGTCCTTGCTTTACCACTTGGACACTAGCATAAAAAAGACCAATCAAATTAAGATCATTTTAAATACACATTTTCTCAGAACTGTACTTAAAGTTTTACACTCTATTATTTGTCCTCAATTGCATTTACGGAAAGGGCCGGTTTCTATAGTGACAAAATCTCCCTTAAGCCAACTTAAATCATATCTCAACCACTCCATCCTCTATCAGTCGTTGCTACCCGGCATATCAATGTCTTGCCCCTTTCAAATCAAATAATCTTGACACAGTTTCGACAGACAGTAAATGGAAAAGAAAAAAATTATTTTGATACGAAGCTGAAATTGTTTCTTTTCATAATTACGACTTGTTCATTTTTCCCCTTTCTGAGCCTCCATAATTTTCACTTCATTATTTGTTTCATTCCTCATACAGGGTGTGTCGAAAAGTATCGAGACTTTTTGTACATTTTGACACACCTTGTATTCTGAAAAAAATAACTTTCCAGACATTAATTTTTTTCAGAATACAAGGTGTATAAAAAAAGTACCAAGTTTAAAGCTGTATTTACCAAGATAGAAATGAAGAATGAATGGAACGTTATTTTTTTTCATATTACAAGGTGTGTCAAAAAGTACAAAAATCTTGATACTTTTTTGATACACCTTGTATGTCGTTATTAGTTTTCTCTTTCCTTTCTGCTTGGAGAAATAATATATGAGGGGGAAAAAGAGAAGCAAAAGAGAGAGAGAGGGAAAAGAAAAGTTGGTTGGTTGGTTGGTTGGTTGGTTTTACATGTCAACCTTAATCGGTTATTTTAGGCCGAAGAGGTTTTTGTTTCATTAATTATTGATGGGTACTCAGTTTGTTTTAAACACATGTTTTCTATTCAACCCATAGATGAGACCCTAACGGATACTACCAATCCGGGTCAGAGTGGACCTGGTAGCAATGGTGATGAATGGGTACTCTACATTCCCCAAACCTCCAAAACTAGAATCTCAGCATCAGATAGAGTTTAACGTCATACCCAGGACTTGAAGACCCTCAGCCACCGTCTTCTAGCCCCCATATGATAAAAAGGAATAGGGGATTTCCATAAGGGCAATAGGATTGGGACAATCATTAAGGACCAGCTGATTGAGGAAATGGGGCCTCCCTGGTCACCCGTCTAGCCTAAGTGAGGGCTAAAGTGGAGTATTGCATGCCATGGACTGCCCAGCTACCATGATTTCATCATTAAGCATCACGGGCCGCAATCCACGGCCAACAGGCGGCCCCATTCGGAGGATTTTACCCCTCTTCAGAAGGGCAGTCTGTGTATTCTATGGCTTCAGCCGACAGGATGGGAAAATTAAAGAAAAGAAAGGGAAACATTAAGAATAAAGAGATAGGAGAAAGAGAGACAGAGAGATTGGGGTAGAAAGAAAGAGGGGAGAAAGAGGGCAAGGGAAAATAAATATTTTCAAAAATAAAGAAATAAAGAGACAAAAGAGTTAGAAAGAGAGAGAGGGGGATTTAAAAAGAAAGAAACAGAGAAGAAAAAGAAATGGAGAAAGAGGGATAGAAGAAAGCAGAAAAGAGAAATGAAAAGGGAGAGTAAAAGGACGGAGAAGGGAAAGAAAGAAAAAGAATAAAGAAATAAAGCAAAGAAATAAACGTGACTAAGAGATTTTTTTTAAAAGTAGAAAAAAATAGGGAATGTAGAAGAAGAAGAAAGAAGAAAGAAAGAGAAAGAGAGAAAGAAAGAAAGAAAAGAAAGAGAAAGAAGAGGGAAAGAAGAAGAAAAAAAAGAAAGAAAGAAAGAAAGAAAGAAGAAATGAAGAAAGAAAGAGGAAAGAAAGAAAGAAAGAAGAAAGGAAAGAAAGAAAGAAAGAAAGAAAGAAAAAGAAAGAAAGAAAGAAAGAAAGAAAGAAAGAAAGAGAGAAGGAGGAAAGAAAGAAAGAAAGAAAGAAAGAAAGAAAGAAGAAAAAGAAGAAAGAAAGAGGAAAGAAAGAAAAAGAAAGAAAGAAAGAGGAAGAAAGAAAGAAGAAAGGGAAGAAGAAAAGAAGAAAGAAAAAGAAGAAAGAAAGAAAGAAAGAAAGAAAGAAGAAAGAGAAAAGAGGGAAGAAGAAAGAAGAAATGAGAAAGAAAGAAGGGAAAGAAAGAAAGAAAGAGGAAAAGAAAGAAAGGAAAGAAAGAAAGAGAAAGAAAGAAAGAAAGAAAGAGAAAGAGGGAAAGAAGAAAGAAAAATGAGAAAGAAAGGGAAAGAAAGAAGAAAGAGAAAGAGGGAAGAAGAAAGAAAGAAAGAAAAAGAAGAAAGAAAGAAAGAGAAAAGGGGAAAGAAAGAAAGAAAGAAATGAAGAAAGAAAGAAAGAGGGAAAGAAAAATAAACAGGTTCCACCACAATGCTTTCATCTGAAAAAAAATTAAAAATAATTAAAATAAAACGCCTTTGGCATAAAATAACGCCACAAGGGTTAACATGCCGTAAAACCCAACCAACCAACCAACTTATGTTACGGATAACTAGCTGGGAAAAAGAGATGCATTCCTACCTTTTCTAAGAAGAGTTTGGTTTGTTTTTTGTTGTTTTGTTTTTTTGTTTGTTTTTGTTTTTTGTTTTTTTATTTATTTTTTTTACGGTATATCAGCCTCATATCAACTATCGAAAGCGATTGATGGGTGGGCGAATATATTGTCAATATGCATAAACAAGAATTTATTTTTCATCTGAAAAGTGGTCCAAATAAATTAACAATTGTTTCCTCTATTCATCTGAACAGTGGTCCAAATTAACATTGTTCCTCTATTCATCTGAACAGTGGTCCAAATTAACATTGTTCCTCTATTCATCTGAACAGTGGTCCAAATTAACATTGTTCCTCTATTCATCTGAACAGTGGTCCAAATTAACATTGTTCTCTATTCATCTGAACAGTGGTCCAAATTAACATTGTTCCTCTATTCATCTGAACAGTGGTCCAAATTAACATTGTTCCTCTATTCATCTGAACAGTGGTCCCAAATTAACATTGTTTCCTCTATTCATCTGAACAGTGGTCCAAATTAACATTGTTCTCTATTCATCTGAACAGTGTCCAAATTAACATTGTTCCTCTATTCATCTGAACAGTGGTCCAAATTAACATTGTTCCTCTATTCATCTGAACAGTGGTCCAAATTAACATTGTTCTGTTCCTCTATTCATCTGAACAGTGGTCCAAATTAACATTGTTCCTCTATTCATCTGAAACGTGGTTTGGTTTGGTCTGGTTTGATTTGCGGCATATCAACCTGAATGGGTCATTTAATGCCGACAAAGTTTTGAAATAAATTCATTCTTAATGGATACTCAATTTTTGAATAAAAACATTTTCCTATTGACCCCATAGATGGGACCCAAACAGATATAACCACTCCGAGTCAGAGTGGGCCAAGGAGCAATGATGATGAAGGGGTGCTCCACATTACCCAGACCTCCAGAACTGGAACCCCACCATCAGATGGAGTTTAACGTTATTCCTAGGACATTAAGACCCTCAGCCACCGCTTTCTAGCACCCATTAGATAAAAAGGGCTGGAGCAATCATATAGGTGTTAGGGCTTGATGTGACCAGCCGATTGATCCCAGAGAAGAGTAGTACGTGGTGAATTTAAACGATCTCATATTGATTTTTAGTTTCATTCAAGACAGGGAATTGTTGGAAACTCATCTCTGGGTGCATTTTAGTGCCAAACCTACGCCATCATTATAATTGTATGTTCAAATTATTAATACTAGCAAATATATGCACCCTCCGGGTGCAAGTATTTAAGTTTTAATGTAATAAAATATTGTATTAAATTAGAAAGGCTAATGAAACTAAATAAGAATACAGATAAAAAAATTTGAAACAGAGGGGGGTATAATAAAAGATTTAAAACAGAGGGAGTATAATAAAAAAATGGAACAACTGAAACTTACTCTTCCATCACTCTCGTCTTTCATTGTTATTTTTTCTAATTTAAGTATTTAGTTATAAGAGGAAGTAAAGAATAAAATTACAGTTATTTTATCTGTTAATGGATTTCATTTAAGATTCATTGAAGAGATTTTGCTTATATCCATTAACATAAAACCAAACAATTAGAATCAATAATACTAAGCAATATTTATTAAATTGATTTTTTAATATTAATATGCAAATTAGCCTTCCCGTTCACACTGTAAACCGCTATTTTGTTGTATATATAAAATAATTGCATGATGTCAGTATGTAGACATAGTTAACAGTATTAATAATGTAAGACAATTTTATTAATAATTGAGGTTTAGATAAAAATGCAATCATGGAAAATGTGATGTCAATAACTAAGGGAATAGTGATATGAGTAGTAATATAGTTTCGGTTACAGACAGAAAAGTACGCAATCTCCATTATAATAAGATATCCCTAATGAATAATTATCACAAGTTTTTACAACGACGGATCCTTGCATTTTTCTTGACTATTGATATCTTTCCATTCTTCACGACAAAATTCCTTTAGCTCATGATGGCCAATAGGGATGGGTGAGAGAGAGAGAGAGAGAGAGAGAGAGAGAGTCATGGGAATCCGTGCTGTCAGCATGACATGATGATGATGATGATGATGATCCCGAAAAATTATTTGTAGTATTTTGAACGTAAATAAAAAGGGCAACATAGACGTTATTCAAACTTTAATTTTAACGTAACAAAGGACAATAACATTTGCCATTTTATATGGTTTTATTGTAACACTTTGTTTAAAGATAATATCGTCAAAATACTTACCTCGCGAGATACGAGGTATGTCAGAAAAGTTCCAGGACTGGTGTCACAAAAAATGAATTTCAAATCCAAACTACAAACTATAAGTATTCCTTTTCAAAGTCATCCCCCTAGAGTCTAATGCACTTTCCCATCCTTCTCTGCCACGCGTGCATGCACTCCTGGAAGGATTTTTCCGGGATTCTCCGTAGCACTGTCATCACGGCCTTTTTGGTATCGTGCACATCCTCAAAACGGGTTCCCTTGATGACCCCATTGAGCTTGGGGAAGAGGAAAAAATCATATGGAGCCATGTCAGGTGAGTAGGGAGGTTGCTCTAGCACAGTGATGTTCTTCTGGGCCAGGAACTCTCGGATACTCAGGGCAATGTGGGCAGGAGAGTTGTCATGGTGAAGCACCCACGAGTTGTCCTGACACATTTCTCGCTTCTTATCGCGCACTGAACGAAGTAAACGGTGCAGTATTATACTGATTGATCGTCTGGCCCTGTGGCAAGAACTCGTAGTGGACGATGCCTCTCACATCATTTGTGACACCAGTCCTGGAACTTTTTTGATATACCTCGAATATACTCCCGAAACCTCGTTCCGAATTTCTTCAGCTCTCGCATAGAAATTGCCTCCTGTATTGCTACAATTTCGTGACAATATTTTTTTTCCGTTCAAGCTGATCTCTTAAACCATTGTCAGTGAGTTCGATTCTCACTGGGTGCCCAGTACTTCTGGCGTAGTTAATGTTCGTAAAACCCGATTAGCCAGATATCAGTTAGTCACATTAAGCCCTAGTACCTATAACGATTGTCCCGACACCATTGCTCTTATGACAAACCTTCAGCCCTAATTATTCATGCATTAGAATGCGGTGGTTGGAGGTCTTAGTGTCCTGGCTATGGCGTTAATTTGCAGGCTAGAAAATCAGCTTTCAATATCCGTTTTTTTTTGTTTTTTTTTTTGTTTTTTTTGGGGGGGTTGTTTTTTGAGTGGGGTTGCCTTCTGGTTTACTTTGTTTTGTTTTTTAACTTACAGTGCTCAAATCGTAATCTTTGATATGGGTCCGTAAATACGTGTTTATCTCCAGCACGACGCTAAGTTTCATCTTACAATTGACGCATGCTATCTTGTTCACAGAGACGAAATAAGGATATAGTTTGTTTTAAGGTGTGCTTGCTTAGAAATTCTGCAAGATATTTAATGTCGTTGGCGTATTCGTTTAAGCCGTGTGTAACTAGATCTTTGACTTTTGATGGACAGATTAAAACAGGTCCAAATTGAACCGATTATTGAAGAGGACGTACCAGCCGGTCAATGAGCTACCCACACACCAGGATGCGGGTGACTGAACGATTCACTTAGACAGAAGCGCACACACAGACACAATTCCAGTAAAAACAATCGATCTTTCTAATAATAGTCTGGTTTCAAGTATTTCTGTACACAGTTATATGGCTTTAAGAAACTATTTATATTTAATAATTATTATTATAGCAGAACCTGTTGATATACCACAGTATGATAATTTAATCATTGCAACGTTTGATATGTTTACTTAAGAGCTATGCTGAATAGTTCAATATGTTAAAAAGTACAATAACCTAGATCTCTCTCTCTCTCTCCTCCTCTCTCTCTCTCTCTCTCTCTCTCTCTCTCTCTCTCTCCTCTCTCTCTCTCTCAAACACACACTGTTTTTTTTTCCTTCCTTCTTTTCATCATCGATTGAGACAGATTAGCGTCATGTTTTCAGGTCTCACCTCCTCTCTCTATCTTTCTCCTTTCTTTCTTTCTTTTTTTCTTTCTTTCTTTTCTTTCTTTCTTTTCTTTCTTTCTTTCTTTCTATTATATTTTTTTCTGTGTAGCTTGTCCTTTCTTTCTTTATAAAAAACGATGATCCATTATTAGCTAAGATGAGCGACAAGAATAAGAATTCATCGTAAGCAACACGCAGATAATCAGTATTTAATTTTTTGGCATTTCATTTGGACGGTCTCATTTTTAATCCAGAGGGCGTTGCAAGATGTTAACGGACAAATTAAGGAAACGCCAGTAATTAATATATGAATTTGTTTGCATACTGTTCTATGGTTTCCAGCATTACTACACAATCTTATTATAATGGAGAATGTGTGTCTGCCCTTCTGTAACCGAAACTATGTCACCACAAACGTCACAATTTCCATATTTATTTACGTTATATTCTCAAGGATCATTAAACTTTGAAATATCCCATCATGCAGGTAAAAAATACCAATAAAATTTGGTACAGCCCTGGTAGAATTTGGTAGGTAATGAGTTAAAGACACCTTTTTTTGTACGGGATACAGTCAGTGTGGAAACTACGACCAATTGGGGAGACCACACCAATGCTTCAAGACGTCTGGCAAGAAAGGGCAGTACCCAAATTTTATTGGTATTTTTTTACCTGCATGATGGGATAATTTCAAAAGTTTTAATGATCCCTTGAGAATATACGTAAATAAATAAATGGAAATTGTGACGTTGTGGTGACATAGTTTCGGTTACAGAAGGGCAGACACACATATTCTCCATTATAATAAGATTGTGTAGTAATGCTGGAAACCATAGAACAGTATGCAAACAAATTCATATATTAATACTGGCGTTCCTTAATTTTTCTGTCCGTTAACATCTTGCAACGCCCTCTGATTAAAAATGAGACCGTCCAAATGATGCAAAAAATTAAATACTGATTATCTGGTGTTGCTTATCCGATGAATTCTTATTTCTTGTCGTCATCTTAGCTAAATAATGGATCATTCTGTTATTATAAAGAAAGAAAGGACAAGCTACACAGAAAAATTATAATAAGAAAAGAAAGAAGAAAGTAAAAGAAAGAAAGAAAGAAAGAAAAAAAGAAAGAAAGAAAGGAGAAAGATAGAGAGAAGGAGGTGAGAACCTGAAAACAATGACGCTAATCTGTCTCAATCGATGAATGAAAAGAAGGAAGGAAAGAAAAAAAACAGTGTGTGTTTTGAGAGAGAGAGAGAGAGAGAGAGAGAGAGAGAGAGAGAGGAGAGAGAGAGAGAGAGAGAGAGAGAGAGAGAGATCTAGTTATTGTACTTTTTACATATTGAACTATTCAGCAATAGCTCTTAAGTAAACATATCAAACGTTGCAATGATTAAATTATCATACTGTGGTATATCCACAGGTTCTGCTAGTAATAATAATTATTAAATATAAATAGTTTTCTTAAAGCCATATAACTGTGTACAGAAATACTTGAAACCAGACTATTATTAGAAAGATCGATTGTTTTTACTGGAATTGTGTCTGTGTGTGCGCTTCTGTCTAAGTGAATCGTTCAGTCACCCGCATCCTGGTGTGTGGGTAGCTCATTGACCGCTGGTTACGTCCTCTTCAATAATCGTTCAATTTGGACCTGTTTTAATCTGTCCATCAAAAGTCAAAGATCTAGTTACACACGGCTTAAACGAATACGCCAACGACATTAAATATCTTGCAGAATTTCTAAGCAAGCACCTTAAAACAAACTATATCCTTATTTCGTCTCTGTGAAACAAGATAGCATGCGTCAATTGTAAGATGAAACTTAGCGTCGTGCTGGAGATAAACACGTATTTACGGACCCATATCAAAGATTACGATTTGAGCACTGTAAGTTTAAAAACAAAACAAAGTAAACCAGAAGCAACCCACTCAAAAAAACAACCCCCCAAAAAAAACAAAAAAAAAAAAAAAAAAAAACGGATATTGAAAGCTGATTTTCTAGGCCTGCAAATTAACGCCATAGCCAGGACACTAAGACCTCCAACCACGCATTCTAATGCATGAATAATTAGGGCTGAAGGTTTGTCATAAGAGCAATGGTGTCGGGACAATCGTATAGGTACTAGGGCTTAATGTGACTAACTGATATCTGGCTAATCGGGTTTTACGAACATTAACTACGCCAGAAGTACTGGGCACCCAGTGAGAATCGAACTCACTGACAATGGTTTAAGAGATCAGCTTGAACGGAAAAAAATTATTTGTCACGAAATTGTAGCAATACAGGAGGCAATTTCTATGCGAGAGCTGAAGAAATTCGGAACGAGGTTTCGGAGTATATTCGAGGTATATCAAAAAAGTTCCAGGACTGGTTGTCACAAATGATGTGAGAGGCATCGTCACTACGAGTTCTTGCCACAGGGCCAGACGATCAATCAGTATAATACTGCACGTTTACTTCGTTCAGTGCGCGATAAGAAAGCGAGAATGTGTCAGGACAACTCGTGGGTGCTTCACCATGACAACTCTCCTGCCCACATTGCCCTGAGTATCCGAGAGTTCCTGGCCCAGAAGAACATCACTGTGCTAGAGCAACCTCCTACTCACCTGACATGGCTCCATATGATTTTTTCCTCTCCCCAAGCTCAATGGGGTCATCAAGGGAACCCGTTTTGAGATGTGGCACGATACCAAAAAGGCCGTGATGACAGTGCTACGGAGAATCCCGGAAAAATCCTTCCAGGAGTGCAATGCACGCGTGGCAGAGAAGGATGGGAAAGTGCATTAGACTCTAGGGGATGACTTTGAAAAGGAATACTTATAGTTTGTAGTTTGGATTTGAAATTCATTTTTTGTGACACCAGTCCTGGAACTTTTCTGACTAACCTCGTATCTCGCGAGTAAGTATTTGACGATATTATCTTTAAAACAAAGTGATTACAATAAACCATATAAAAATGGCAAATGTTATTGTCCTTTGTTACGTTAAAATTAAAGTTTGAATAACGTCTATGTTGCCCTTTTTATTTACGTTCAAAATACTACAAATAATTTTTCGGGATCAATCATCATCATCATCATCATGTCATGCTGACAGCACGGATTCCGCATGACCTCTCTCTCTCTCTCTCTCTCTCTCTCTCACCATCCCTATTGGCATCATGAGCTAAAGGAATTTTTCGTGAAGAATGGAAAGATATCAATAGTCAAGAAAAATGCAAAGGATCCGTCGTTGTAAAACTTGTGATAATTATTCATTAGGGATATCTTATTATAATGGAGATTGCGTACTTTCTGTCTGTAACCGAAACTATATTACTACTCATATCACTATTCCCTTAGTTATTGACATCACATTTTCCATGATTGCATTTTTATCTAAACCTCAATTATTAATAAAATTGTCTTACATTATTAATCTGTTAACTATGTCTACATACTGAATCATGCAATTATATTTTATATATACAACAAAATAGCGGTTACAGTGTGAACGGGAAGGCTAATTTGCATATTAATATTAAAAAATCAAATTTAATAAATATGTGCTTAGTATTATTGATTTTCTAATTGTTTGGTTTATGTTAATGGATATAAGCAAAATCTCTTCAATGAATCTAAATGAATCCATTAACAAGATAAAATACTGTAATTTTATTCTTTACTTCCTCTTATAACTAAAATACTTAAATTAGAAAAACAATGAAAGACGAGAGTGATGGAAGAGTAAGTTTCAGTTGTTCCATTTTTTTATTATACTCCCTCTGTTTTAAATCTTTTATTATACCCCCTCTGTTTCAAATTTTTTATCCTGTATTCTTATTTAGTTTCATTAGCCTTTCTAATTTAATACAATATTTATTACATTAAAAACTTAAATACTTGCACCGGAGGTGCATATATTTGCTAGTATTAATAATTTGAACATACAATTATAATGATGGCGTAGGTTTGGCACTAAAAATGCACCCAGAGATGAAGTTTCCAACAATTCCCTGTCTTTGAATGAAACTAAAAATCAATATGAGATCGTTTAAATTCACCACGTACTACTCTTCTCTGGGATCAATCGGCTGGTCACATCAAGCCCTAACACCTATATGATTGCTCCAGCCCTTTTTATCTAATGGGTGCTAGAAAGCGGTGGCTGAGGGTCTTAATGTCCTAGGAATAACGTTAAACTCCATCTGATGGTGGGTTCCAGTTCTGGAGGTCTGGTAATGGTGGAGCACCCCTTCATCATCATTGCTCCTTGGCCCCACTCTGACTCGAGTGGTTTATATCTGTTTGGGTCCCATCTATGGGGTCAATAGGAAATGTTTTTATTCAAAAATTGAGTATCCATTAAGATGAATTTATTTCAAAACTTTGTCGCATTAAATGACCATTCAGGTTGATATGCCGCAAACAAACCAGACCAAACAAACCACGTTTCAGATGAATAGAGGAACAATGTTAATTTGGACCACTGTTCAGATGATAGAGGAACAATGTTAATTTGACCACTGTTCAGATGAATAGAGGAACAATGTTAATTTGGACCACTGTTTCAGATGAATAGAGGAACAATGTTAAGTTTGGGACCACTGTTCAGATGAATAGAGGAAAAATGTTAATTTGGACCACTGTTCAGATGAATAGAGGAACAATGTTAATTTGGACCACTGTTCACTGTTCAGATAATAGAGGAACAATGTTAATTGGACACTGTTCAGATGAATAGAGGAACAATGTTAATTTGGACCACTGTTCAGATGAATAGGGAACAATGTTAATTTGGACCACTGTTCAGATGAATAGAGGAAAATGTTAATTTGGACCACTGTTCAGATGAATAGAGAACAATGTTAATTGGACCACTGTTCAGATGAATAGAGGAACAATGTTAATTTGGACCACTGTTCAGATGAATAGAGGAACAATGTTAATTTGGACCACTGTTCAGATGATAGAGGAACAATGTTAATTTGGACCACTGTTCAGATGAATAAATAAATTCTTGTTTATGCATATTGACAATATATTCGCCCACCCATCAATCGCTTTTCGATAGTTGATATGAGGCTGATATACCGTAAAAAAAAATAAATAAAAAAACAAAAAACAAAACAAACAAAAAAACAAAACAACAAAAAACAAACCAAACTCTTCTTAGAAAAGGTAGGAATGCATCTCTTTTTCCCAGCTAGTTATCCGTAACATAAGTTGGTTGGTTGGTTGGGTTTTACGGCATGTTAACCCTTGTGGCGTATTTTATGCCAAAGGCGTTTTATTTTAATTATTTTTTTAATTTTTCAGATGAAAGCATTGTGGTGGAACCTGTTTATTTTTCTTTCCCTCTTTCTTTCTTTCTTCATTTCTTTCTTTCTTTCTTTCCCTTTTTCTTTCTTCTTTCTTTTTTTCTTCTTTTTCTTTCTTTCTTTCCCTCTTTCTCTTTCTTTCTTTCTTTCTTTCTTTTTCTTTCTTTTCTTTCTTTCCCTTTCTTTCTTTCTTTCTTTCTTTCTCTTTCTTTCTTTCTTCTTTCTTTTTTTCCTCTTTCTCTTCTTTCTTCTCTTCTTTCTTTCTTCTTCTTTCCTCTTTCTCTTTCTTTCTTTCTTTCTCTTTCTTTCTTTCTTTCTTTCTTTCTTTCTTTTTCTTTTCTTTCTTTCCCTCCCCTTTCTTTCTTTCTTTCTTTCCTCTTTCTTTCTTCTTTTCTTTCTTTCTTTCTCTTTCTTTCTTTCTTCTTTCTTTCTTCCCTCTTTCTCTTTCTTTCTTTCTTCTCTTTCTTTCTTTCTTTCTTTCTTTTTCTTTCTTTCTTTCCCCTTTCTTTCTTTCCTCTTTCTTTCTTTCTTTCTTTTCTTTCTTTCTTCATTTCTTTCTTTCTTTCTTTCTTTTTTTTTTTTTCTTTCTTTCCCTCTTTCTCTTTCTTTCTTTTCTTTCTTTCTTTCCTCTTTCTCTTTCTTTCTTTCTTTCTTTCTTTCTTTCTTTCTACATTCCCTATTTTTTTCTACTTTTTAAAAAATCTCTTAGTCACGTTAATTTCTTTGCTTTATTTCTTTATTCTTTTTCTTTTCTTTCCCTTCTCCGTTCCTTTTACTCTCCCTTTTTCATTTCTCTTTCTGCTTTCTTCTATCCCTCTTTCTCCATTTTCTTTTTCTTTCTCTGTTTCTTTCTTTTTAAATCCCCCTCTCTCTCTTTCTAACTCTTTTGTCTCTTTATTTCTTTATTTTTGAAAATATTTATTTTCCCTTGCCCTCTTTCTCCCCCTCTTTCTTCTACCCCCAATCTCTCTGTCTCTCTTTCTCCTATCTCTTTATTCTTAATGTTTCCCTTTCTTTTTCTTTAATTTTCCCATCCTGTCGGCTGAAGCCATAGAATACACAGACTGCCCTTCTGAAGAGGGGTAAATCCTCCGAATGGGCCGCCTGTTGGCCGTGGATTGCGGCCGTGATGCTTAATGATGAAATCATGGTAGCTGGGCAGTCCATGGCATGCAATACTCCACTTTAGCCCTCACTTAGGCTAGACGGGGTGACCAGGGAGGCCCATTTCCTCAATCAGCTGGTCCTTAATGATTGTCCAATCCTATTGCCCTTATGGAAATCCCCTATTCTTTTTATCATATGGGGGCTAGAAGACGGTGGCTGAGGGTCTTCAAGTCTGGTATGACGTTAAACTCTATCTGATGCTGAGATTCTAGTTTTGGAGGTTTGGGGAATGTAGAGTACCCATTCATCACCATTGCTACCAGGTCCACTCTGACCCGGATTGGTAGTATCCGTTAGGGTCTCATCTATGGTTGAATAGAAAACATGTGTTTAAAACAAACTGAGTACCCATCAATAATTAATGAAACAAAAACCTCTTCGGCCTAAAATAACCGATTAAGGTTGACATGTAAAACCAACCAACCAACAACCAACCAACCAACTTTTCTTTCCCTCTCTCTCTCTTTTGCTTCTCTTTTTCCCCCTCATATATTATTTCTCCAAGCAGAAAGGAAAGAGAAAACTAATAACGACATACAAGGTGTATCAAAAAAGTATCAAGATTTTTGTACTTTTGACACACCTTGTAATATGAAAAAAAATAACGTTCCATTCATTCTTCATTTCTATCTTGGTAAATACAGCTTTAAACTTGGTACTTTTTTTATACACCTTGTATCTGAAAAAAAATAATGTCTGGAAAGTTATTTTTTCAGAAACAAGGTGTGTCAAAATGTACAAAAAGTCTCGATACTTTTCGACACACCCTGTATGAGGAATGAAACAAATAATGAAGTGAAAATTATGGAGGCTCAGAAAGGGAAAAATGAACAAGTCGTAATTATGAAAAGAAAACAATTTCAGCTTCGTATCAAAATAATTTTTTTCTTTTCCATTTACTGTCTGTCGAAACTGTGTCAAGATTATTTGATTTGAAAGGGGCAAGACATTGATATGCGCGGTAGCAACGACTGATAGAGGATGGAGTGGTTGAGATATGATTTAAGTTGCTTAAGGAGATTTTGTCACTATAGAAACCGGCCCTTTCCGTAAATGCAATTGAGGACAAATAATAGAGTGTAAAACTTTAAGTACAGTTCTGAGAAAATGTGTATTTAAAATGATCTTAATTTGATTGGTCTTTTTTATGCTAGTGTCCAAGTGGTAAAGCAAAGGACAGTAGGCAGAGAGGACCAGGTTCAGTTTCATGTATATACTACATAAAAAGTAAAGTCGTCGGGGTGACCAAAAGAAAACACTGTGTAGATTGTTCATTGGATAAACCCTCATGTGTCGAAATCGACGAGAGAGTCCATTTTAGTGTTATATTTAATAAGTAGTTCGTCGGGGTGGCCGCTCAGAGCCTACCAAATGTCCCGCACGGTTGTACCAATTTTTCTTGGTATTTTTAACTGTATGATGGGATATTTTAAATTTCACTATCTATTCACCTCAGAACTCATTCTATTCAAATAAAGTCCAATTATTATTATAATCTGAACCCTTCTTCTCAATTGTAATAAACTAACCACCAGCGCTTACGGTAGGATCACAGTGGTGGGAAAGCTACTCAGAGCCTATCAAATTTCCCACGCGGTTGTACCAATTTTTCTTGGTATTTTTAACTGTATGATGGGATATTTTAAATTTCACTATCTATTTGTATATAATTAAATTATAATCTGAGTTCCTCGGCTCAATTATTATGAACTAACCATCAGTTATTGTACAGCGGTATACGGTGGGATTGCACTGGTTGGAGAGCCACTGTGAGTGGTGTAAAGTAGGCAACCGGTTAAACTTTCTCTGGAGTATAAGTCTACGATGCAATCTTTGAATCAGATAATTTTGGATTTGAAATGACAGGTTGCATGGGCCGAAAGAGTTGAGGATCTCCAGTTTATACGGTGCGTTAGTTTAAGCGATGGTGAGAACCGTTAACGCAGATTAGAATAACCTTATGTCAGACTAGGTCAAGTGTTGTCAATAGTTTGTGAAGTAAGGTGAAGTAAAACTAACTCGGATTATTTTATGCCTAGGGGGTTGGAGAATCGCGTTCATTGTACATCATACTTATATTTTTTGTGTTGTGTTTCTTAATTGATTTTTCATGCGGTTATATCAAATATCTTATTATAATAGAGATTGTGTGTTTTTCTGTCTGTAACCGAAACTATATTACTTCTCAACTCACAATCCCCTTTGTTATTTACGCCACATTCTCCACGATTGTTATTTTTATTTAAACCTCAATTATTAATAAAATCATTTTACATTATTAATACTTTTGACTTTATCTACATTCTAATAACATGCAATTGTATTTATATATGCAACAAAATAGCGGGTTACAGAGTGAACGGGAAGGCTAATTTGCATATTGATATTAAAAGTTTAATTTTAGTAAATATGCGCTTGGTATTATTGATTTCTAATTGTTTGTTTTTTTCTTAATGAATATGAGCAAAAATCTCGGGATAAATCTTAAAAGAAATTCATTAACATAAAGAAATAACAGTAATTTTATTCTTTACTTCCTAATTTAACTAAATAGTTAAATTAGGAAAATTCTACAATGAAAGGAGGGAGTGATGGAAAATGATGGAAGACTTAGTTTCAAAGTTGTTCTATTCTTCGATTATACCCCCTCTGTTTCAAATCATTTTATCTGGAATTTTTATTTAGTTTTATAAGTATTTCAAATTTAACACATTTCATTATATTAAAATTCAAATACTTGCACCCGGAGGGCGCATATATTTGCTAGTATCTATAATCATGTGTTTGCACACTGTTATATGATATACTTATCTAATACAAATAATTTGCCCTCAGTTGAATGGTTTCAAGTAATCTTAACAAGCATTAATAATAATAATATAATAATAATAATAATAATAATAATAATGTGCATGTGTTTGTCTGTGTGTGTGTGTGTGTGTGTGTGTGTGTGTGTGTGTGAGAGAGAGAGAGAGAGAGAGAGAGAGAGAGAGAGAGAGAAAGAGCAAGTGCATATGCACGCCATTGTATGCATACCCCAGCCAAGGTAAGAAGGTGTGTGTGTGTGTGTGTGTGTTGTGTGTGTGTGTGTGTGTGTGTTTGTGGAAGCGTGCGCGTGAGAAATAAAAAATAAATTCCCTGTTTAAAGTTACCAGCGGATATGTCATTTTTATGAACTTTCTCGTCGGGCGTTTTCTCCCGATTGACACAACTCCCCCCTCTCTCTCTCTCTGTCTGTCTGTCTCTCTCGCTTGACTGGTGGATCTTCTGAATAAGGGGGCTCCTTATAGCCCCAAACACTAGTTTTTACTCTGCCTTTCCCTCCTTCACCTCCCCCCTGTCTGGTTGATTTGAAATAATAGAGCAGACGAAAAGAAAATAAAAAAATTATCTCTCTCTCCTTCACCCTCTCTTTCTCTCACTCACTCTCCTCCTCTCTCTCTCTCTCTCTCTCTCTCTCTCTCTCTCTTTCCCTCCTTCATCTACCCTGGTTGATTTAACGTAATAGAGTAGACAAAAAAGGAAAAAAAATCTCTCTCTCCCACTCTCTCTTTATCTCACTCTCTCTTTCTCGCACTTTCTCACTCTCTCTCTCTCTCTCTCTCTCACTGTCTTCTCTCTCTCTCTCACTGTCTTTCTCTCTCTCAAAATGAAAAAAAAACCTCCTGACATATGTGTACAATTCTGTATGCGTGCAATTTAGAGTAAACGGAATGTGTATTTTATTATCTGTGTGTGTATACACAGGATGTTTGCTATAAAACATGTGTACGCAAAAATTATCTGTAAAAGTATACAGCTGCAGACAGCCGAGTGGAAAGGGGTCGGACTGCTGAAAAGTCAGTCAGGTTTCGCTCTCGGCTAGAAGTAGTTAAGTCTAGTCACACTGATGATACGTAAACGTCGAAACACGGTGTCTGTGGATGACTGGTATATGCTCTCTCTGGTATAAAGGCGCTTTAGCGAACGTTCACCGGTTTAGAGTAAGGCATTACTCGTCACAGACTGTTTACAGACTCAGGTTCTCTAGGTGAGCGTAACACACACCAACCGATGTATGTATTTATCAGTTAAAATGTTCGCCTCTTACTGAAAAGCTTCGGACGGCCGAGAGGAAAGGGGTCGGACTGCCGAAAAATCAACCAGGTGTCTCTATCGGATATAAGTATAAGCTGTTGTCTAGCCACACCGATGAGACGTAAACGTCGGAACACGGTGTCTGTGGATGATTATATAATATATATATATAAAGTGTATCAGTCAGTCAGCGACGGAGTCTATCCTCTTTTCAATATAGACCAAGGAGATTGTTTTTTTAGCATATGAGGTGGAGCGCCACACCTACCATCAGCTCCTTACTTTGCCACACAGATCCCTGTGCTACTCATACGCTGAGTTGGCGGGGACCGGTATCGAACTGGGAACCTTGTGGTTTCTAGCCGAACACTCTACCGACTGAGCTAACTCGGCTCATTCGGGATAAATTTGACATATTTATATTGGTTATTTTTCTCCGTAGGTAGGAGGTATTGACGCACACTACGCATCATTTAAAAGCTTGGACTATTCTTTATACATATACGTGATCACAGATAGAATGGATGACTGGAACCCACCTGAATCATGGAAGAGAATAGCTTGTATTATGATGATCTACGATGGCCATCAAAATAAGGAGATTATCGTTGCTACCCAATGCTCCCTGAACACTGTAAAAACAATCAGGCATGAGCTGGAGAATTTCAATGGAAACTACGAGGCTGTGGCTAGAAAAAAGCAACCTAACAGACGGTCTGATTGCGTTCGACAAGCAGAATTCCTCGAAATCTACAGAAAAAGTGTTGGAGGACCCTCAGATTCCTACGTGGAGTTGCTAAACACTGCAGGATTCGGCTCCCTGCCACACCTCTGGGAAAAGTCAAAAATGGTTGGCGGCGAATTTCGAACTCACTAGTCATGGTCTGCCAGTCTAGTTTGCTAGCCATTACACCACGATAATGTGCCCTACGTGTAAATATATATGGGAGGAAGTGTACCTGCCCCAACCCTATTGCTCTTATGGCAAGCCCAAACCCTTTTTTATCATATATATATTTACCAACCCCTCCGCACGAGCAGGATGCGACACAAGGTCAATTTCTTAAGCGGAATTTAACAGGTTTGAATTTAGAGTTTTCCGTCTCCTAGACCGTCTGGCTAACCAAGGTTAAAGAGCCCAGTCTGCCCTACTATTTACCCATAGCTGGAGGGAGAGTAGGATTCATAACTTTCCCAAGGGTATTAGCGCTAAGTGAAATGCAATTACCATGTCAGGTCGACGAGTCATTTCCCATGACTTTAACCATTACACCACACCCTTCCTAATATCCTATATCTTATCATATATGTGCTCGAAGGCGGTGACTGAGGGTCTTGATATATTGGGTATGACGTTAAACTCTATTTGATGGTGAGGTTCCAGTTCTGAAGGTCTGAGGAATGTGGAGCGCCCTTTATCACCATTGCTCCCTGGAGTGGTAGTACCCGTCTATGGGTTAAATAGGAAAATGTTTTTCTAAAAAAAAAATTGAGTATCCATTAAGATTGAATTTATTTCAAAACTTTGTCGGCATTAAATGACCCACTAATGTTAATATGCCGTAAAACAAACCAAACGTGGGTGGACGCACGTATATATACACGCAAGCCTTATAATCAAGCGTTATAATCACTCATCATCATCATCATCATCAAGTCGCGCTGTTGACAATCTCTCTCCATCCGTCCCTATCGCTCATCATTCTCGTGAGGTCCTCTATGCAGCATCCTGTATCCGCACAGAGCTGATCAATGTACGTTTTTGCTGGTCGGCCCAAACTGGCGTGCCCATGTGCTGGCTTCCACAGGAGGACGTCGCTTACATATATTTACCAACTCCTCCGCACGAGCAGGATATGACACAAGGTCAGTTTTTTAAGCGGAGTTTAACAGGTTTGAATTCAGAGTTTTCTTTCTCCTAGACTGGTTACCTAGCCATGATTAAAGAACCCAGTCTGCCCTGCTATTTACTCATAGCTGGAGGGAGACTAGGATTCATACCTTTCCCAAGGGTATTAGCGCTAAGTGAAATGCAATTACCATGTCCAGGATTTGAACTCGGGGCGACGAGTCCATTTCCCATGACTTTAACCATTACACCACGCGCTTATAAGTTCGTCCTTGCTTCTCCAGCAGGGTCCCGCGTGTATTATCCGTCTTACTCGGATGGTTTGGGGGATATGTGGCAGGTGGCCGTACAGCTGCTTTCTCGTGGGGTGCTGTTTCGTCATCTTGTTCAGGATCACCCGCAGCATTCTTGTGCAGAGCGACTAAAATCTCTATTCATATATATATATATGAAAAAAACAAAACAAAAAAAAAACAAACAAAAACAAAACAGGCCTATGCACACTTATACACAATTTAACATCCCGACGTAAAAAATGTTTGATCATATTTTTTCGATATTTTCGATTTTTCAAAAACTCTCGCCTCTCTGCCAGATGAATAATGCCAAGAAGAAAGGCACTGAATCCAGGGTCGCTGTAAAAAATTTCCATGTACTTATATATTATAAAAGTAAAGTCGTCGGGGCGGCCTAATGTCGGTATCAGCCATGCACCGAGGGAGTCTATCCCCTTTTCACTAGCGCTAGACCAAGGAGATTATTTTAGCGTCTGAGGTGGAGCGCCATACCTACCATCAGCTCCTTACTTTACCGCACAGATCCCTGTGCTACTCATACGCTGAGTTGGCGAGGGCGGGTATCGAACTAGGAACCTTGTGGTATCTAGCCGAACGCTCTACCGACTGTGCTAACCCGGCCCTTACACAAACTGATATATTATTATTATTATTGGTACACCACTAACTCACACGCACTTAGCTCAGTCAGTAGAGTGTCCGACTGGAACCACAGGGTTCCTCGTTCGATACCGGCCCTCGCCAAGTCGGCGTATGAGTAGGACAGGGATCCGTGCGGTAAAGTAAGGAGCTGGAGGTAGGTGTGGCTCTCCACCTCAGACGTAAAAAAACACTCCTTGGTCTAGCGCTAGTGAAAAGGAGATAGACTCCCTCGCTGTCTGGCTGATACCCACTTTAGGCCACCCCTGACATTTTCTCGATCTGTTTAGCCTTACATTTGATCATATATGCCCGCCTAAATTCATTAATTATTAACTAATTAATTTTCAAAAATTAGGTATGACTTCAATTAAGCACATATCCTCCATATATATATATATATATATATATATATATATATATATATATATATATATATATATATATATATGAGTTAAGAGTAAGGAAATGAATCCGACGGAATATGTATAGATAAAAGGGTATGAAAACACACAATGTTGTTAAAATGAAAATATTTTATATCATATTCATAGCTAATATTGAACAATATTTCGATTTATAAAAATCATCATCAGAGCTTGTTTTAATCCGGACTCATCGAGAGAAGCAGATTAAAAACAAGCTCTGAAGATGATTTTTATAAATCGAAATATGTTCAATATTAGCTATGAATATGATATAAAATCTTTTGATTTTAACAGCATTGTGTTTTTCATACCCTTTTACCTATACATATATATATATATGTTGAAAATAAAAATAAAAGAAAGAAAGTATTGAATTGATAAAATAGGATATTTTAATTAATTTAACTTACACGTGTTTCGGTCAGGAGTTTATCCATGTGTACATTATTTAATCTATTATTATTTTTAGATAACAAAAGGAAATGAAATAATAATAATAATAATAATAATAATAATAATAATAATATATATATATATATATATATATATATATATATATATATATATATATAATCCAAAAGTCCAGAGAAGAAATCTTCCTGACGACACAAGAGTTTATTTAAAAAAAAACCTGTCGCAGTTTGAGAGCTCAATGTGTGCTTTTAATGTCACAGAGCAAATATATAAGCTAATAAGAGATTTAGCCTTATTGTATATTTCAGGGATTTAAGCTCCCTGAAATAGACTATAATGCTAAATCTCTATGTCTTTTGTTATTTCTTTACTATATATATATATATATATATATATATATATATATATATATATATATATATATATATGAATGTACAAAATAATAGATTCTGGAAAATCTGACAAAATGTGAAACAATATAAAGGGAAAGTGAATAACGACACAAACACTCGATTAAATTAATATTTCGTCTCTGTTAGTTCAGAAACTTCAGAATGATTTATTTTGTTTATACAAGTAAGTATTTAAGAGAAGAAGATGTAAATAAAATCTTCATCCCTGCTGTGCCAGCAACAAAATCTAATTAATAAATAAACACTTATGATCTATCTCTACTACAGATAGACCTTGCTCGTACATAGTAAGGCACGTGATTTTTACCTCTTTACCCTTTGATCTTTCGCCACTGTCCACACTTGAAAATTAAATTAGTAAAATAAGTACCTAATTAGGACTGAGACTATTCTAATAGTGACCACCCCAAGCAGAGTTTAACAGGTTTGAATTCAGAGTTTTCCTTCTCTTAGACTGTTTGCCTAACAAAGGTTAAAGAGCTCAGACTGCCCTACGATTAGCTTGTTGGAAGTTATATATATATATATATATATATATATATATATATATATATATATATATATATATAATTGATAATTGAATCACATTACCACGACCAGACAACTCGGCAAACATTATTTGCGACATCCGGAGCACTGGACAGCTGTTTCGACCTCCGGATGTCGCAAATGGTGTTTGCCGAGTTGTCTGGTCGTGGTAATGTGATTCAATTATCAATTATATACAATTCCTCTATCAAATTTAATATATATATATATATGTGTGTGTATATATATATATATGTGTGTGTGTGTCTGTGTGTGTATGGAACGAGAGAGAGAGAGAGAGAGAGAGAGAGAGAGAGAGAGAGAGAGAGAGAGAGAGAGACCTATACACTCTGTCGTTAATGCACACACGTAGCTACACCAATAAATTTGAAGCCTAATGATAAACAATATTATGTATCAAATATTTATTTTTCATTACAATCTTTTTCCTTATCAATGCACTTACGACAACATTTCACTATTAATCACACAGGTCGGTAAATCTAACATTATACAGTGAACAATTTAAATACAAACTCAATTAATAATAGTGTCAGGTTACGAACATTGATATTGTGCACTGTTTACGTATACATTTAGCACCCATGATATCTATCTATCTATCTATCTATCTATATATATATATATATAATATATATATATATGTAGTATGATAAAAAATTGAAAAAATACAGGTTTAAATGAGTTAAGTGGTGAGTTCATTGGCCGACGCTGCAGTGTTTCGATCTATTAATTAGATCATATTCAGGGCTTTTGTTGGTATGTGTAAGGTGATAAAATTTTTTTATCTCATAATAAGGAGAAAGGCGAGTAATAGTCCTTGTTTGTTGGTTTGTTTAAAATTTGAAGTCTGAGAAAAAAAGAACGTTGAAAAAATGAACGGTTTGAAATATGACGTCAAATATTATTTTTTTGCGGTGTGAGTATTAGAATGTGTAAGTGTTTGTATCGAAAAAAGCATTGTGCATTTTTTATGTGTTTATGAATGTGTGGTTGCGCGTGTGTGTATAAATCTTTTGCGATAAACGGAATATATATATATATATATATATATATATTATTTATATATATATATATATATATATATATATATATATATATATATATATTTAGTATTTTTAGTAGTGCTCGATTATGTGTGTAAGAGCTGTATTTATTTATCATAGTGTACAATACATTTCAGGTGCAATTGTTACCATTGGTTTCCAAGCAGCATGTTAGCCACTTTTCTTCTAGACAAAGCGCATGTCTTTCGATTGACAATAATCTAAAGTTTCTTTATGTAGCAAATAGTATCTTTAAAATATTCTGTTTGGAAAGACTAGTGATTTCGTTGCGAATTTTAATATAACAAGCAAGAATATGCGCCCTCCAGGTGTATGTTTTTAAGTTTTAACATAATGGAATACATTAAATTAGAAAGACGAACGAAATAAGAACGCATATGAAAAGATTGCACTTATTTTAATTATATTTTAATTGGTTTCTATAAAGAATCATTCACAGGATTGATTTTAATACATTTGGGAATAAAACAATAATATTACAAATCAATAACACTAGGTAATTATTTATTAAACCCGTTTTTTAAAAGACCAGTCTGCAAATTAACCACACCATATATTATGTAAACCGTTATTTCTTAGTGATATTGCAGAATTTTAGACGTACTAATAACATGGACTGTTTTGAGGCAAATCTAACTCAGATTTTCATCATCGTTAATTGATAAAACTTATTCTTTGTTTTATAATTTTTACTGTCAAGTAAATACTCATTTATAAAGTTTCACAATTCCTGAGTGTAGTGTGACGTAAGCAGTGATATTGTTTCTGTTACAGACAGACATACTCCGAATCTCCATTATAATAAGATGTATAGAGAATGTTTCAAATGACCATTTATGGTCTTTTTAACTAATATTCTTGGGGTGGAACATTTCATTGCTTTTATGCCAAACATAAAATGTCATCTTGGTGATGAAAAATCTAGATATTTGTAACCACAATCTTGAATCCTCTTCAAGTCAAGGCTTAGTAAAAGCTAAATAAACTGGCTTAACAACATTGGAGTCTTTCTAAGTTGTTTCATATGGAGGATAGGAAATAAGATTAGTGATCTTAAATGCTTTTTGTCTTGCCCATTTATTGGCTAATTCTTACTGCTGCTCCTACTACTGCTGGTGAGGTCTATATATAGAAGTGGCGATTCCTTTATGTCTTATACCCCAAATATAATTCAAAACCCAGTCCGATTGATTGTTTTCTATAGAATTCTAATGATTGACCTCTAAATTCTCCTGGGTTTGGTATTATATATATTTGAGTAATTCCAAATCATCCAGGCCATGTCACCAACCCTCTTCAATTTTTCTGAAATTTGTACAGGTGTAGACTAGGTTAATGTTAGACAATCCCCAAAATTTGAGCTTCCAATTCGAAAAATTTGTCGAGTTATGTTGATTTTAAACTCGAAAAATTTTAGGGGTAGGGGCGAGAAAAATGGCGACATTTAGTAATCTATTTTTGTCTATAAAATGTGTTCTAGAGCTTCCCTACTCCTAAAAATTGGGTTATAGAAGCTTTTAGGCCTGAGGAATTCAAAAATGTTATCAAAATAGGCATAAAATAGGCATAACCCTTTTTACGTTATTAATAAATCAAAATGTGGCACTACATATAATTTTTCTTTTCCTTTAAATTATTATTCTACATATATTGAACATTATTTGTACCAAAAATGGAGTTTGGTTTTTGCTCACAAGCGAAGTTACAACATCAGTTAAAATTTGGCACTTTTACGTTTTGAGTGTTTCCTTTCAGTCATTGAATAAGCACTATATGGAGCAAAATAACTGTCAAAGTTCGATAGAAATTATCAGTTAGTGGTTGGATATATTTAAAACAATATATAAACAATATATTTCCCATGTATCAATCATATTGCCTGCAAAATTCTGACAATATACAAACGTCAATATCGGCACCACATTTCTCTAGCCTGGCTGGGTGGCATATGGTAACTGGTGAACCACTGTACGTGTTGCGTACAGGTGTGAAGCAATCGTTCAAAATTTTGACTCTGATTTCGAACTCAATAACAAAACTATGGTTTCATTTCTAATTCTTATGTCCGTTTTATTCTGTATAAACTGCATACGTGTTCCTGTAGCTTAGTATTTGCCCACAGGAAGGCGAAACTGCCTACAGGGGGCGAAACCGCCCACAGGAAGGCGAACCGCCCACTTTGAGAACCACTGTTATAGTCGTTGGGTTGAACTCTGTTTTACCCCGCGTGATGACCGGTGAATGTTTTTTTTTGTAATCAACAAGTAAGGGTTCAAATATATAGTCGGTATCGTCTTAAAGCACGGGCGCATTGAACCGTTACTGGGGACCCAACGAATCTAAGAGTGCCAGATTGTTCATAAGTGATTTCTGGGAAAAGTATATAATTAAGAGACCTTTCGTTGGAAATGCCCGAAATTAAAATCCCCTTTCTCAAGTTTTATTACTTTTTCCTCCCCATTCTGTACCCCCTGACACCTCCCCATTCTGTCCCCTGACACCTCCCCGTTCTGTTCCCTGACACCCCCGATGTCTTTTCAAACCAATAAAACTTGTTTATTTGATTTTAACATTTTGAATTCTAATCCCTTGATCTGGTAAGCGCACGCACCGAACCTCGTGACCCAACGTATCACACTCTACCGCTCATCGTTTATACAGCAATAAAAAAAATAATTAATGAGGATTCTGAAGCCTTCTTAAATTTTATTGCTATAAGTGGATATTTAAGAAGATCAAGAAAGAAGGAATTAGTTTCTTTTAACAATGGTAACCTTTTTTAAAGTAGATATTAATCTTATAGCTCAGGTGTTTCATTCACTAAACCAATCATTAGATATTTCTCTAAATTTCTGAGATAAGGCTTGATAATTAGTATTATTTGGATTATTCGGACTAATATCCTCATCTTTATTGTTATCTTCACTATTTCTCTGAATTTCTGAGATGAGGCTTGATAATTAGTATTATTTGGATTATTCGGACTTTTGTCCTCATTTTTATTGTTATCTTCACTATTTCTCTGATTTTTTTAGATGAAGCTTGATAATTAGTATTATTTGGATTATTCGGACTATTGTCCTCATCTTTATTGTTATCTGTACAACGTTTCGGCTGATGTGACCCCCGGCCTTCATCAGGTATTTCCCGAGTTCAAGAATGTTCCAGAGTTTGACAAGAAATACCTGAAGAAGGCCGGAGGACACATCGGGCGAAACGTTGTACAGATAACAATAAAGATGAGGACAATAGCCCGAATAATCCAAATAATACTCATTAAATGTATAACAATATTCACAGGCATTATTTACATTAGGGATTCTCAAACTTGTTATTTAATGCCACTCCTTGTCACCAATGTTAATTTCCACTAATCCCAAATGAATTGACATATATGTGCTAGAAGGCGGTAGCTGGTGGTCTTCAATGTCTTGTCTTGTATCTCAAGGTGAATTTCCAATTGTGGAGCTTTGGGGCGTGTGGAGTACCAGTTCATCACCATTACACCCAGGTTCAACCTGACCTGGTGGTAGTACCTGTTAGGGTCCCATTTATGGGTTAATAGAAGAAATCGAGTTAACAAAAATGTGTTTAAAAACATTTTTCAGTAACCATCAAGAATGAATAAAACAATGTATTCGACAGGAAATAACCTAACAAGGGTTGACATGCCGTTAAACCAACCAACCAACCAACCAACAAACCAACCAAAAATTTTTTTTTGCCTACAAAGTATTCCTTTACAAATGATTGATATATATATATATATATATATATATATATATATATATATATATATATATATATATCAGGAAGAATAATAGAAGATTTACATTTTTAGCATTATAGACTATTTCTGAGAACCTTGAGAATCTGTCTAGTGGCTCCCATCATCAGACGCAAAAAATGGTCTACAAACTACGACATTTAAAACCACTACGTCGCAAGGAAGATTTTTTCATCTGATCTTTATTTTATATTTATATATATATATATATATATATATATATATATATATATATATATATATATATATATATATGTATGTGTGTGTGTGTGTGTGTGTGTTTGTGTGTGTGTGTGTGTGTGTGTGTATATTGTTTGAAAGCGAGACAACTGGTAACGAATTTTGTTTTACATATATGTAAGGACGTATTTCATATCTGATTCATAATTTTATATTTATTTTTATTTCTCTCAAGAAAGACAAAATGGCATCTCTGTTAACATTTTCAAAACAGATCTTTCGTGTTATTTGTGTTGAAAAATCGTTTTCTGATATGAGCGTAAACTCCACATTCTATAAGGAAATGTTTGACAGTGCAGGTTATTTGATATGATACACATCGTGGTTGGTTCTCTTGTTCTAGTATAAAAGAGCACGTAAGTCTTGTGTGGCCAATGAGATGGCGATGATTTGGGTACGCTAAACATCCGGTTTTGTGATTTGTGTGAGTTAACTATATAAGCTAAAGGTCTGTAATTTCGTGGAATTATACCTCTACATTCACTGTGTCGGGTGTGTAAGTTGCTCTGTGTACAAAACAGTTATTGCACAAGGATAAATAAGTACGGAAAAAATGGAGGAATTGGGTGCTTAATGGTGGGAAAGATATTTTAGTTGAGTTCCCACTCTCCTAGGACCAATATTAGCATTAGTATGTGCTTGATATACTAATACTGAACACAACGGATTGATGGTTGGACTTTGCGACATGCCAAACTGTTACGATTTTATGGGCTTGTCCAGCCGAAATCCTTGGTAAAGAATCCTTTGGTTGTTCCTTGGTACTCCTAAGTATTGCAAGTCCTCCGTCAATGATTGCAAATGGACGTCTCTCAGTATCAGTGATTAAGTAGTCAACCAGTCACGCTTTAGGGCTGTTGATTGGCTGAAGTTTAAAACCTCGCTTAGTCCATAAATTTAATTGGTGTATTGTAGCACACCTTATATATCAAAATATTCGAACACAACCCCTGTCGGGTTATTTTATGCCGAAGAAGTTTTGTTTTATTATCTTGTATGAGAAACGGCAAATGTCTTCATGCACAACCTTCCCTATAAGAAACTCAGCCATTCCATGTCCATGGACCTGATTGACTTGCTATGATCGTTGTAAATCATGCAGTGGATCTCAGCAACATATTCGGGAGTTATTTTCTTATCAGAACGATCAGTGAGGCTTCCGAGCTGCCGTACCTTCGTAATCACCATTGGACTCATCCAACTGTTTTCGAATCATCTACACTGTCCACAAATTGACACCTAAATTCTGGGAAATGTTCGCATTGGAGCTTCCGGTGTGAATGTCAAGCTGTACAGCATGGCGTTTTCAAATTTCTGGAGTGCATTGTGTCATGGTGCTGCTTTCCTTACTGACAGTTGATAAAAACTGAAACAAACAAAGCGCCCACTCGAAATTAATAATTCTAAATGGCGAAAATTTACCTACCACACACACACACACACACACACACACACTATATATATATATATATATATATATATATATATATATATATATATATATATAAAGTGTTGTTATGGGTCCAACGGGAGAAAATTAAATGGTTAATTGATGCCTGAAGATGATATCAGAAGATATGAAACACGTGTCACAAATGTAAGATACTAATAAAAAATCCAATTTGCGGACCTTCTTTTTTTTATAAAACACACACACACACACACACACACACACACACACACATATATATATATATATATATATATATTACTTAACTTATTCTGGTACAGGACCAAGACTGCTGTGCATATAGCAAAGCCGTTTGCTAATTAGTGTTCTACGGCGAAGCCACCATTGAACAGAAAATGAGAACGTAAGACGGAATTCTTCAACCATGTTGGATATTTTGAGATCAGTTTGCACGGCCTTTGTTTAATTCTATAACCCACTAGATTGGGGACGTACTGCGGATGCTTGAACAGATATTATTATTTACTCCTTTTGAGTAAGATCTGTACGGATACTGGATGCTGCGCACATGACCTGTCGAGGGCAATGAGTGATAGGGGTGAATAGCATGAGATTGTCATCGATATCCGCGCTACTAGAGCAACCTGATGATGATGTTGATGATGATGATTATATGAGGGTTCAAAAGTCCCCTAATCATGCCTAAAAAAGCACCCGTTTTCGTGCAAATTTTAGATGTCGATTTTATTGGCTTTTCTGATAGATTTCAATACGTAGATTAAAATGATATCAAAGAAATTGCTCAATTTTAAGAATTAACGAAGATATGAGGGTTCAAAGGTCCTCTAATTATTCCTTGAAAAGCACCCATTTTCGTGCAAATTCTAGGTGTCGATTTTATTGGCAATTCTAATAGATTTTGATGCGACCTGATTATGATGATGGTGATGATGATGAGATGGCTGGATATTTTCCGGCATGTTCGTCGGAATCACTTCTAATCCTTATAGTCTTTTAAGAGTGCGCGTCTCACGGTGAGCGTTTGTGTGTTTACACGCAATAAACACGTTCGCCAAGTCCGTCCAACAAGATAGAAATCGGAACGACGACGAGGACGACGACGACGATGATGATGATGATGACGGTGGTGTTGATGATGGTGGTGTTGATGATGATAGTGATGATACTGACGGTAGTTGGAGGTGGGGTAAGAAGGGTGGATATGAAGTGTAAGGCTTTTTTTTCAGTTGAGAGGGTTCTCGGAAAACTTGAAAGTTACCGCCCTCACGAACACCCACAACCTACTACTTCAATCAACTACCAAGCCTCACCCCCCTGTGATCCCAGTTACCACCACCGACCGTCATAGCCCCCCTTACCCACGTCATAGCCCCCTCCCGTCTTACCCACGATCGGGGGTGGGGGTTGGGTAGGGTGGCTTATGTCCATCCCGTGTGTGTTTGTCTGAAGGGGGTTTTCTTTTCTCTCTTTTCCCTGTCTCTCGAGTTTATGAATGAATCAGGTTTTTGGAGACTGGTATGTCGGCGAGCTGACGGGCAAAAAAACAAAACAAAACAAAAAACAAAACAAAAAAAAAGTAAAGAAACGCAAAAAAAAAGAAAAAAAAAAGGAACGATTGGTGGGGATGGGGAGATGAGGGGAGCAAATAGGTTTTAGGTCACATGTGGGGATTTTCTTTCTTTTCATTTAATTCTCGGCGTTGAGGGTGGCGCTGCCAACAGTATTGTGATGTCACCACTTCTCCTTTGAGTACACGCCACAGTCTCAGCCCGAACATCTAAGCTAAATCACTAACGGTTCGGTTTACTTGTTGTGAACGTTTTTCTCTTCATACATGCAAACGCACGTGAATATATATCCTTACAGGCTTATACAAACTTATACGTACTTTTAGTCTAAACGTTATGGACCTTTATATATATATATATATATATATATATATATATATATATATATATATATATATATATATATATATGTGTATGTATGTATGTGTATGTATTCAAAATATTCAAAGTATTAGTAGTACTTTATTATTCAAAACCGAGATACTTTTATTTAAATTTTACTTTTATTTGTGAGTTTAAAGTACATTGATAAAAAATAACCCTAAGTGGTTTAACGGTGTAACAAAAGTAGCTGCATTGTTTGTTTGTTTTTGTTATTTTTTTTACAGATTTTTACTCCAAAGTCCATGTTTACATGTGAAGGGCATCAACAGCTCTACTATATTATTATTATTATTATTATTATTATTATTATTATTATTATTATTATTATTATTATTATTATTATTTACTCCTTTTGAGTTTTCACATCAGTGTTGCTGATGGTCTTTCGCTGGAGTCTGAGTGACAGCAAGTCTCCTCAGGTCTCCAGGACTCTTCTGAGTATTCTGGCAGATTGCAGCAGTGCAGTGTTCTGAATGGTTTCAATCCTTCTTCTGATATCCAAACTTTCCAAGCCCTTTTCTAATCCTTTTGGGACCGTTCCAAGTGCACTAACCACAATTGGTATCACTTTCACTTTCATGTTCCATACTTTTTCACTTCTCTGGCAAGGTCCAGATATTTGTCTATTCTTTCATTTTCCTTTAGCTTCACCTTGTGATCTGCTGGCACTGCAAAATCCACCAGTTGACAAGTTCTTTCTTTTTTGTTTATCAACACTAGGTCTGGCCTTCTTGCTGGGATAAGGTGATCCGTTTTTATCTCAAAGTCCCAGAGAATTTTGTGCGTTTCGTTCTCAAGAACAGATTCTGGTTTATGCATATACCATTTTGTTGTGTGGTCTATTATTATTATTATTATTATTATTATTATTATTATTATTATTATTATTATTTTCAGTCCATTAGTTTTCAATTCGCCTTAGCTGGTGGTTCACTGGAGGCTGAGTGACAGCAAGTCTCCTCAAGTCTCCTGGACTCTTCTGAGTATTCCAGCCGATCTCAACAATGCTGTAGTCTCGATTCTTCCTCTGATTTCCAGTTCGTCCAGACTCTTTTCTAGACCTATAAGGACCGTTCCTAGGAGACCAATTACAATTGGAACAATCTTTACCTTCATGTTCTCCAGTTTTCTTAGTTCTCTGGCAAGGTCCAAGTATTTGTCCATCTTATCGCTTTCTTTCACTTTTACTAGGTGATCGGCCGGGACCGCAAAATCCACGAGATGACAAGTTCTCTTCTTCTTATAGATCAACACCAGGTCTGGTCTCATTATTATTATTATTATTATTATTATTATTATTATTATTATTATTATTATTAGCAAATATATGCACCCTCCGGGTGCAAGTATTTAAGTTTTAATGTAATAAAATATTGTATTAAATTAGAAATGCTAATGAAACTAAATAAGAATACAGATAAAAAGATTTGAAACAGAGGGAGTATAATAAAAGATTTGAAACAGAGGGAGTATAATAAAAAATTGAACAACTGAAACTTACTCTTCCATCACTCTCGTCTTTCATTGTTATTTTTTCTAATTTAAGTATTTAGTTATAAGAGGAAGTAAAGAATGAAATGACAGTTATTTTATCTTGTTAATGGATTTCATTTAAGATTCATTGAAGAGATTTTTGCTTATATTCATTAAAATAAAACCAAACAGTTAGAAATCAATAATACTAAGCACATATTTATTAAATTCGACTTTTTAATATTAATATGCAAATTAGCCTTCCCGTTCACACTATAAACCGCTATTTTGTTGTATATATAAATAT
This sequence comes from Doryteuthis pealeii, assembly GCA_023376005.1. NCBI lineage: Eukaryota > Metazoa > Mollusca > Cephalopoda > Myopsida > Loliginidae > Doryteuthis > Doryteuthis pealeii. Next base: position 15,534,253 of record CM042149.1, read on the forward strand.
AATTGCATGTTGTCAGTATGTAGACATAGTTAACAGTATTAATAATGTAAGACAATTTTATTAATAATTGAGGTTTAAATAAAAATAAAATCATGGAGAATGTGATGTTAATAACTAAGAGAATTGTGACTTGAGTAGGAATATAGTTTCGGTTACAGACAGAAAAACACACAATCTCCATTATAATAAGATTATTATTATTATTATATTATAAGATGAGAGTTTTTCATACCAGCGTTAGCTGATTGTATTTCACAGTAGGATGAGTGACAACAAGTCTCCTCGGGTCTCCAGGATTCTTCTGAGTATTCTAGCCAATTGCATCAATGCAGTAGTCTAGATGGTCTCAATTCTTCCTCTGATTTCCGGTTCCTCCAGTCTTTTTCCAAGCTTTTTGGAACCGTTCCAATTGCACCAACTACAATTGGTATCAATTTTGCCCCTCATATTCCACAGCTTTTTCAATTCTCTGGCAAGGACCAGGTATTTATACACCATTTCGTTTTCCTTCATCTTTACCTTGTGATCTGCTGGAACTGCAGAGTCTACCAGTTGACAAGTTCTCTTTTTTTTTCAGTAATCAACATTAGGTCTGGTCTCTGGCTGGGATAGGGTGATCCATCGTTATCTCGAAGTCCCAGATCATTTTATTCGTTTCATTTCATTTATGCATAAAATTCTCAAGAACAGATTCTGGTTTATGCATATACCATTTTGTTGTATGGTCATTTAATTTTTTGCATAATTCTCAGTTGATTACCTTCCCAACCCAGTCGTTCCCGTTGTTCTACTTTGCTACATTCGCTTAATACATGGTTTATAGTTTCATCTCTGTCACCACACAGTCTACATTTGCTGTTCTGTTGCGTCTTATCAATTTGCTTTGATATGATTTGTTCTTATGGCATTGTCTTGTGCTGCTTAGTTTCTCTTTGTTGTTGTGTCTTATCAATTTTTGCTTTGATATGATTTGTTCTTATGGCATTGTTTGTGCAGCAATTATTAGCGATTCAGTTTCTCTCTTGAGGATTCCTTTTCTTAACCCTGTCCAAGTCTTTTCATGTGCAACCTCTCCAATTTGACGTTTGAAGTATCCATATAATTGATTTCTTCCCATCTTGGTTTTCTTGTTTTCGTTGTTGATTTTAAAAAAATATATATTGTATATCATGCGGCTATTGTTATTGGCTGCCAGGAGTAATCTGTCTTTGCTCTTTTTTGTGTATTCTTCGAGTCCTTGGATTAGTGGCATCTACGCAATCCTCTATATTGGTAAGACCTGTTCCACCTTCCTTTCTTGATATATATAGCCTATCTATGTAAAGTTTGTCATTAATTTTCTAGTCCTTTGGTCAATCTGTCTGAGTTCCTCTTTTGTCCATTTTAAGAATGGCTCAGTGAGTTGTGAAAAGGGATTAATAAAACTCACATTAACATTTAATATTACATGATTGATTTTAACAGATTTCAACCCGTCTAGGGTTATTTTATACCTAGAGGTTTGGTTGATGTATTTTTGTAGATGCTGCGACAGTTTTTGTATAGCCCTGTCATACCAGCTCACCATTGAGGAAGTGTTGAACCTCATCATCATTGCAAACTCCCTAAACACTTGCGGATGTTTTTGAGATCCATGGACAATTTAGCAGTCATATAACATGAGATTTGCAAAATAAGTTGTTGTTTTTTTAATTCTTCAAATTAAAAAATTGCATCTAATCTGTAAGGAAACTTTCTTTATGGATTCTTTGATTATTTTGATAGGATAATTTTTTTGTTTATTTACGAAGTGGTTAACCAAATCTTGTATTCATTGGAGTTGAATAGATTTGTTTAATGTGTAATTATTGAATGTAGATGATGGACTTCTTGAAGTTAATAGGGTAGTGACTTTAAAATTTGAATTACCGTGACCATCTTATAGACAAGTTTATTTCTAGACCATACTCTTCATCCCTCGTGTACAATTTTGAGTATCGGAGAGGCCCTCACTGATCACTCGGTGGGTAACGCCAAGCATCTATATAATTTTCCGAACCCTATTGCTCGTCTGCACCCTCAACCATTTTTATCATATGTGTTAGAAACGGTATCTGGGGGTCATAGTGTCATGAGTATAACATTAAACTGCTTCTATTAGTGAAGTTCCGCCAAATATCAGAAAAGGAAGGATAAAATATTGACTTATACATACATGATTTTCGAACCATCTGCACTATCCACAAATTGATACTTAAATACTGGGAAATGTTTGCATTGAAGCCTCCAGTGTGAATGTCAAGCTGTACAGCATGCCGTTTTCAAATTTCTGGAGTACATTGCGTCATGGTGCTGCTTTTCCACAGATAGTTGAGAAAAACTGAAACAAACAAAGCACCCACTCGAAATTAACAATTTGAAATGGCGACAATTTACCTACCACACGCACACTTATACATACCAAAATAACTCCAAATTACTGATAGATTATATATATTATATATTATTAAATAAGAAGTGAATAAATAGCATAATGAACTGCAAGGCATACTTCTCTTTTGAAGGAATATCTACTGACCACAGAATTGTCTCAGTAAAGATAGACCTGAGTCTGCGCTGAAACAAGAACAAACCGGTGAGTAACTGTACAGTTACTTGTATCCTATATAAAAAGCATTAGGGTTAGACGAACAAGACATGATGGATACTGCAGGAGAATCAAGGACGAACTCATAATTTATGTTATATATCTAACAGAGTAAAGCTACTCAAACGAATAGTACCAGATACAGTTCTTCGTGTAAGCTGAAACAAGGAAACCCTTCCATTGTACGTTGATATATATTGCTGAATACAATCTGTTCCCTACATTTTATACCCGTGTTGAGATTATTCATTGACCCTTAAACAGGTCATAATATTATCCTATGGTCACCTGGACATAACTCTGTGGGTCGGCCAGAAGAAGAAAAAAAAATAAAACAAAACTCATCGATCAGCTCGGCACGGACAGTGGATGCGACCAGGAACGATGACTGATAAGGAAGGGTGGTGAGGAAGAGTCATGGATATTCGGGCAGATGATGATGATGATGATGATGATGATATTTTGAGATTGTAGGTCATGCAGTTGATTTGTACCACTAAAAATAAAATAAAGATATTTTTTCCAATTTATGTTAAAAAAAAAACTGCTATGATTGCTCACTCCTACCTCTGCACAGTAACGATATAACCAAACTAGGCAAAATATACATTTTTTTTACTTTTACTTAGAAACTGGCTTCTCATGCCAGAGGTTTATAGCTATAGGGACACTGTAAATAAGTGGACGTTAGGTGCTACGTGGCATGACAGAAACCATTCTCGACCGCTCTTGTCTCTGTTCTTTGAACAGGGGAGACGTCTCTAACACTGCCAGTGAGCCACATGGCGATATCATTACACTTGTCAAGTAAGCCATTTTCCATTTTATACCCCTTCCACATAATGCTTGTTCATGGAAAAATATGTGTATATTTTTATCTGCTGGGGCACATTCCTGTATTCCTTCTTTCAATACCACTTGCATGTATACTATGCATACATTATTTCCATTTTGTACCCCTTCCACATACTGCTTGTTTATGGAACAATACGTTTATATTTTTATCTACTGAGACATATTCGTGTATTCTTTCTTTCAATACTACTTGCATGTATACTATGTATTCATTATTCTTTTCTTATATGTGTAAAATAGCTTATCTTTCGTTTGTTCAGTGTAAGTGTAGTGCATGAATATACTAATGCTAATATTGGTCCTTGGTGAGTGAGGACTCGATTAAATATCATCTCAACCTCCATGTATACCATAGTTATCATGGTAAGAAATGGGCATAAGACCAGAGTTCAAATCCTGGACGACGTTGTTTGCATTTCCCATAGTGCTAATACCCTTGGGAAAGGTATGCTGTCAACTATTCTCCAACTATTGTTAAATGGTAGGACAGACAGGGATCTTTAACCTTGGTATGGGAACCAGTCTAGGAGAAGGAAAACAATTCAAATCTGCTTAACTCTGCTTAAATCTTTGCCTACCAAATTTTCCCCACAGCTGTACCAAATTTTCTTGGTATTTTTAGCCTGAAGGATAGGATATTTCAAAGTTCATTATCTAATCACCTCAGAACTCATTCTATTCGAATAAATTCCTATCATTATTGTAATCTAATTCCTTCTGCCCAATTATAATGACACATGCAAGAGCCGCTGCAATTGGTTTACAGTAGAATCGCAGTAGTGGGAAAACTTAAGTGAACTCTGTTACTTCAAGTTCACAAACGAATATAGACAACGAATCAAGGGTCACAACCTGACCGCCAAATATTTGCCGGATTCTGTGTCTAGGAGCTTCTGTGTCTTCGGCTTCTGTACCGGTAAAATATAAAATCCGGCCCGTGAAGGCATTTTATCAGGCCTGTCGACGGTACTTGAATTTGTTTGTTAAAACGTACAGAAGGCGAGACGTTAATTATTAACTAATTAATTAACCTAAATATCATGTTAAGCTTACTAAATCCTCAAGAACTTGACCCTGGAATCAACACATCAAACGAAATTGACTAATAAACATTTGAAAGCAATTCTCTTGATTGGGTGTAGCAATTCCAAACCAAACATTGACGATATCTTGAAAGGCAAACTTCAGTTTCACAAATCTTACTAAACCTTTCTGCTAATGTTGCGTTCTTTAATAATGTTTTGAAAATAAATATTTTTGTTAAATTTGTTTTTGTGCATCTTACGCCACTCATCCATGAAGTTAAATTATGTTTTACATCTTTTTCTCAGAGCTTTTGTTCTGGCTAGCAAGTATTGAACACAATAATAATGTGGCCCGCGCTTGTTATTTTTTTCAATTATCCGGCCCACCATAAAAAAAGTTTGGTGATCCCTGCTATACATGATCATAGAAATCTAATACACTCCCCTAAAAATGTAGAAAAACAAAACAAATCAAAACAATAACAAACTCTTAGCATATTTTTACTAAATATACAAATATAACAAACCACATAGCCTTCAGCCCTGTCCGCTGGGGATTTAGAATACGCCGGCTGCATCTCTGAAGAGCGGTAAGACTCCCACCCAAAGGCTGTGGTTGCGATTCGTGATGCTTAAGGACTGAATTCTGGTGGCTCAGCAGTCCATGACTTACAAGACTCCACTTTGGTACTTACTTGGGCTAGACAGGCGGTCGGAGAGGTTCCCATGATCACTTAGATGGTCACGTCAAGTCCTAGCACCTATATGATTGTACCGACCGTATTGCTCTTACGGCAAACCAACAACCATTTTTATCATATATGTGCTAGAAGGTGGTGGCTGAGGGTCTCAGTGTCCTGGGTATCACTTAAAACTGAATCTAGTGGTGAGGTTTAAATTCTGGAATTTGGGAATTGGGAATTACTTCCAGGTTAACTTTGGACCTGAGTGGTAGTACCTGTTAGGGGCCTCGTTATGGTTAATAGATAAAAAAGAGTTTTAAAAATCGAATACCCAACAAGAATGAATAAAAAAACGTCTTCAGCACAAAATAACCCAAGCTCTGGGGAATGTGCAAATAACTTTCAGGTCACTCTGACCGGAGTGATAGTATCTTTTAGGGCCCCGTCTGTGGGTTAAACAGATAAAAAAAAGTTTAAAAATTCCCAACAAGAATGAATAAAACAAAAACGTCGTCGGCACAAAATAACCCAACGGTTGACATGCCGTAAAATTCAAACAAGCAACCCCAATGAAGACAAGGGTTGTCACCAATCTAGTGGTAAAGTTCCAATTCTGTAATTATGGGGAGTGTGGAGAACCCATTCATCGCCATTACTCCCAGGTCCACTCTGAGCTAGACTGAGAGAAACTGTTAGGGTCCCATCTATGGGTTGAATAGATCAAAATGTGTTGCAAAAATATACTTAAAAAAACTGATTAAAAAAATTGAATATCGAAGAATGAATAAAACAAAACGACTCTGATCCAGAGTGGTAGTATCTGTTAGGGTATCAACTATGGGTTAAATAGATAAAAATTATTTTTTTTAAATGTACTTAAAAGTGAGCTTGAAGAAACAAAATGACTATCCAGGAATGAATAAAACAAAACGTCTTTGGCATAAAATAACCCAACAAGGGTTGACATGCCGTAAAATCCAATCAACCAACCAACCAACCAAGCCACGTAAAGACTAAAGGTTTGTATGACCATTACCAATCCCATTTTTTCTAAAAAAAAGATTCAAATTTTAAACTTATATATTAAACATTTTTTGTTGTAATTAAAGAATATTGATTCACAAATGTCTTGTTTACCTTTGATGTTTTGCTAACTTTTTCCTTTTGAGGAACTAATACCCTAAGGCCAAAGGAAGATTAGAGTTTCACTTGTCGCACCCACGCGCTATTCTTGCTGGCACTCCTACTAAAAAATAGCGATGTTAATTTCAATACTTTTAATGGAGTTAGTAATTTGAGGCCTCTTACGTATCTAACAACCATGACAGGTTGAAATAGTTTGACCTTCTTTGCTATCAATGAGTGAAGTTACAACAATGAATAATAATAAATTCTATTTCTCCAGTCATTAATGTTGGTTTTGTTTTGTTTTACGGCATATCAACCTAAGAATATATTCAATTTCTCTTATAAACACATTTTTCTATTTACCATAGATGGGACCCTAACAGGTACTACCACTCCGGTCAGAGTGGACCAGGGAGCAACGTTGATGAAGGGGTGCTCCACATTCCCCAGACCTCCAGAAACTGGAACCTAACCGTCAGATAGAGTTTAACGTCATACCCAGGACATGAAGACAATCAGCCACCGCCTTCTAGCACATATATGATAAAAAGGGTAGCATGGAAGCGTATGGTGTAATGGTTAAAGTAATAGGAAATGGACTCGTCGCCCCGAGTTCAAATCCTGGGCGTGTTAATTGCATTTCACTTAGCGCTAATACCCTAGGGAAAGGTATGAATCCTAGTCTCCCTCCAGCTATGGGTAAAATAGCAGGACAGACTGGGCTTTAACCATGGCTAGGTAACCAGTCTAGGAGAAGGAAAACTCTGAATTCAAACCTGTTGAACTCCGCTTAAGAAATTGACCTTGTGTCGTATCCTGCTCGTGCGGAGGAGTTGGTAAATATATATATGATAAAAAGGGTTGAGGTTGCCATAAAGGCAATAGAGTTAAAGCAATCATATAAGTGCTAGGGCTTGACGTGACCAGCCGATTGATCAGAGGGGGCCTCTCCGACCGTCCGTCTAGCCAAAGTAAGGGTCTAAGTGGAGTGTTACATGTCAGGGACTGCTCTACTCATCCACAAGGATTTTGTCCTTAAGCATCATGGGTCGCCACCCACGGCCAACAGGTGGTCACATTGGGGGTGTTACTCCTCTGCAGTGGTGCAGTCGGTGTATTCTAAAGCCCCAGCCGACAGGAATGTTCAATATTTGTAATGGACTTAGTAATTTGAGGCCTCTTACGTATCTACCAAACACGACGGTTGAAAAAGTTCGAGCTTCTTTGCTATCAATGACTAAAGCTATAACAATAAATAATAATAATAACTTCTATTTCTCCAGTCATTAATGTTTGAACCCTTTTCTAGTTATCGTATGAATTACATAATTAATAATTAGGAGAGAGGCGCACAGGCAACTAGCAAACCCTTGTGCATCCTAAACAAAATTTGTTGTTTTCACTGCGAAATATGTACTCCAACAAAAATAAATACCCATACTGGCAGAATGTCGTCCAGAATAAAAAAAGGTCCAAACATACAAAAATCTCAAACTTACGTCATGGAATATCCGGACAATGCTAGACAGACCCAACTCAAATTGATCAGAAAGAAGGGGCGTCATAATATCCAAAAATACAATATCGACATTGCCGCTTTGAACGAACATCAAGAGAAACATGGAGGACTTGAACATTCCTATAGGCCAGGTCACCAAACTACGACCCAAAGGCATTTTATCAGGCCCACCGACGGTACTTGAATTTGTTTGTTAAAACGTACGGAACACAAGATGTTCTGATACCATTTAAATTTAAATATCATGTTAAGCTTACTAAATCTTCATGGACTTGACTACTGTAGGTAGGTAACAAAATTCGTGCGTGTGAGAATTTCACTTGTCACTTACGCGATCCCGAATTTTCTCTTGTTAGAATAATAATGTGGTCAGTGTTCGTTATTTTTTCAATTATCCAGCTCACAGTGAAAATAGTTTGGTAATCCCTGTATAGGCAGCTGGCAAGATGCAACAAGAGATCGAATCAAATGGAAAAAACAATTCGCGTGGTGTCATCATCGGATACGATGGATAGCTAACTACTACCACTACTACTACCACTACTACCACTACTACTACCACTACTACTACTACTACTACTACTACTACATAATTAATATATGAATTACATTATCTATCAGAAAGAAATATTTGCATGCATTTAGCTCCGCCAGTAGAGCATCCGCCTTTTGAACCACAAGGATCGGGGTTCGATACCGGCACTTACCAACTCAGCGTATGATTAGCACAGCTTGGATCTGTGTGTTAAAGTTGTCAGCTGATGGCAGGTGTGGCGTTCCATCTCAGAACCAAAAACTATATCTCTAGTTTAGCGCGAATGAACAGATGATTGATTTCCCCGCTGTATGGCTGATATCGACAATAGACCAATCTGCAGACTTACTTATTGCGCTCGTAGGGTAACGCTTATCCCTGTGGGAAGTGGACACGGTTACCGAGTTCAAGTCCGGATCGAGGCTGTTTGCATTTTCACATAGAGCTAATACCGTTTGGAAAGGTATGAATCCAGCTATTATTCCTCCAACTATGGATAAATAGTAGGACAGACTGGACTTATTTAACCTTAGTATGACTAATGTAACACGATAATGTATGTTGACCTTGTTGAGGTGTGTATCTATGTGCTCGGATAACCGATAGACTAAGAGTACCAGTTTCAATGCTGACTACGTAGAAAAGTAGTATAGTAGTGATAGTAAATTAGGCCTGATATATTTTTGTATAATGATGAGGCTCCAGTTCTAGAGCTCAGGGAAGTATGAGTTACCCCTTCCATCGTATTAGTCCCAATACCACCCTGACCCAAAGTGCTATGGTTTGGTTTGGTTTGTTTTGTTTTACGGCATATCAACCTCAGTGGGTCATTTAATGCCGATAAAGTTTTGAAATGAATTAATTCTTAATGGATACACAATTTTTTATGAATACATTTTTCTATTTAACTCATAGATGGGACCCTAACAGGTACTACCACTCCAGGTCAGAGTGGACCAGGGAGCAATGGTGAGGAATGGGGTGCTCCACATTCCCCAAACTCAAAACTGGAACCTCACCATCAGATAGAGTTAACGTTATTCCCAGGACATGTAGACCCGCAGCCACCGCCTTCTAGCACCCATAGATAAAAAGGGGTTGGGGCTTGCCATAAGGCAATAGGGTTTGGAAATCATATAGGTGCTAGGGCTTGACGTGACCAGCCGATTGATCGGAGGGGCCTCTCCGCGCCGTGTAGCCCAAGATAGTGCCAAAGTGAGTATTGCATGTCATGAATTGCTTATCCACCTGGGCTCTATCCTTAAGCATCACGGGTCGCCACCCACGGCCAACAGGTGGCCCCATTGGGGGAGTCTTAGCCCTCTGCAGAGGTGCAGTCGGTGCATTCTAACGCCCCAGCCGACAGGGCGGAAAGTGCTATGTATTTACCGTATGTATGTGCATGGATGTGTACATGTATGTATATATCTCTAATTAAGACAATCAAGACGTTAAGGCACCAAGAAGAGATGTGAGAAATTTAAAAAAATCGTCAAGTTTTCTGTTCTCACTCAAGCGTTGTCGGTAAGACCACACCAAGGAAAGATACATTTTGTTTTACATATTTTTCTCAGAGCTTACGTTCTGTCTAGCAAGTATTGAACCAATAATAATGTGGCCCGCACTCGTTATTTTTTCAGTTATCCGGCCCACCGTGAAAAAAGTTTGGTGATCCCTGCATTAAGGGTTCAAAAATGTTAAAGAGATGAACTAAAGCTTATTAAATATCAACTTCCTGTCAGTTGCTCAGACACAGCGCATCAAGAAACGTAATCTTTGTTGTTTTGATTCTGAATATAACGTACTTGATGCGTAGAATTTAGGGGAGTTAACCCCGAAAATAAATCAGGAGCCTGAGTCCTTAAATTGGTGCGATGATAAAATCCAGTACTACCCAACAACTGTGACATTACCACTGACAGCCTGCATTGGTTCCTTACCTTTCCTTTGGATCACAACGGCAGTGTGGAGAGGGGGGTTGCTGCCTGGGCAACAGCTCACCCTCCATCTGAACCTGCACAGGCTACGTAGTTAAACAAAAAATTGGACACTACACCATCGTCTCTCATAGATGGAAGGATGCCAACAACAACAAGGATGCGTAGAATCGAAAGTACCTACTCTGCTTTAAGTTGAAATTGGATTCTCATAGGATTATATGAAACATCTCTAATGAAATTATCTCCTAGTAGATGGTCAGGATACCATATTGAGTTCTTTTTTATATTTATAAAGGTAATGATTTTTCTTGGGCGTGTCAGTCTCGTTTCCAATAACATATGACAGTTGTAACTGGATTATCAGCAACAGGAACTAATATTTGACCTGACTTATTGAAAAGGCCAACCTGTTTTGAATTTCATCATTTCAGATTCGTACATGCACGTTTGAGCCGAGGTAAAAAATCAGGATATTAAATCACACACACACACACACACACACACACACACACACACACACACACACACAATATATATATATATATATATGTATATTATTATTTACTCCTTTTGAGTTTTCACATCAGTTTTAGCTGATGGCCTTTCACTGGAGTCTGAGTGACAGCAAGTCTCCTCAGGTCTCTAGGACTCTTCTGAGTATTCTGGCAGATTGCAGCAGTGCAGTGTTCTGAATGGTTTCAATCCTTCCTCTGATATCCAAACTTTCCAAGCCCTTTTCTAATCCTTTTGGGACTGTTCCAAGTGCACCAACTACAATTGGTATCACTTTCACTTTCATATTCCACAACTTTTTCAGTTCTCTGACAAGGTCCAGATATTTGTCTATTCTTTCATTTTCCTTTAGCTTCACCCTGTGATCTGCTGGCACTGCAAAATCCACCAGTTGACAAGTTCTTTCTTTTTTATTTATCAACACTAGGTCTGGCCTTCTTGCTGGGATAAGGTGATCCGTTTTTATCTCAAAGTCCCAGAATTTATTATTATTATTATTATTATTATTATTATTATTATTATTATTATTATACTAAAGCTGAGTGAATCAATGATTGTATGCTAAAGATATCTACCCCGAGCTCAATGGGTGACTCTTTACTTAAACAAGAAAAAAACAGCCCAAATTTATAGCATGTCAAATACCCTTTATTGTTAAATGCATACTAATAGAATGTCGGGATTTTGCTTTTATTAGACAACGTTTTTATAACACAAATAATATGAAAGATATGTTTGAAAATGTCAATATAGATGACATTTTGTCTTTCCTGAAAAGAACGAAATTATGCCAAAAATATAACAATAAAATTGAACTTTACTCGCTAAACTTATCCCTTAAAGTGATTCCTAATTCATTTAGCAGCAAACAACTGCAAACAACCTGATGTCAAAATCAAGAAATCACTCACAATTTACCGCTTGGCATAAAATAACCCTAGGCAGGTTGACATGCCGTTAAAATCAATCAATCAATCTATTAGAATCCAATCAGGCTTGGGCGCCCGTCAGAAGATTCGGTGTAGTACGCGCAGGTCTCGTTGGTAAGAGTCATTGAAATTGAATAGATTATTATTATTATTATTATTATTATTATTTGGGTTTTTCACACAAGCGTTAGCTGATGGTATTTCACTGGAGTCAGAGTGACAACAAGTCTCCTCAGGTCTCAGGACTATTCTGAGTATTCTAGCCAATTGCAGCAGTGCAATAGTCTGGATAGTCTCAATTCTTCCTCTGATTTCCAAGTCCTCCAGTCTTTTTTACCAAGTTTATTAGGACTGTTCTAAGTACCCCAACTACAATTGGCATCACTTACGCCCCTCTTATTCCACAGCTTGTTTCAATTCTCTGGCAAGGTGTTGGTATTTGTCCATCTTTTCGTTTTCCTTCATCTTCACCCTGGGATTTGCTGAAACAGCAAAGTCCACCAGTTGACAAGTTCTATTTTTTTTAATTAATTAATACTAGGTTTGGTCTCCTGGCTGGGATAGAGTGATCCGTCTTTATCTCGATGTCCCAGAGAATTATTTTTGCATTTCATTCTCAAGAACAGATTCTGGTTTATGTATATACCATTTTGTTGTATGGTCAAAAATAATGTTTTGCATAATTCCCAGTGGATTATTATTATTATTATTATTATTATTATTATTATTATTTACCTGAAACCTTATTTCTTTCCAAAAACATCTATTTTGACATTAAATAATCCAATATTGGTTGACATACCGTAAAACAAACCAACTAACGAACCAACTTATTTTTGTACTCAAAAATTCCCCTAGTCAGCTGAAAAGACCCATCATGTTAGTACGCCATAAACCTTCTGTTGGTTTAACAAAGAATTCGTTTGATGGCAATTTTTCTGTTTGATCTGTCACGCTGACCATATGGAATACAAGATTCTACATTCTACATGATTTGGCCTTTTGCGTTATGTCTATTCACAAGAAACGGGAGAATAGGCTCCTCTGAAGAGAGATATTTCTACCTTTTGATAAACTGATCGTAATTCTTGGAATCATGGCACTATCATTTTTGAAGGTTCTCTTTCGTCAGCTATTCACTCGCAAATGTTGCAGCATAGCTTTTGGCTGAGTCGGCAGAGATACCCAATTTGATAAAGAAGCTTTCTCAATCTTCAGGTTCCATTGCAGTTCGCAGCGCCATGTCGAGATTTGTGTAAACTGATCTGTATTCAACTGTTGAAAGTTGAAAGCAGCTTCTGAGAATCCAGACTTGGTAAGTGGTTTAAATAGCAGATTGGGCTATTCTAATATGTGGCAGGGTCAAGTCTATTTCCATGATTTTGATTGGCTGGTGGTTTTAGTGTGTATATTTGTATCCATATATACTCGACACTTGATCATGTCCTCCCAGTTGCTACAGAGAGTATTTGGTTATTTTGTTTTCCTCTTTAGTGACTGGATGCAAGTCACAGCCATCCCGTGAAGGTAATTATGATGTTCATTCTACAAATATCAGAACCTTAAACTTTGCCGCGAATAAGTTCCTGTGTGTTTCTTCGACAATCCTACGTGTTCTATTGTAAAACTTTTCTTCAGTTGTAATTTCTGGCTGGTTGGTTGGATTGACTGCAAGTCAAACAATTAAAAATCAATAATACTAAGCATTTCTTAAAATCAAATTTTTGAGATCAAATTAGCCTTCCTGTTCACACTGTAAACCGCTATTTTGTTTAATATATAAATACAATTGCATGTTATTAGTATGTAGAAAAGTATTAATACTGTAGAATAATTTTGTTAATAACTGAGTTTAAATGAAAATACATCATGGACATTGTGACATAAATAACTAAGGGAATTGTGACTTGAGTAGTAATATAGTTTCGGTTACAGACGGAAAAACACAATCTCCATTATAATAAGATTTCTATGACAAAGTCTAATATTGAATTTAATAACTGAATAGTGATATACTTCTTTTTTATTTTACATTGGTGAGGACACTAGTCTAAGTCCATCAGTTGTTGTCATGGTGATAAAAATAATAATTCCTCATCTCAGAAATAGTAGTGACTAGTAGTCACATTGTGACTATAGCTGGTTGGTTGGATTTTATGGCATGACAACCCTTGTTGGGTTATTTTATGGTAAAAATGTTTTTGTTTTATTCCTTCTTGTTAGGTACTCAAATTTTTTTCAAACATAATTCTGTTTCTAAACACATTTTCATAACCCATCTTTTGATCTATTCAACCCATAAATGGTACCCTAGCAGGTACGTATAAAAGTAAACCTGGAAGTAATAGCAATAATGGGGTACTCCATACTCTCAAGAAGTGGAACTTCACCACTAAATACAGTTTATCGTCATACTCAGAAGACTATCACCCTCAACCACCGCCTTCTAGCACATATATGATGAAAAGGCTTATGGAGGCGCGTGGTCTAATGGTTAGGGTCGTAGGAAATGGACTCGTCGACGCAAGTTCAATTCTTGGACGAAACCGTTGGCATTTCACATGGCGCTAATACCCTTGGGAAAGGTATGAATCCAATTCTCCCTACAGCTATGGATAAATAGCAGGGCAGACTGAATTCTTTAACTGTGGCTAGGTAACCAGTCTAGGAGAAGGAAAACTCTGAATTCAAACCTGTTAAACTCCGCTTAAGAAATTGACCTTGTGCCGCATCCTGCTCGCACGGAGGGGTTGGTAAATATATATATGATGAAAAGGGTTGGAGTTGTCATAAGGGTAATAGGGTCGACAATCATATAGGTACTAGGGCTTGCCGGAAGCGCGTGGTGTAATGGTTACAATCATGGGAAATAGACTCGTCGCACCGAGTTCAAATCCTCGATGTGGTAATTGCAGTTCACTTAGCGCTAATACCATTGGGAAAGGTATGAATCCTACTCTCGCTGCAGCTATGGGTAAATAGTAGGGCAGACTGGGCTATTTAACCTTGGTTAAGCAACTGGTCTAGGAGAAGGAAACTCTGAATTCAAACCTGTTGAACTCCGCTTAAGAAAGCAACCTTGTGTCACATCCTACTCGTGCGTAGGGGTTGGTAAATATATGTAGATACTATGGCTTGATATTGATCAGAGGGGACCTCTCCGACCGCCAGTCTAGCCCAAAGGCCAAAGTGGAGTTTATTTGTCTCATACCCCACCTGTATGGACTGGGCACAAGGCTCCGTTTTAACGTGGGCCCACCCACAAGCCGAAGCTAATGGGTGGGAGAGAACAAAAATTGCGTCGATCCCATCGGCATACCCCCTCAATGGGGCGCCTCAGGCGCTGGGCAATAAACCCAGCCCTGCCCCCAAACGGGCAGGTAATGCCTGGAGGGATGGCCCTCTGGGATCGACGCTCTTAATTTGACGCCTGACCGGTCCAATGGCCGAAGCTCACCGGACCCCGTAGGGTCTCGCTCGGAGGGGTTGGAGAAAGGCCAAAGTGGAGTGTTAAATGTCATGGACTGCTCAATCTCCAGAATTCTATACTTAACCACCTACTGGTCGCCACCCACGGCCTCCAGTTGGCCTAATTGGGGAGATTTTACCCCTCTGCAGAGGTGCAGTTGGCATATTCTATAGTCTCGCTGACAGGGCTTTCTAGTTTATGATTTTTCCATCTAGAGTGTTCAAGTGAATCGATAAAATGTGTTGTAAAATGAGTAGCGTCAGCGGTTTTCATTCACGGTCTGATTTCTCAATTCTTTAAGTACTAAACAGGTTCATCGTGGCTTAACTTAATGGATATCGTAGAAATCGACACTTTCTGCGTGACTTTCTGCGTAAACCAAACCCCTCAAACAATCACGCAGATAAAGAAAAAAAAGTTAAAGTATGCTAAAATAAAATAAACAAAAAACAATGGTTCATTGGATTTACATTAAGACAAGTTTAATTGAAAATCACAAGAAAGGACCTTAAAAAGTCAGCTGGAATGAAGTTTTAAAAAAGCCACAAGAAAGGAACTTTCAAGAAGAAAGGAACTTAAAAAAAGCCCCAACAAAGGAACTTAAAAAAGCCACAACAAGGAAAATTAAAAAAAAAAGCCACAATAAAGGAACTTAAAAAAATCACAACAATGGAACTGAAAAAAGCCACAATAAAGGAACTTAAAAAAGCCACAACAAGGGAAAAAAAAAGCCACAATAAAGGAACTTAAAAAAAGCCACAACAAGGGAACTGAAAAAAAGCCACTATAAAGCCACAAGAAAATAAATTTAAAGAAAAATATACCTTTTTTCTTTATGAATCAGTGCTGTTGGTACGCCATGACGATGACTATACGTCAAAATAATACATAGTAGGTATGATCGCAATAACTGGAGAGCCGCTGTGAACGATTTAAGGTAGGCAAAGAGTTAAAGAATATAACTATTAAATGCTAATTATATTCATTTACCAAAACTTCCACAAAAGCAGCATGTGACAAAAGGTTTGTTTTAAAGTGGAGATTAACAGGTTGGAATTCAGATAATAATAGAGAACAAAGTAATTTTCAAATCAATTTGCAAATTAATAATAATAATAATAATAATAATAATAATAATAATAATAATAATATGGCAAATACCTGGACCTTGCCAGAGAACTGAAAAAGTTATGGAATATGAAAGTGAAAGTGATACCAATTGTAGTTGGTGCACTTGGAACGGTCCGAAAAGGATTGGAAAAGGGTTTGGAAAATCTGGAAATCAGATGAAGGATTGATACCATCCAAAACACTGCACTGCTGCAATCTGCCAGAATACTCAGAAGATTCCTGGAGACCTGAGGAGACTTGCTGTCACTCAGACTCTAGTGAAAGACCATCAGCTAACGCTGATGTGAAAACTCAAAAATAATGATAATATTGTATGGCCTTCATTCACACTCAGCCCGATCTTTATAATTTCTCAAATAAAGATTAAATACAAACCATACAGTAATGTATTTATTTTTCGCTAATTAATTATAAGAACAGTTCCATTAAGATGCGGCTCATTACCGAGCTTAACAGCCTCTCACGGTGGCCTTTAAACATGTTTTAATATGTATTGTCTTCAGATTCCTGGACCTAAACTTTTTAAATCTATCAACGCAGAATATATATATATATATATATATATATATATATATATGAGAAGGAAAAAATGGATATGAAATCCGACAGTGTAAAGAAAATATATAGTTAAAAAAAACAACAAAATTAAGTCAAAGATTGACTTACATATAGCCGACGCTAAAGCGTTTCGGTTTTAATAAAAACCTTCAACAGGGATTGATATAATAATATTGATTCATACAAAAGGAATGATGTAAAAATAAGCAAAAAGTTTGTGAGACTTAATTTGTGATATTAGATGGCTCAACTCCGCAACCGAAATGCAAATTAAGGCTCACAAACTTTTTGCTTATTTTTACATCAATCCTTTCGTATGAATCAATATTATTATATCGAGACCGGTTGATGGTTTTTATTAAAACCGAAACGCTTTAGCATCGGCTATATGAAAATTAATCTTTGACTAAATCATTGTTGTTATATATATATATATATATATATATATATATATATATATATATATATATATATATATAGTGTATACATTATTTGCCGTATACTTATGGGAGATTAGAATTATATACTCTACGGAGAGCCAGGCATTTTCTCATTTGTCTGCATCTACAATAAAACGCCTGCTCTCATCTACTACTGAAATGTAGTATTTTCCACTTGCCTCGTTTTCGGTTTATTCGCCCATTGAGCAGATATCGTGTGTCACTGTCTCGACCGCTTTTTCATTCATGAAAACTTGCCGCTGTGGGCTGAATTCAGCCTCATTCTTTCTATGCGTCCATGTCTTTTCATATTTGCATCTTTTGAATTCCTCTATTCATTAAATCAGTTAATTGAAAACTTATATGCATTTTGGATTAGAGTCTACACTACAGGTTCAAGTTGGCTGGGTAAACGCTTTGGTGTTGTAATTCATGAAATTCATCTGCTGGGAATTAATATATGTAGTTGGACTCTACGGAATACGCCGCCGACGACGACAACAACAACAACAATAACAACAACAACAGCAGCAGCAGCAGCAGCAGCAGCAACAACAACAACAACAACAACAATAATAATAATAATAATAATAATAATAATAATAATAATAATGAATACCTGGGCTGTCCCCATTATAAGATACTCAGGACCATTCTTAAAATGGACAAAAGAAGAACTCAGACAGATAAACCAAAGGACGAGAAAATTAATGACCATGCACAAGGCTCTCCACCCTAGAGATGATAGAGATAGATTATATGTGTCAAGAAAGGAAGGGGGAAGAGGTCTTGCCAACATAGAGGAATGCGTAGAAACCACAATCCAACAACTTGAAGATTATACAAGAAAGAGCAAAGACAAACTACTTATGGCGGCCAACAATAGTAGGAGCGACAGATGGGCAAACAGAAAAACAACAAAGGCTAAAAAACAAAAATGGGAAGAAAAACAATTATATGGACGCTTCAGACGACAAATAGAAGAGGTTTCACATAAAAAAGACTTGGACATGGTTAAGAAAGGGAAACCTCAAAAGAGAAACTGAATCACTTATAATTGCTGCACAGAATAAGGCCATAAGGACAAATTATATCAAAGCAAAAATCGATAAGACCCAACAAGATAGTAAATGTAGACTTTGCGGTAATAGAGATGAAACTGTAAACCATGTACTTTGCGAATGTAGCAAACTAGCACAACGAGAATACAAAACTAGACATGACTGGTTTAGGAAGGTGATCCACTGGGAATTATGCAAAAAATTAAATTTTGACCATGCAACAAAATGGTATATGCATAAACCAGAATCTGTTCTTGAGAACGAAATGCACAAAATTCTCTGGGACTTTGAGATAAAAACAGATCACCTTATCCCAAGCAAGAAGACCAGACCTAGTGTTGATAAACAAAAAAGAAAGAACTTGTCAACTGGTGGATTTTGCAGTGCCAGCAGATCACAGGGTGAAGCTGAAGGAAAATGAAAAAATGGACATATATATGGACCTTGCCAGAGAACTGAAAAAGTTATGGAATATGAAAGTGAAAGTGATATCAATTGTAGTTGGTGCACTTGGAACAGTCCCAAAAGGATTGGAAAACGGTTTGGAAAGTTTGGAAATCAGAGGAAGGATTGAAACGATTCAGAACACTGCACTGCTGCAATCTGCTAGAATACTCAGAAGAGTCCTGGAGACCTGAGGAGACTTGCTGTCACTCAGACTCCAGTGAAAGACCTTCAGCTAATGCTGATGTGAAAACTCAAAAGGAGTAAATAATAATAATAAAAGAATTTGGGAGAATTGGAAATCAGAGAAAGAATCGAGACCATCCAAACTTCAGCACTGTTGGGATCAGCTAGAATATTCAGAAGAGTCCTGGAGACCTGCAGAGACTTGCTGTCACTCAGCCTCTAGTGAACCACCAGCTACGGCAGGTGGGAAAACATCATAATAATATAAAAACGAAAAGATAGACAAATACTTGGACCTTAGCAGGGAACTGAAAAAACTGTGGAACATGGAGGTAAAGGTCGTACCAATTGTAACTGGGACACTTGGAACGGTCCCCAAGTGATTGGAATAGAGTCTGGAGGAAATGGAAATCAGGGGAAGAATCAGGACCATCCAAACAACGGTATTTTTAAGATCGGCTAGAATATTCAGAAGAGTTCTGGGGACCCGAGGTGACTTGTTGTCACTCAGATTCCAGTAGAAGACTATCAACTTAGTATAATAAAAATAATAATATTATCAATAATAATGTTGATGATGATGATGATGATGATAATGATGTTTAGCTTATCTTGGATCTGTGTGGTAAAGTGAGTTGCTAATTGTAGGTGTGGCACCCTCTCATGCAAAAATAATCTCCTTGGTCTAGAGGATAGACTACCTCGCTGTCCTGCTGATACCATCAATAGGTCAATCCACCTAATTTACTAATTAATTATCACGCATAAATAATTTCACTTGAAAAAATAAGTTCATTTTCATCTAAACTAGACATAAAGTAAGTATACGGAGTGGCCTAATGTCGGTATCAGCCGATCAGTTATCTGGCAATGACTTCCATGCAATATATATATATATATATATATATATATATATATGAGTAAATATGGAAATAAATCCGACAATATTAAGAAATTTGAAAAAACAAGTGTTCCAAAAATAAGATGAATTTATTTATCGACGCTTAAACGTTTCAGTTTCTTTAAACCTTCATCAGGATACATTATGGGGTGAAGAAATTGATGGATGTTTTGTAAATGACATCTATAAAACATCCATCAATTTCTTCACCATAATATATCCTGATGAAGGTTTAAAGAAACTGAAACGTTTAAGCGTCGATAAATAAATTCATCTTATTTTTGGAACACTTGTTTTTTTCAAATTTCTTAATTATATATATAATATATATATATATATATATATATAATGGACTCTCCCGTCGATTTCCTCGTATGAGGATCCATCAACTTACATTGTCATTTTTAAGAAATTTTATTTAGCTACTTGTGTTTGTGCCTCTCGTGACACCACAATCCAGCTAGTAACTTGCAAACAATCCCACAGGTAATGCAAAGGATAAGTGCGCTGGGTATTAGAAGTGTCCTTTCTTTTTTGCCATGGCATTTCCAGAAGATCAATATTTCTGGACAAAAAAAATCGTACGCATTTACATATATATATATATATATATATATATATATCCTCATGTCACACTGATACCATGGATTCCCTTGACTCTCTCTCACATCTCGTCCCTATCGGTCATCTCCCCTGTCAATTCCTCATCATGGCATCCATGTATCCATCCGCAACATACCTAATTAATGTATGTTTTTGCTTCTCGGTCCTATTTCGTGTGTCCATGTGTGTTTCTATAGGAGAACGCCACTAATATGTTCGTCCTTATTTCACCAGTAGTGTCCAACATGTCTTGTTTGATTTATTGCATGGTTTGCGTGATAGGAGGAAATTGGCCAAACAGCTGCTTTTTGAGGGCTCCTGTTTTCAAGATTTGTTCAAGACAGCAAGTGGCATCTTTATATCGTTCCTATCTATCTTTTTCTCTAAGCGTGTCATTGGGATCCCAGTGGTGCGGTTGACTGTTCTTTGAGCCACTTCTTCAGTAACACCCGCATCCTCCATACTCACCAGATTTAGCGCCTTCAGAAATCATCTCTTCGGCCCCATGAAAGAGTGTTTGAGAAGCAAACGTTATTCCAGTGACCAGAAAATGAAATCTGTAGTGAAGAAGTAGCTCAAGGACAGTCAACAGAATTTTACGAGGCAGGAATACATGCTCTCATTCGAAGGTGAAACATTGCTAATGAGAGAAACGGTGACTATGTGAAGAAGTAGGATGGTATCCACAGAGGACCAGTTTTATTTTGATATATGATACATGTTCCTGTGTTGGTAATTATACCTGTCATAAACAAAATGACATTACTTTTTGAATCAGGCTCGTATTTTGAATCATTTGCTATTGAGAGAAACGGGGACTATGTGGAGAAGTATGGATGTGATCTACTGAGGACCGGCTTCATTTTGATGTATAATACATGTTCCTGTGTTGGTAATTATACATGTCCTAAACAAAATCGCATTACTTTTTGCCGCATCCTCGTTCGAAGGTTGAACATTGTTATTGAGAGAAACGGTGACAATGTGGAAAAGTAGGGATGTGATCTACTGAGGACCAGCTTCATTTTGATGTATGATACATGTTCCTGTGTTGGTAATTATACCTGTCCTAAACAAATTGGCATTACTTTTTGAGTCACCCTCGTATTTTGATTCATTTGCTATTGAGAGAAACGGTGACTATGTGGAGAAGTATGGATGTGTTCCACAGAGGACCAGCTTCATTTTGATGTATGATACATGTTCCTGTGTTGGTAATTATACCTGTCCTAAACAAAATGGCATTACCTTTTGACTCACCTATGTGGAGGAGTAGGGATGTGATCCACAGAGGACCAGCTTCATTTTGATGTATGATACATGTTCCTGTGTTGGTAATTATACCTGTCCTAAGCAAAATGGCATTACCTTTTGACTCACCTATGTGGAGAATAGGGATGTGATCCACAGAGGACCAGCTTCATTTTGATGTATGATACATGTTCCTGTGTTGGTAATTATACCTGTCCTAAACAAAATGGCATTACTTTTGACTCACCCTCATAGTTTCTGTGGGATATCGCCAGTCTCTTTACCATTTTGTTTTAGTATAAAGCCTTTTTGTTTTTTTCATTTACGTACTATGAACGTCATTCGATCTAATGACGTTCATAGTACGTAATATAGGCATATCATAAATTAAAATGGGCTAATGCATCTCCTTGTAGGACTCTAGAGACAATGCCAAAGATATCTGTCTCACCATCAGGTGAATTAACTATTGCTTTCGTGTCTTTGTAGAGCATCATCAGAGCGGTAACAGTTTCTTTTGGGAGACCATAGAATTTCTTCCTCTTTCCTCTGTGTATAGAGTCAATTTACAAATAAATGTGTTACTTCGAGATTTTTGCTCGAACCCCTTCTACGATTTAACGAATAGGTAGAATCTGAACTTATGGATCAATTTCTAAGAAACCCATTTTGTTTTTACCTTAGAATTTTCGCTATCCAGGTAAAATGCGATTGAGAAGAAGGGCATTATAAACCTTAGCAGCTATTGCAGAAAGAGTTATACTTCTGTAGTTTTTAGTGATTCCGAGGTCACCTTTCTTCGGGAATGAGAGAGTAGCTTTCGTCTATTATCTGAATTACTATGTACATTATTTGTTAAAAACTACAATGGCAACAAATTCAGTTTGTCTGTCTCTTTGTCTCTCTGCAACTCTCTCTCTCTCTCGCCCAATTTCTGCGCTCTGCTTCTGTCTCTATCTCTGTCTCTCTCTGTCTGTTTCTTTTTGTCTCTTTGTGTCTTAGTCTATGTCTCTCTGTATCTTTATCTCTGCCTCTCTTTTACTCTGTTCGTCTGTCTGTCTGTCTGTCTCTTTCTGTTTGTTTGTCTGTCTCACAGTCTCTCTTTCTCTTTTTCTCTCTGTCTGCCTCTCTGTCTATGTATCTCTAACCCTGTCTGTGTATCCAATCTGTTTCTCTGCCTCCCTATCTCTATCTCTCTGTATCTCTCTCTGTATCTTTGTCTATATCTCTCTGCCTCTATCCTTCCGTCTGCCTGTCTCCCCGCCCCTCTCTCTCTCTCTCTCTCTCTCTCTCTCTCTCTCTCTCTCTCGATCTGTCACTCTCTGTCGGTCTATATGTCAATGTACAAAAAGTGTAGGACAAATATAATATATAAAAAAGGAAAATTACCCAACGCTGAATTTCAACGACACCGATCGACATTGAGATTTTGTTAAAAACCAAAATTTTATTTCTTTGTATATGTATATATTTACCAGCCCTTCACAGGAGCAGGATGTGACACACAAGGTCAATTTCTTAAGCCGAGTTTAACAGGTTTGAATTCAAAGATTTCCTTCTCTTAGACTGATTACCTAGCCATGGTTAAAGAGCCCAGTCTGCCCTAATATAAGAGTATGTGTGCATCTCTCTCTCCCCATCTCTCCCCCTCTCTCTCTGTATATATGTAAAACTTTCCAATTTTGATACAAAAACGACGACAAGAACTTCACTCAGGGAGGCACGTGGTGTACTGATTCGAGTCGTGGGAAATGGACTCTTCGAGCCGAGTTCAAATCCTGGCCGAGGTTGCAGTTCACATAGCGCTAATAACCTTGGGAAAGGTATGAAACCAATTATTCTCCCACCAGCTATGGGTAAATAGTAGGGCAGACTGGGCTCTTTAACCTTGGTTAGGCAACCAGTCTAGGAGAAGGAAAACTCTGAATTAAAACCTCTTAAATCTCCGATTGGGTGGTCACTACTAGAATAGGCTCAGACCTACTTAGTGATCTATTGCAATTTAAAAAATAATTAAGACTTTGTTAAAATTTAAAATCATCTTCATGCATTGGACTCTTCTGGTGACTTAGAAATATAATTTTCTGTTAATTTAAACTTAACTAGTAAAACGACTTAATTTATTTAGGTCTTTCATTATTTCAGATGTATAGATATATAGATATATAGATAGTAAATTTGAAGTTGCATTGTACTTATAAAATATCAAAGTTTTGCTGACATTTTTGGCGGCAAAGATAAACTATTTTGGCAACGACCATTCGTTTTCAATTCATGAAATTCGTGCGCTTGGATGGCGAGCGGATTAGTGGCGTATGGCTTAAGTGATATCATGTAACAATTTCTCCTACAATCAACATACGGTTTCAATTCATAAAATGTATTAGCCAAAGGCTGGTATGTGTAGAAATGTATACCACATGGGAATTGCGAAATTTACAAGAACACGATTGTACCTAATCTGTTGTTCACAAATGTGAAACACTTACCGAAAGACCATGTTTATATGAGTATTGTCGACAACAATCACGTGTCTATGGACCTTCCCTTTTGCCTCCCACTCAGAACACATAAGCAAAAAAACAAAAAAAAAAAAAAAAAAAAAAAACAAAGAAAAGAAAAATTGTAATTTTAACTGAGTTTTGTTATTGTCGGAAAGAAACAAAGTTTTTATTCACAAAAAAAAAAAAAAAATTGAATTTTCACCCAGAGTATGAATCAAAAACATTTTCGTTTTATTTTAATGAAGTCAGAGTTCTTTCATGGGTAACTCCGAAAAAAAATCCGAAAAAAAGAAAAAGAAAATTTGTAATTTTTGACTGAGTTTTGTTATTGTCGGAAATAAACAAATTTTTAGCTTACTAACAAAACAAACAAAAAAAAAAGAATTTTCATCCAAAGTGTGAATCAAAAACGTTTTCGTTTTTTTTAAAAATGAACTCCGAAAAAACAAAAAGAAAATTTGTAATTTTTTACTGAGTTTTGTTATTGTCGGAAATAAACGAAGTTTTTAATCACTAACAAAAAATAAATAAAAAAAAAAATAATTTTCACCCAAAGTATGAATCAAAAACATCTTCATTTAATTTTTTTTTTTTCTAAACTGAACTTAGAATTCATAACGAGGAAGCCCTTGAGAGCTCCTTATGGCGTCTTCCCAATAATCCTGACTCACTTGAAGCTTTTAAGTGCTGGTGATCGACTTCTTTAATTTGTGTTTTAAAGCATCCTTACCAACAACCGTAAGTCGTCCACTTCTGAACTTTTTTTTCAAGGTACAAACCATTACCCTTAAAAAAGTATAAACCAATTTTGGACTGAACAGGTCAAGTATTAGTTCATTTCCTTCCACTTTCTATTTTCTGCGAATGACTTTGAATAAAAACCTCAAAGTTACTGGAATCTCAATACTTATACCTGTCATACTGACACGGTTATAGCTGGGAAGAATGTTCACTTTATCTTAGAGAAATCAAATTTCTATATGATTGATAATCTGTCTATAGCGGTCTATATCTTTCCTATCCATATATTGACATCACTTGGAAGCGCGTGGTGTAATGGTTAAAGTCATGGGAAATGGACTCGTCGCCCTGAATTCAAATCCCGGACGTGGTAATTGCATTTCACAGCGGGGAAAGGTATGAATCCTACTCTCCCTCCAGCTATGGATAAATAGTAGGACAGACTGGGCTCTTTAACCTTGATTAGGCAACCGGTCGAAGGAGAAGAAAGAAAGCCCTGAATTCAAACCTGTTGAACTCCGCTTAAGAAATTGACCTTCTGTCACATTCTGCTCGTGCAAAGGGTTGGTGAATATATATTGACATCACTTTCTGTAATGAGATATTACTACCTAGTTATGTGAACTAGTGTACTAATTTAACTTACCATCCAGTGTGTAGATGTCTCCATTTCTCAGGAAATTGACCGAACAGCTGCCAAGATTTGTTCAAGACAGCAAGCGACATCTTTATATCGTTCTTATCTTTTTCTCTAAGCGTGTCGTTAGGATCCCAGTGGTGCAGCAATACAGTTGCACTGACACGGTTACAGCTGGGAAGAATTCTCCTTTTATTTTATTAAAGAGATCAGAGTTCAAAATGATCGATAATCTATTTATAGCAGTCCATGCTTTTCATATTTTTATATTGACATCGCTCTCTGTAGATAAGATCTTGCTATCTAAGTATGTGAACTGGTCTACTAATTTCAGAGGTTTACTATCCAGTGTGAAGATGTATTCCTTTTATTTAAAGCGTATGAACTCGGTTTTATCTGAGTACACATAGAAGCCAATGACTCTGTCTGTCTTCTCTAGGCTATGCAGCAGTCATTCGGTTTGTGCAGGTGTATTTAATAGAAGTGCTAGATCATCGGCGTTGTTTGCATCTAAATAGTTTCTGTGGGATATCGCCTGCCTCTTAATTTTTTTTAACATAAAACCTTTTTCTTTTATTTGTTATATTATTTGGAGGCGCTTGGTGTAATGGTTACCGTCGTAGGAAATGGACACGGCGTGACGAGTTCAAATCCAGACGAAGCTGTTTGCATTTCACATATCACTAATACTTTGGGAAAGGTATTAATCTGACTATCATCTCTCCAGCTATAATAATGGATAAATAGTAGGGCAGACTAGCCTCTTTAACTTGGTTAGGCAAACAGTCAAGAAAAAGGAAAACTTGGTTGGGACAATCATATAGATGCTAAACTTGACGTGACCCTGTTGAGAATTTTGACATATATATATTTACCAACCCCTCCGCACGAGCAGGATATGACTCAAGGTCAATTTCTTAAGCGGAGTTCAGCAGGTTTGAATTCAGAGTTTTCCTTCTCCTAGACCGGTTGCCTAACCAAGGTTAAAGAGCCCAGTCTGCCCTGCTATTTACCCATAGCTGGAGGGAGAGTAGGATTCATATCTTTCCCAAGAATTTTGACATATAAGGCGTTGGTAAATGCCCACTCTTACTTATAGACTAGCCGAGAACCATGTGACCAACCTATTGGCCAACCACTGGCAGTGCTCTGCTGCTGATATTGTATTCATATCGGCTGTTCTGATCTTAGCTACTCACACCTGCTTTGAACCTTCGTGAACGACGGAACATAGATTATATCACTGGACCTTTGACAGTACGTAGGATACCATAACTCAGGACTTATTCACTTACCAAAGGATTCTATAGTTCAGGACTTACTTACTTTAAATCCTTTTTCAACTGGCCAAGGATGGCGGTCAGAAACTTAACAGACCCACCGATTGATCGAATGGTGCACCCAGAGCTCGACAAGAAAGTTCTTGAGGTCGATAAGAAACACATGAAGAAGGCCGGAGGGCACATCGACCGAAATGTTGTGTATATAACAATAAATATTTTTACGTTTACAAAAAATGAATGACAAGAATACATTCTCCTTAAGGACGGAATCCTGGTGGCTGAGCAGTCCATGACATGCAACACTCCACTTTGGCCCTTACTTAGGATATACGGTCGGTCGGAGAGGCCCCCTCCAATCAATAGGCTTGTCATGTCAAGACATACTACCTATATGATTATCCCAACCTTATTGTCTTCATGACAAGCCCCAACCCTTATTAGCATATATGTGTTAGAAGGCGGTGTCTGAGGGTCTTAGTGTCCTGAGTATGACGTTAAACTGCATCTAGTAGTGGGGCTCCCCATCGCCATTACTCCCAGGTTCACTCAAACCTGGAGAGCTAGTACCTGTTATGGTTCCATCTATGGGTTAAATACATTAAAAAAATTAAATGTGTTTAAGAATGATACCCAACAAGAATGCATAAACAAAACGTCTTTGGGCATAAAATAACCCCAAAAGTGTTGACATACCTTAAAATTCAACCAACCAATTTGTAACTGAATGATGATTTTGATTTTTTTTTTTTTTTTTGGTTTGGTTTGTTTTGTTTTACGGCATATCAACCTCAGTGGGTCATTTAATACCGATAAAGTTTTGAAATAAATCAATTCTTAATGGACAATACAATTTTTTTATAAATACATTTTTCTATTTAACCCATAGATGGGACCCTAACAGGTACTACCACTCCAGGTCAGAGTGAACCAGGGAGCAATGGTGATGAAGGGGTGCTCCACATTCCCCAAACCTCCAAAAATAGAACCTCACCATCAGATAGAGTTTAACGTCATTCCCAGGACATGTAGACCCGCAGCCACCGCCTTCTAGCACCCATATGCTAAATAGGGGTTGGGGCTTGCCATAAGGGCAATAGGGTTGGGAAAATCATATAGGTGCTAGGGCTTGACGTGACCAGCCGATTGATCGGAGGGGGCCTCTCCGACCGCCCGTCTAGCCCAAGATAGGACCAAAGTGGAGTATTGCATGTCATGAACTGCTCATCCACCTGGGCTCTATCCTTAAGCATCACGGGTCGCCACCCACGGCCAACAGGTGGCCCCATTGGGGGAGTCTTACCCCTCTGCAGAGGTGCAGTCGGTGCATTCTAACGCCCCCAGCCGACAGGGCGGGATGATTTTGAATGTTATTTTTAAATCATCCAAATTCTATTCAGAACTCGAGATAACTCGATGACATAGTAATTAGAATATCTACTTCCTTCAAAATAAAGTCGTCGGGGTGGCCTAAAGTCGTTATCAGCCAGACAGAGAGGGAGTCTCTCCCCTTTTCACTAGCGCTAGACCAAGGATATTGTTTTTGCATCTGAGGTGGAGCGCCACACCTACCGTCAGCTCCTTACTTTACTGCAAAAATCCCTGTGCTACTCATACGCTTAGTTGGCGAGGACCGGTATCGAACCAGGAACCGTGAAGCTCCCAACCGGACACTCTACCGACTGAGCTAAACTGAGATCCATCGATATCATCACGGACCGCTGTTACAACAGGAAGTCTACGGATTCAGAGGTCGTCCAGTCATTAATTTTGACGTAGAATTTTCTTACAGCTTTTTTTTATCATTTTCCACTTGCAACTCATTCGGGTCGCAGTTTGGTTAAAAGATGAAAAGAAATACTGACATTATTTAATCTAAACATGAATTAAAAAAAAAGGTTCTATGACATTACAGATACGTAAAAAAAAGCGATAACCTGACAGTGTTAGATTGATAGACAGAGTAAGATAGACGAAGCAATCTTATACGTTGCTGACAAAGGACAAATTTACAAACAGAAATGAAACAAAAGCGTGTGTTGATAGGTCAACGCAAACCGCATCACATATCAAAAGTTTACGCAAAAAAAAAATAGGCAACATTTGAACAGGTTCAAATCGCCTGTTGATCTTTAGTAGCTATTTTGTCGATTTCTCAGCGTCGGCAAAGTTTCTGGTATACAATCATCATCATCATCATCATCATCATCACCATCATCATCATGTCACAATAGTAGCACGGATATCAATCACAATCTCTCCCCAACCGTCCCTATCGTTCATCGCCCTCCCCCTCCCCGGGAGCTTCTCTGTGCATGCAGCATCCTGAATCCGAGCACAACAGATCAATATAGGTCTGTGCTGGATGACCCACAGTGGCGTACCCGTGTGCAAACTTCCACTGGAGAACGTCACTTATGAGTTCGTCCTTGCTTCTCCAGTAGTGTCCAGCATGCCTTGTTCGTCTCATTCAGGTGGTTGGTATGATAGGGATGTGCATGTGCGAACAACTTCCAGGATTTTTTTTGGGGGGGGGGCGAACAGGCTGAAGATCTGTCATGCTGAGTATGAGCTATTAAAGTTCAACAGGCAGTCTGAACTTTTTCCTCTCAATATTTTTTGGGAAAAGTTTTGATGTGTTATACAATACATGTTGGCCGATCAAATACAAGTTCGTGCGGCTGAACTTGCACAAATGTGTCAAAATTAGGGTGAACCAGAAAAAACAGAACCCAAATTATTTATTTATTTTCCCATTAGACCAATCTTAAACCCCAACACCAACCCTAACCCTATCCCCTAAGCCTAACTCTAACCCCTAACCCTAAACTCCCCTAGTTAAAATTAACAGTTTTATTATAAAATTTGTGGGTTCTGTTTTTTCAGGGTCACCGGTATACAGGGTGACCCAGAAAAAACAGAATCTAAATTATTTATTTATTTACCCATTAAACTAAGCCTAAACCCCAACCATAACCCTAATCCTAACCCTAACCCTAACCCTAAACCTTAGACCCCCCATAGTTAAAATTAACAGTTTTTTACAAAATTTGTGGGTTCTGTTTTTTCTGGGTCCCCTAATTTTGACACCTTTTTGCAAGTTCAGCCGTTCGTGGAAATTAATAAAAGCAACCAGTTTAATTTCCTTTCTTTCACCATACGTTCAGTTTTAGATC
Organism: Doryteuthis pealeii; assembly: GCA_023376005.1. NCBI lineage: Eukaryota > Metazoa > Mollusca > Cephalopoda > Myopsida > Loliginidae > Doryteuthis > Doryteuthis pealeii. The sequence continues at coordinate 15,564,388 of CM042149.1, forward strand.
CACTGGAGTGACCGGGTGTAATCGATTTCTATTTTTTCCTCAGATTGGGTCATTTGCAGTGATCTGTATATAATATGAGTTATTTTTCAGCGTGTATGATGACATTTTTTGGCCTTGAAAAATATTGCATTATTACATCATATTTTTTTTATCACGTTCGGACACTATTTTCTCGACGGTCGATTAGTTGTCCTACGGCAATTGTCTGCGATGGACGTTACTCCTAAGAATGGTACGAACATTGTGATGTTGCACGAACACACTGAAAAGCCTTAGAGAGATCGCGGATATTATCATAATGGAATTATTTGTTTTGCACAACAACCCGTAATCGGCGATGAAGATAGTGCATTACTGACGACCACCCCGTACACATCCATAAGATGCTTCGACCCATATTGACCTACAGGCACCCCTTTTTGATCTCGATTCAGAAGGACATGTTTTTCATTTACACCGTCAATATTCGGTTGTTTATTAACAGACGGTTTTTAGAGTTTTTAAAAATTATAAAACCACCCCCTAACCCTAACCCTAACCCTAATCCCTAACCTTAGCCCCTAACCCTAACCGCTAACAAACAACCGAATATTGACGGTGTAAATGAAAAACATGTCCTTCTGAATCGAGATCAAAAAGGGGTGCCTAAAGGTCATATGGTCCGATGTGTCGAATAGTCTTTTGTTTCAATTAAGTTGTACAAGGGTGTAAACATAATAAATAGTTTTTATTAGAACTCTTAGTTATTTTTACGTTCTAAACTTTTGTATTTAGTTTTCATTTGTAACTTGAAGGACTGCCAAGTGGACTAATTAGTCATGTCTAATTAAATATGAAAACTATTCTAATATTACAAATAATTATTTTTCCCCAAGAAATTTAAAAGATCAAATTCTGTACGATTAGTTACGTCTTACTCCATCGTGGCATCCCGCTGATAATTTAAGTATTCTATTTAGAAATTTGAATTATGTACATTAGTTACGTCTTGCATCAACGTGGCTCCCCGCTGATAATTCTAATATTTTATTTGGTTATTTGAATTCTGTACGATTAGTTACGTCTTGCATTAACATGGCACCCCGCTGATAATTAGTATTTTATTTAGTAATTTGAATTCGGTACGATTAGTTACGTTTTATATTATAATCATAACAGAATTATTTTTTTTTTGCTTTAAATTAATTTGCACAAGGGTTTACACTTCGTTTCATTTCTGTTACAATTTGTCCTGTGTATATCTACAGAATACCGGGATTAAAAGATGGATTATTGGCTTGAACTTGATCCACTGTAAAACTAACAAGATTTATCGAATCAAAAGGAGATGTGAGTTCGAGTCTCACCGGGAGTTTTCCTTTTCAATCACGTGTCTATGGACCTTCCCTTTTGCCTCTCACTCAGAACACATAAGCAAAAAAAAAAAAAAAAAAAAAAAAAAAAAAAAAAAAAGGAAAGAAAAATTGTAATTTTTAACTGAGTTTTGTTATTGTCGGAAAGAAACAAAGTTTTTATTCACTAACAAAAAAAAAATTGAATTTTCACCCAAAGTGCGAATCAAAAACATTTTCGTTTTATTTTAATGAAGTCAGAGTTTTTTCATGGGTAAGAGATGTGAGTTCGAGTTTCACCGACAGGATTTGAACTTGTGTCGGCGAGTCCATTTTTTACGACGGTAACCATTACACCACGTACCTTCTATTATAAATGTAGTCCATTATTTTTATCTTAGGGTGTATTATTCTTAGACCAATAAGTTAGACCAATCGTCTTTATGCAAGATAAAAAAGCACTGTTGCTTTTTTATGTCATTTTCATATTTCCCGGTATTGAAAGAATTTTAAAGCGGAGTAAAGTTAGTTTGAATACAAGAGGTCCTTTGGTTTGAATTTATGGTTTTCCTTCTCCTAGACTGGTTGCCTAACCAAGGATAAATAACTCAATCTATCTACTGTTTTCCAATAACTGGACGGAAGGAGTACAGATGGATTCATGAAGTTACTAAAAATAGAAAAGTGAATGAAAATACCAGTCAAGTTTATTAATTACGATAGATATGTTAAAAGCAAAAAAATTAAAAATTAAGTTAAAAAAAAAAACAAAAATAAATAAATAACTTTTGGTTAGTAAAAGCTCGGATCAAATATGCATCCGGATGTTTTCTTCGGCTCACCCACCTCCTTAAAAGCTCTGTTATATAATTATATCATCTGTCGATTTCGTAAACGTGGGTATATATAGCGGGGAAAGGGTGCCACTGTCACCTGATTAACGGGCGACACTGTAAACAGGGATGTTTAAATTTGAAAAGGATTTTAAATATAAATGTATCCTCAGGTCATGTCTATCAATACATCAATCTGTACGGCATCAAAGGAAAAAACCTGCACTTATCATCTATCTATCTCTCTCTCTCTCTCTCTCTCTCTCTCTCTCTCTCTATATATATATATATATATATATATATATATATATGATAAGTATGTAAACACGATGTGTTTGGATGTGGCTTTTTTGCCAACGATTTTTGGGAGAATATGTGCTTAATTGGAGTCGTACCTAATTTTGAAAATTAATTAATTAATAATTAATTAATTAGGCGGGAATGCCTATTTAAATGTATGGCTAAACAAATCGAGAAAAATCAATCTCTGTATGTACATGTAGATGAGGCCTAATAGGCCGAAATGTACATACAGAGATTGATTTTTCTCGATTTGTTTAGCCATACATTTAAATAGGCATTCCTGCCTAATTAATTAATTATTAATTAATTAATTTTCAAAATTAGGTACGACTCCAATTAAGCACATATTCTCCTAAATATAATATATATATATATATATATATATATATATATATAGGTGGACTTGGAGATTAGGCCCGGTTTAGCAGCTAAATTCATCGCAAACCCAAAAGAGTGACGGTTAGAGGGTCTAAAAGGAAATTCAAACAAAAATGTAAGAAGAACATCAGAGATGACCAAGACATAAACGCTAAGTGACACGGATTCCACCTTTCCAAGTGTGACGGAGAACGAGAAAGGAAAAAATAGCAAGTCATTGTCTTGCCTGCCGGGATCGAACTCGCGTCCTCCCGCATGCAAAAACAAATGCGTTTTGGGCACTGGACGGACGCGAGGTTCGACTGATGTGCCCGGATGTTTGGCTAATATGCCCATAAAATAACAAGTGAGTCGAGCACTGGGCAGTCAGCAGTCAGCAGCAGCAGTCGACGACGAAGCGCTTTTTAGTAAAGAAATGGATTTTAGTCGAACAGAAACAAAACTAAATAGGAAATGTGATTTTTAACTGCTAAAGATTATTTCGACTACGACGACGGATTTTCCAGCTGCTAGACGAAGAATGTGTTGACCAACAGAGGGTGAGAAGACGGAGAACTCACTTGTTTTTGTTTCCCCCTCGGCGGGAGCTTGTTGATTCGAAGGTCTATTTCGCCCCATATATTTCCCCCCTTCTATACCAAGAATACCGAAAAAGAATCTTTAAGGAAATAAACAAAAGTTATGGGTTTAAAGAACCGGTTATTATCATTGTCCCTTTTGATTCATTTTCTGATCATCAGACGATGACACCAATTTTTTTTTCTCCAGAAAAAAATATTCCACCGGAGATTTCCCCTGTAATCGTTGTGGACTCGCCTATCATACCTTTTCTGGGAGTAAATGAATTAGTCCATGACTACTTATTTACTGCTGTTTAGAGCGACCGGAAAAAAAACTTACAGATGCCTATTCTGGTTTCCGATTTTGTGGCTTCGACCTCTAAACCCAGCGATCCGCGGGGCCGTCCCCAGGCAATACCTGCCCTCTCGTCTAAAAGGGGCAGGGCTGGATTTATTGCTCGATGCTTGAGTCACCACAAAAGGGGAATGCCAACAGGATCTACGCATTTTTTTTACTAGCCATTGCACTGAGCCTCGATTTATGCGTATTTTTCCATGTTAAAAAGAACCATGTGTCACATCCTGGTCTGGTGGGGGTTAAGGTTGGGGTTACGAAACTTACAGAAACTTTCTCAGGTTTAGAGGCTTCAGCCTTTAGACTTCAGTTTAATCAATCGCGGAATCCCAGCAGGCCGTTCCCACCCCAAGGCAGCACCTGACCCCTCATCTAAAAAATCCGGGAGGGCAAGTTATTGCCCAAATGGTGAATGCCGACGTTTTTCCACGCATTTTTTCGACTAGAAATCACTTGGGCTTCGGTTTGTTGGTGGCCTTCCTCGTTGAAAAAAATACTCTATGTCACATCCTGGCCTGGTGGTCGTATGGGGTTAAGGTAAATACAAATTCATACCTTTCCCAAGGGTATTAGCGCTACATGAACAGTAGCTTCCTCCAAGATTTGAACTCGGGTCGAAGAGTCCATTTCCTACGGCCTCCAACAAATATTTCAAGACAAACCTTGCTGGTTTTAACGAAATGTTTGTCTTGCGTTATTCCGTCTAAACAGATCCTGGATAACGATTAACTGTCTTTTCCATTTGAAATGGTGACACGATTCTCTGGCCACGTTTAACTGCACGATCTGTTTCTCAATTTACACCCAAATTACTTGGCAAAAGTCAGATAACATGATATCATCAGTCAGATTGACAGACGACAAACACTTTTCGAAGGACACTGTTTTCTTTCCTTCCGCACAGCACAGAGATATTATCATTCAATGTCGAAACTGATGGACAATCTAAGTGACTGGAAGTTTCTATACACAACCGACTTTAAAAGAAATACACCATACTTATTTACCACCCTGTAGAATACACCGACTGAACCTCTACACCCAAGTGGGACCACCTGTTGACCATGGGTGGCAACCCGTGATGCTTAGGGATGGAACCTGGTAGCTGCAACACTCCACTTTGGTCCTTACTTAGGCTAGACGGGCTGTTGGAGAGGCCTCTTCTGCTCAATCAACTGTTTACGTCAAGCCCTAGCACTTATATGATTGTCCCAACGCTTTTTCCCTTATGGCAATCTGTAAGACTGGCTTTTCCGAGGAAGTAGAATACATTGACTGCACCTCTGCAGAAGGGTAACTCCCTTGTGGGACCACCTATTGGCCATGGGTTTCAACCCGTGAGACTTAAGAATGGAATCTGGTGGCTGAGCAGTCTGGGACTCTGGGGAGTGTGGATTACCCCTTCATCGCCATTACTCCCGGATCCTCTCAGACCCACAGTAGTAATATCTGTTAGGGTCATATCTTGGGGTTAAATAGAAAAATACATCAGTGAAAAAATCAGTTTGAAAATTTTTTTTAATACCCAACAAGAAAGAATAAAACAAAATGTATTCGGCATAAAATAACCCAACAAGGGTTGACATGCCGTAAATCCAACCAACCAAACAACCAACCAATCTGATTTTTTTAATAATAGTCATAAACTTTAATTTTGTTTAGCAAGCGAGTCTAGCTGACTATTGCTTGTGATTTCGATTATCTCTAGGTGCCCCTCATGTTACATAATTATTAGATACCTAATATTTATGTGCAATAGTGTAGAAATCAAAATGTCCGTTATAAGCTGCAGCCCATGGCCTTGAAGGATTTGAATGACAAGGCTTGACCTGTCCTGATCCTTTCTTCCGGTGGATACCGTGAGAACCGGTTTAGATAGTAAGTAAGTTTCAGTCAGTTAGAGACTAGCAGCCGAGCTCGACGGAAGGGTAAGTCGCGTTATACGCGCTCCCGTCTTAATCTGCGCAGATGTCTGGTTGGGGATTTAAAAATAAAGTAAGATCAAAGCAAATCAGAGTCCTGTGTTATTACCTCTAAAAACTAACAATGACACAGGGCTTCTGATAAAGAGAAATCCCCAATAGAAGACCAGACCCGAGGTCCACAAAAAAGTCCAGACCTTAGAAGATTCCAGATCAAGACAAGATGTTATAAGATTCCAAAGACGGCAAGAAGAATAGAGTAAGAAAGAAGTAAGTAATGAGAAGGGTATGCAACACTCATTTCTATCCTATTCTTTCACTTGAAGACTGCTTGGTCACCAGGACTCCATCCTTAAGCATCATGGTTTATATCTGTTGTGTCTTATCTATTTTTGCTTTGATATATTTTTCTAAAGCATTGTTTTGTGTTGCAATTATAACCGATTCGGTTTCTTTCTTAAGGTTTCCTTTTCTTAACCATGTCCAATGACCGTGCTTTCTCGATTTATAAGAGGTCATTTTTTTGTGTAGTTTATTCGTAGCAAAAATGTCATAGTCTACAGCGTGGCAACTTGAAGATGCCGGATTCAAGTTGGAGTTGCTATCAGATGATGCACAAGAACCCGTAATCGGTGATGAAGATAGTGCATCACTGACAACCACCCTGAATGCATCCATAAGATGTATCGTACGACCAGGTATTTTCATGTGCAATCGCTCCAATTTGTGGCTTGAAGTATCCATTTAATTGTTTTTCTTCTCTTTCTTTTTCTTGTTTGTGTTGGTTTTCTTTTTAGTTTTTTTTCCTTGTCATATTTTGTTTGTTTTTGTTTGTTTTGTTTTACGGCATATCAACCTCAGTGGGTCATTTAATGCCGATAAAGTTTTGAAATAA
>CM042149.1:15575964-15580964 GCA_023376005.1 Doryteuthis pealeii
GCTAGTATAATTGCCTTATAAGGAATATTATACTTAAAACTATATAACTGTTTGCAAACAGAAGAGTATTATTAAATCTAACATGAACTTAAGATGAGTGCCGTCTCCTCAGCTAAATAATGGACCATTCCGTCTTTATCATAAAGAAAGGAAAGAAAGAAAAAGAACATGCGACACTGAAAAATATAAGAAAGAAACAAAGAAACAAATAAAGAGTGTAGAGAAAAGATAGAGAGAGGGAGTGAGCGCGCGGAAGCGATGACTCTAATCTGTTTCACTAGAACACGATGAAAAGAAGCAGCATTGTGCAGCACTAATGTTTCTTGTGGATGAAAAAATTAAAAAAAAATGATTTTTACCTCGGCTCGAATGGTGTTTACTCGGCTGCCATATGTCACAATACACACGATATGACTTCATTATTCAGGAAATCTTAAGAAAACATTCTAAGTTGACCTATACAAGAGGAATGTTTGGTTATTCATTATCACGTGGACAAAAAATCCACGTCGACCAAGTCTTTAATTATTTATCATCTCTTGGGTATAAATTCCAAGTCGACCTATACACGGGACATGTCTTAATTATTCATAATATCTTGAACATTAATTCCAAGTCGACTCATACACAAGGAATGTCTTGATTATTCATAAACTCTTGGATATAAATTTCGAATCGACCTATACACGAGGTATGTCAATAAATAGATTATTTTTGTGTTCTACTCCACGTCTTAAATGCGTGCAATAAAATCACTTAGTATATCCCCTTTATCTTCTTATCTCCACTGGATAATAGAATGAACTTCTTGATTTATCCAGAATCCGCTCAGTCAGTGATTGAATTTTTGTTATTTATTTAATAAGTTAATAATAAACATCAGATCATGTCATACGTAGATTGGATTTTAATTAATAATAATATAAACTTCATATATATATAATATATATATATATATATATATATATATATATATATATCATCCACACACGATTCCCATGATTCTCCCTCGCCAAGCGTCCCAGTCGGTCATTTGCACTTGCAGGGCTTTTGCGTGACATCTAGAATCCGCACAGAGCAGATTAATGTATGTTTTTGCTGGTCGACCTACACTTGTGTGTCCATGGGAAGGTGTCCACAGTAGAACATCATCTATGGGTTCGTCCTTTGCTTCTCCAGCAGTGTCCAGCAAGTCTTGTTCGCCTCCCCGGTGGTTTGTGACCGTATAGCTCGTGTTTTTTTTGTTTCCAGGATTTATTGAAGGCAACACGCAGCATTTTCAAGCAGCTCCCATCTATATTTTTTCCAAAGGCTTCCCATAAGGTGCAGCCTACGACAACTATGGCTTGGAAGAATTGTCACTATATATATATATATATATATATATATATATATATATATATATATTCATTTAATTATTTAAGTCACCAATACAAAGTTCATCTTACCAATGGTTTCAGATGTTTATCCGTCATCAGAGACGTTGACTTTTTAAAAAAATTGGACAGTTTTTTAACTCGTGCCTCGTGTGAACGTGATCCGTTATTCGTTCTTGCTTTTGCTTTCTTCATTCACCGGCGTTCCTATTTGTCGTCATTGAGTCTCGTGTTTTTATGATGATTTTGTTTATATGAATATATATATATATATGTGTGTGTGTGTGTGTGTGTGTATGTGTGTGTGTGCGTGTGTGTGTGTGTGTGTTAGGATAGCATAGACATGAAATTAGCGGCGCTCGGTAAACTGACAGTTTCTCGCCTATGCGATTTTCAAATTTATATATCTATACTTATATATATTTTTTCAAATTTATATATATATATATATATATATATATGAATAGATAGATATAGATAGATCCAATCGACCAGATGAGTTGGGAATGGTTTAATTTGGGACCCTCTTTATATTCAGTATATTCACAGTGCATGCCCATACAGATGCTCACGTGTAACGCATGAAGAAGATATCATATGATCTGAAACACGTGTCGCTAATGTAAAATAGTAATTAAAAAAACAAAACATAATCCATTTTGCGGACCTTCATTAAATTAAATCTTTTATAAAAAAATTTAATTTTCTCCCGTTGGACTCATAACAACACTATATATATATATATATATATATATATATATATCGTCGTACTAACATATTATGTCATACTTTAACTCGGATCGACGAGTTCATTTCCTACAACTACAACCATTACACCACGCACTTCCATTGTATATGTGCTAGAGGGCTGTGGCTGAGGGTTTTATTGGCCTGGGTATGATGCTAAACTCAATCTAATGGGGATGTTTCAGTTATGGAGCTCGGGGAATGTGGAATATCCTTTCATCACCATTGCTCCCAGGACCACTCTGACCCGGAGTGGTAGTACCTGTTAGGGTCTCATCTATAGGTTAAATAGAACAAAATGATTTCTAAAAAACGCGTTATTTCTTGGATTGTTTGGAGATTTTTAACCGAAGGATTTTGCTTGATAATGGTTGTACAATTAAAGAACCCGAGTATTACTATATAGATTATTAATACACACAATTTACAGTTATATGGTATCAAGTATTCCTATCGAATATAAATGAATTTTAAACATCTTTTTTTAAAACCATAAATGGGCCCCTTACAGGTCATAACTATTCCAGCCCAGAGTGGGCCTAAAATTAATGGCAATGAAGGGGTACTCCAAACCCTCAGATTTCTAGAAATTCTATAAAATAAAATATTTTCGGCATAAAATAACCCAATGGGTGGACGTGCCGTAAAACTCAACCATACAATACAATAAATGAATTAATAAAGATTTATGCTAATTAATTTGTTGAGAACATAATATCAAAAAATCTTTTATCTGCTTTTCAATCATACAATAAAATAAATTAATAAAGTTTTATGCTAATTAATTTGTCCAGTATGTACTTTCACTATAAATTCAATGTTTTTTCAGATGTTCGAAATGTGTGTGGCAGTTCGCCTCCCCACCCTCCCGTTGCCTTCCTGATTCGCATTTTTGATTTCACTTTGGCACCGGATCGGAAAATGCGAAACTGGTGCCATACAATCTTCCTGAACTCCAGGAGGTCAGTAAATTCATGGATATGCAGAATTTACGAGACACAATAAACATTGCCCCCCCCTAACAAACTCACACAAAAAGAAAAGGAGTCTCCTATCCATTGGCCTGGGCACTTGCTTGCAATTTGCTTCCCTCTTTTCCATGCATTTTCAGCAATACATTCAAAAGCCTAACTCTCATAACCCGCCGCACTTCCTTCTCGATAGTACCCCCTCCCCAACCACCACACACTGTCTCAACACTGATACCCGGCAACCCACCCTGCCATACAGAGACATATGCGAGTCACCCGTGTTTAGGCGTCAGTTACAATGACATTAAGCGAAATTTATTCAGTCTAAAGACTTTCGAAACATGTGCTTTTCTATAAGCGATTCTCTCCAAACGCAACACCACCCACCCCATTATATATATATATATATATATATATATATATAATATATATATAGAGAGAGAGAGAGAGAGAGAGAGAGGAAGAGAGAGAGAAGAGAGTGTGAGAGAGAGAGAGAGAAGAAAAACAATTTTAAAAAATAAAAGGAATACAAACAAAAGAGTCATTGCCTAAAAGAGTGTTATACAGGTGTTTACGGGCGCGCACCAAAACATGCATATGCACATGTGCATAGTAGATTTAGGAGATGCGGGTGGCCTAACTGTTTTAGACGCAGCGAACCGAGTTCAAATTCCGGCTGGGACAATTTGCATTTATTTCTCACTAATACCTTTGCAAAAAAAATGCATTAATCCACTTTTAATACAGTTATGGTTAAAATAGCAGGACATCTGGAGCCCTTTTGGGTATTCAATAATAGAATAGGTACTATTTCTCTGAATAGATTAGGTACAATTTGTTTGAATTTTTGAGATGAGGCTTAATAATTGTAATGACGATAACACTGATGGACTTTGGAAAGCTTTATTCTACTTAGAATAATTGGTACACTTACCTACTCTAAACAAATCATAAAATCTAAGAAGTTCGTTTGATGTTGGGGTTATGTGATCGGCCTGTCAGCTTGGCAGTCCGGTTTCAAATCACGCACAGGGCGGTCTTCCGATCTATAGCTCTGCTGATGAGGCCTAATAGGCCGAAATGTACATACAGAGATTGATTTTTCTCGATTTGTTTAGCCATACATTTAATAGGTATTCCCGCCTAATTCATTATTAATTAATTAATTTTCAAAATTAGGTACGACTCCAATTAAACACTTATTCTCCAAAAAATTATCGGCAAAAAGCCATTCTAAACAAACCTATATATATATATATATATATTATATATAATATATATATATATGTATATGTATATATATATATATATATGTATATATATTATATATATGTATATTATATATATATATGTATGTATATGTATATATATTGTATATGTATATGTATATATATATTATATAATATATATATATATATATATATATATATAATCTTTATCTTCTATTTGTCAAGTAGGGTGTTTGATTCTTTTTTTTAAGCAGCATAAAATCAATTAAAAGAAAACATTCTGTTTTTTAACCATATTTTTCTGTGTTGCATTCGGCAACCAATGTTTTATTTTACTTTTTTTTTCTTTTTTCAGTACTTACACTTTCTGTAAATAAAAACAATGTATAATACTTTCATGAGTTTGCCATCAATAATTAAATAAGATTTCTTATTTTTATTTTATAGTTTTGCAGCCTACTAAAGAAAACAGGCCAACATTTGCTTGAATTGTCTGTTTTTCTGTCTTTTTCCTGCTTTTTACTTACAAAATCACAATTGTAAGGCACTACTGAGGATGGAAATCGCTTTTAGTGACCTACGAGACAGACATATCGCGGAGGCGACTGGTGTAATGGTTACCGTCATAAGAAGTGGACACGGTGAGACGAGTTAAAACCCTGGACGCGACCGTTTGC
>CM042149.1:15585964-15595964 GCA_023376005.1 Doryteuthis pealeii
AGAGAGAGAGAGAGAGAGAGAGAGAGAGAGAAGCGTGTTTTTAAACAGCTGGAGAGTTATCAAGTTTAGAGAGATGTACTTGATAAGCATGTTACCTGATTGAATCTGTGTATGTATTTTACTTCGGGTCACAAACAAGGTCCCGTAAATTAAAACGTGAGAATGTTCAATAGATACTTACGGGTACTTACACGAGACAGAATGTCGGACTAAATACGGAACTGACGCAATATTTGTGTGACAGCCAAAAATAACGTGACGAAATTTTCTGAAGAATTTTCGCGATCAAATGGATTACGAGTCATTTTGAAAAGAAAGTAAGTAAAGTCGTTGGGGTGGCCTAAGGTCGGTATCAGCCAGACAGCGAGGGAGTTTATACCCTTTTCACTAGTGCTAGACCAAGGAGATTATTTAGACGCCTGAGGTGAAGCGCCACACCTACCATCAGCTCCTTACTTTACCGCACAGATCCCCGCGCTACTCATATGCGAGTTGGCGAAGGCCGGTATTGAACCAGGAACCTTGCAATTCCTAGCTGGACGCTCTACCGTCTGAGAAAGTAGCGGTCCGTGCCCCTCGGGGCGTTGGAATGATCTAAGGGGCAGTGAGGCAAAAAGGGGTGGTGGGGGAAGACAGGTTGGAATTAGGAGCAATTAATAAATAACTTGTTTTTTTTTTATAAAATCTAAATGACCAAATATATGTCATAAATACTAAGGTAAAGGAACATATATGCAGTTTATACAGAATAAAGCTGGAATAAGTATTATAAACGAATGCATAGTTTTATTACGTAGTCCGAAATCAGATTCAAAATTCTGAATGTTTGCTTGAAGCCTGTACACAACACGTACAGTGACGCATCAGTTACCACATGATGCTCAGCCAGGCTAGAAAGCAAAGTTAGCAGACAATTCATATTTGTAAGCACGTTAATTTCAATCCTGTAGGGCTCCCAATGTTACGTTTAAAATTTACCTTGATTCTGTTTCCACTTTCGGTAAATTCCGATTTCTTTTACGTTTACACTCTTGAGAAATTCCATTTTTTCCATTTTCATATTATTTTATGATATTATTTTCATATTATTCTATAAATTGTGGGTATTGATAAATCAATAAAGTTTACTAGAAATAAAATACTAGAAATTTAATGGAGGTGCGTGGTGTTATGGTTAGAGTCGTAGGAAATAGACTCGCCGACCCGGGATCAAATCCTGGACAAAGCTACATTTTACATAGCGCTTAGGAAAGGTATGAATCTAACTAATTTCCCTCCAGCTATGGGTAAATGGTAAGGCAGACTTGGCTTTTTTACCTTGGTTAGATAGCCAGTCTAGGAGAAAGAAAACTCTGAATTCAAACCTGTTAAACACCGCTTGGGGTGGTCACTACTAGAATTTCTCATATATTGAACATTATTTGTACCAAAAAGACCACCCTCAAATTTGGAGAGCTAAAAATCGACATAGCTCAAATTTTGGGGATTGTCTAACTTTATTATAATCCACACTTGGACAAAATTTTAAAAAGATTGAAGGAGGTGGGTGACATGGCCTGGATGATTTGACATGGAATTACTCTCTTGTACACTCATACTACACCCAATGATAATTGTAGCTTCAATAAAACAATTATAACTTCAAGTAAATATTCCCGAGCCAAATAATTTGCACACAGTTATACAATTTCAGGTATTCCTCTCTAATCCTAATAATTCAGAAATATCTGTTGGACCCATAGAAGGGACTCTAACAGCTACAACCCATCTGGGTCAGAGTAGACATGGCAACGAAGGAGCGACTCCTCACCCTGAACTTTTTGCTTACTTTAAGCCACTCACAGATTCTACGTATATCACACCCAAGAAAAATACAAAAACTGATGTTTAGATCATTATAATTGAGCAGGACTCAGATTACAATAATAATAGGATCGTGGATATCTATTAATAATGGAGATTCGCTCCCGGTTTTTGTCTGTAACAAAAACTACGTCACTGCTTACGTCACATTACCCAAAATCGTCATAACATAGAATAAATACACTCAAAATTTGAACATGCTACATTAGACAGTCCTCATTGTTTTTTAAAACAAGTTTTAATAAATACATGACTGGTATTATATATCTATATATAGTTTTTTATTTTAATACATATTTAAAGTTTACATTTCAAATTGTTTTATTTTTTAATCCTTTAATGAATTTGATGATTTTACTTACTTAGGGTACAAACTCGCTGACATTGAATTTTTTTTACTCCCACCCCTCAGGCAATATGTTTCAAAAATCTATTTTTACATCGCCCAAAGGCCGTTTTTTTATTTTGTACTAATCTTATTATAATGGAGATTGTGTGTTTTTCTGTCTGTAACCGAAACTATATTCCTACTCAAGTCACAATTCCCTTAGTTATTTACATTACATTCTCCATGATTTTATTTTTATCTAAATCTCAATTATTAATAAAATTGTCTTACATTATTAATACTGTTAACTATGTCTACGTACTGATAACATGCAATTATATTTATATATACAACAAAATAGCGGTTTACCGTGTGAACGGGAAGGCTAATTTGCATATTAATATTAAAAAATCGAATTTAATAAATATGTGCTTAGTATTATTGATTTCTAACTGTTTGGTTTTATTTTAATGAATATAAGCAAAAATCTCTTCAATGAATCTTAAATGAAATCCGTTAACAAGATAAAATAACTGTCATTTTATTCTTTACTTCCTCTTATAACTAAATACTTAAATTAGAAAAAATAACAATGAAAGACGAGAGTGATGGAAGAGTAAGTTTCAGTTGTTCCATTTTTTATTATACTTCATCTGTTTCAAATCTTTTATTATACTCCCTCTGTTTCAAATCTTTTTATCTGTATTCTTATTTAGTTTCATTAGCCTTTCTAATTTAATACAATATTTTATTACATTAAAACTTAAATACTTGCACCCTAATAATATATATGCACCCTACGAAGGGTGCATATATTTGCTAGTTATAATAATAACCGAATTATTTGTTTTGTTTCAAATAATTTGTACAAGGATGTAGGCAAAATAAGTTGTTTTTTTAGACTGATTTCTTTCTACGTTCTAAAGTATTTACTTTTCATCTCTAGCTTGTAGGACTATCAAGTGGGCTAATTACTCATGTCTAATTAAATATGAAAACTATTTTAATATTATAAATAATTATTTTTCCCTAAAAGATTAAATTCTGTGCGATTAGTTACGTCTTGCCCCACCCTGACCTCCAGCTGATAATTTTAGTATTTAGTTTGGAAATTTGAATTCTGTACGATTAGTTACGTCTTGCATCTATATGACTTCCCGCTGATAATTTAAGTATTTTATTTAGAATTTTGAATTATGTACGATTAGTTACGTCTTGCTGCAGCATGGCCTCCAGCTGATTATTTTCTATTGGTAGATATCCTCTTCTCATTGAGAGAACCCCCCCTCTTTCGTCATGCGGAACACAATGTTCTCATATATATATATATATATATATATATATATATATATATATATTGTGTGTGTGTGTGTGTGTTTTGTGTGTGTGTGTTGGGTGTTATGACTCATTTGAAAAGATTTTCTTTCTTGCCGTAAATATGATTTATGGAAGCCCATGATGTCAAAATATATTCAACTTGATTGTTCGCGTTCCCCCCAACCCCTCAAGACCCAGTTTATTCTTGATTTACAATATCTAAAATAACAATCATCATCATCTGGTCACACAAGCAGCATGGATATCCATGACTATCTCTCTCCCCCCCTCTCTCCAACCGTCCTTATCGGTCATCGCCCTCGACAGGTCCTCTGCGCAGTATCCAGAATTCACACAGACGTTTTAGTTTTAAGAGAATCATTAAAAATGATCGCTTTACATCTGTTGTATCACGCTCTCCTTTCGGGAATGGAGAGATGACGTGTCAACACTTGTTATGGCACTCATAAGGAGCTGGGGAGCTGACGATAGGTGTGATGCTCTACCTTCAGCCTCTCTCTCTCTCTCTCTAACCGTCCTTATCGATCACCATTGGGAGGTCCTCTGCGCAGCATCCAGAATCTGCACAGAGCTGACTGATGTAGGTATTTACTAATTAACTTACATTGGTGTGCCCACGTCATTTATGAGTTCGTCCTTGCTTCTCCAACAGTGTCAAGCTCGATAAGTAAAAAGTAAAGTCATCGGGATGGCCTAAAGTCGGTATCAGGCAGACAGTGAGGGAGACTATCCCCTCTTCCCTTGCGCTAGACCAAGGAGATTGTTTTGGCGTTTGAGGTGGAGCGCCATATCTACCATTAGCTCCTTACTTTACCGTACATATCCTTGTGTTACTCATGCGCTGAGTTGGCGAGGGCCGGTATCAAACTCGGAACCTTGTTTTCTCTAGTCGGATGCTCTGTCGATTGAACTAAGGTCCTAATGCAGAAGGAACTAACGAGGGTCGAACTCAGTATAGATCTAATAGTCGGGGTTTTTCTTGGAACCCGAAAGAGGGTTACAGATATGTAATGAAAGAAAGATGACGAGAAGGGAAAGGAGAGGCTTTCAAAGTAGTGTAACGTGTGGGGTTTGTCACGGCACTAAATCGTAATATGTTACGTGGCGGGGTCTTTACCGTGTCTCACAGTGTCTCAAAATGCACGGCACTATTAGGACTTGTACAAGTCGTATACACGAGTCGACGCGTTGGCTTATTGATCACACACAGGATCTAGTAGTCAGCCTTCAAAGTCCACGAAAGAATCCTCCCTCCTTTCTTTCGTTTATGGTCAGGGAATGGTCAAGCTGCGTGGCTATCTCGTTCCGATCAATTTGACTTGTTGACAAGTATCACTCTCCTTAGTATCAGTCGAGTATCTGTTCTATTTGTGTGGCTAGTCTTCCGTTCATAAAAGATCTCGTAGTATTTCTTTCGCGTAGTAACGAAGATGACGATGGAATTGCTTTTCATAAATTTATTCAATTTATTCAATTAATGCAAGTTATTGTTCTTGAGAGAGAGAGAGAGAGAGAGAGAGAGAGAGAGAGAGAGAGAGAGAGAGAGAGAGAGAGAGAGAGTCAGTTTCATTAACAAATATGTTTTTACGGTTAGCTTCGTTAAATTTTTTTGGCAATGTTTTTTAACTCCTTTCCGACGGTAAGTATAATTTATCAGGTTTCACACATCAGCGACACCAATTTCCGATTCACGACCCCACGACTGGCCTCCGTCAAAATCTAAGGGTAGCTCCGCTCCCTTCGGCGAAACTGCCAGCCCGACTGCCAGCACGACTGCCTCAAAATCTAAGACTCCCTCGTTATATAGAGATCGTTGTGGAATGTTCCCGAACATTGTCGAACCTTCGATTGTTCCCAATATTCCACAAAATTCCACCAGTTTAGATATTATTCCACGTGTCTTTTAAGAGGTCAACGGGTCAACCCTCCCTTCGTCTGACAAATCGATCAAAAGAAACTTTAACAGCCAAGAAGTAACGAAATCTTCGGCATCGTCAGACTTTCTGACGATTGAACTGAGTCACAGATGATAATGAGAATTTCATTATCCCTGCTCGCCCCCTCCCACGTTACAGTAGTTTTGACTAGCGAGAAGCGACCCCTTAAGTTTGAATTCAGAGTTTACTTTCTTGGATCCCAAGCCATATAGGAGTGAGGGGGAATGAAAAAGCTGACTCTGCAGCTAAATCGGCTCTAGATTTGATCCCGACAAGTTCAAGATACCATATACTGACTTGAAACCTAAAATTAATAGATTCCTTCATAACAAATGGCAACAACACTGGAATAACAACATCCACCATAAACTCTTCCTAATCAAACCTACTTTGGGAGGCTGGATACTAACTTTAAGGAAGTCTAGAAAGGAACAAGTCATTGTGTCCCGATTACGCCATTGGCCATACAAGACTAACGCACTCCTATATACTAAAACAAGAACAACAACCACAATGTGAAATATGTCAAACATCTTTGACAGTTAAACACTTATTCATGGAATGCAGGTTTTTTTCACATCAGAAACCGTTATTTTAAAGCAAACAATATGAAAGATCTATTTGAAAATATCAACATGGAGGATATTCTCTCTTTTTTGAAAAGAAATAAAATTATACCATAGAATATAGACATGAAACAAATCAACACCATACAACATAATCCCCAATAATACTAACACATTTTTAAAACCAATTACTAAAAAGTATAAATATAAATACACGATATGTATTACTTCCTAACCGTTAGGTATGACATAACCCCAGACGGGTTGATATGCCGTTAAAATCAATAAACAAACAAACAAAACAAACAGTCTTCCTTCTCGTATACCGGATGCCATAACAAGGTTAAAAAAAACCCCGTCTGCTTAACTATTTACCCATAGCTGGAGGGAGAATAGTTGGTATTTATACTTTTCCAAGGGTATTAGCGCTATGTAAAATGCAAACAACCGCGTCCAGGATTTGAACTCGTCGTGTTCATTTCCCACGACGGTAACTGTTATATATGGAACTTAAAATACAACAAAAATAGAAAAGAACAGGTTGTGCTGACCCGCTTTTACATAGGCCACACCTACATCACCCATCATCATTTGCTGGTGGGCACAGAATCCCCAATATGCACTACATGCCAAGAGTGATTTACAGTGAAACATATACTGCTAGAGTATATAGGTTTTGATCTAGTGCGAACAAAAACCACCAAGCAAGTAATTTGAAAAAAAGAACTTTTCCCAAAAATAAGACCATCCAGGATTTTACATTTCGTAAAAGAAGTAGGATTGTGCTCGAAAATATGAGTAATTGAACAATAGTATATATATATATATATATATATATATATATATATATATATATATATATATGCCAAAAATAACAAACATTTTTGTTCAGCGGGTCATATTTATATATACAAAAGGAATCATTGTAGTTTTTCAGCTTTTTTATGAAAAGGTTTCAGTCGAAGAACCAGACAAAATCCTGAGCATGAATTATTGAATCACCATATTTAATAACATATAAGATACTCTTCCCTTTGTTTTCTACCAAACTATCGCTAAGAATCCAAAACTTAGTCGGCATTAAATGACCCACAGAGGTTGATGTGCCATAAAACCAAACAAACCAAACACACTCTACTAGCTGTAGACTGCCAATATAACTCGTTAGCTATCACTCTAGGTTAGGTGACCGACAAAGTGAATGTAATATGTCTGTCAGCCTCACTAAAAATATAACACTTGTTGAAAAGAACAAACAGTATGTTAATCATACTAAATGATATTTACATTTTTAGGTTTTCTTTAAATAATTTAACGCGTTTATTTTTGTTTCGACTTATTATTATTTTTTTTCCCTGTATATATATAAAAAAAAAACCGCAGTCGTTGCCTTGAAGTATTTAAAGTATTTTATAGATGCCAAAAATAACAAACATTTTTGTTCAGCGGGTCATATTTATATATACAAAAGGAATCATTGTAGTTTTTCAGCTTTTTTTATGAAAAGGTTTCACTCGAAGAACCAGACAAAATCCCGAGCTTGGATTATTGAATCACCATATTTAATAACATATAAGATACTCTTCCCTTTATTTTTTTTATTTCATATGATAGAATTTGCATAATTGCTGTTATGAAATAAAAGTAAAAAAGTCGTCGGGGTGGCCTAAAGTCGGTATCAGCCAATCAGCGAGGGAGTCTATCCCCTTTTCAATAGCGCTAGACCAAGGAGATTGTTTTAGCAAGTTAAATTGTATTTAGTGTAAAGTTCCACTTCTTGAGAGTGTGGTAAAAAGTAAAGTCGACGGGACGGCCTAAAGTCGGTATCAGCCAGTCAGCGAGGGAGTCTATCCCCTTTTCAATAGCGCTAGACCAAGGAGATTGTTTTAGCATCTGAGGTGGAGTGCCACACCTACCATCAGCTCTTACTTTACCGCACAGATCCCTGTGCTACTCATACGCTGAGTTGGCGAGGACCGGTATCGAACTAGGAACCTTGTGGTTTCTCGCCGAACGCTCTACCGACTGAGCTAACCCGGCCCATATTATTTAGGTAACTAGCCGCATTCAGGATTTGAACTCAGTTTGCTCTGTCCATTTCCTTTAATGATAACCATAATTATAATCTATACAAATATGATAGTTGGATTCATACCTTTCCTTGAGGTATCAGCGTTATGTGAAATGCAAACAGCCTTGTTCAGGATTTGAACCCAGGTAGCCAAGTCCACTTCCACAATAACTATTACACAATAATTATTACACTACAAGCATCTCATCAAAGATATATATGTTTAAATAAAGTTTTGTTTCTTTATAGTATCTTTGAAGCATTGTGTGTATGTGTAATATAAAGATTTTGAAGGCAATTTACAATGCAATATGTGTTGAATTTATTTAACTTTTTTTTTTCTTTTCAAAACTAAATATTTTCGGAAGTAAAATTCCATCTTCAGAGTTATTGGAAATACTAGGTGTTTTTTTTATAGTACTTATACCACGGCGATATTGTAATCATCTGTTGTTTAAGAAGTTGAGGAACGCCGTATATTTGAAAAATTTTTCCGTGATGTTAAATCGGCTAATTCCGTGATGTAACCACGGCTCGGCTGCTCCCGCACGTGGAAATTGTTCGAAATTCTTTTAATTTTTACTATAAATATAGCCTTGCTCGGCATAGTGTTTAAATGATTATAACTAGAAATTCTTATCATTCTGAAAATGTTATATATCTACTTTTATATATCTACTTGCATTCTTGTCTGAAATTTAGGTAACAATGTGTCACAAAGTTTTTTCAATACAAATAAAATCAAACCTTTTTTCTCATACAGTGATCATGTCTATGTATGTATGTATGTATGTATATCCGGAGGGAAGTATGAAAATAAAACAATTAAAAACAAAGTATATATATATATATATACATTTACTATCAACAGAGCTTGCTTTTTGTGCAAAAATAATAAAGATTGTATTTATATTCCTAAAGATATTTAAAATAAATTAGAATTTGAATGGTAAGAGAATGGAAAGTCTTTGTTGGTGTTTGTGATAAAAACATAAACAAATCAATTATGGGAGATCAAAACAATCAATGAATCTGCAAGACTAACATTTTTATCCACCCTCTACTCAGGCAACGCCGGGTAGCCGCTTCTAGTAATCATATCATCGGTGGGCTATTTCGTTAAATGGCATATCAACACATATGGGTCATTTAATGCCAAACATGCTTTTTTATATTAATTGGATTTTTCGAACTGTTTTTCTCTATCTTTATTGTTATATACACAACATTTCGGTCGATGTGCCCTCCAGTCTACTGCATGTGCTTTTTGTCAAAATCTGCAACCTTCTTGTCGAACTCTAGAACTTACTTCGAAGTCGGGAGCCTTCATGTCGTAATCGAGGGCTCTCACGGAATTTTGAACCGAACCCTTTATTCCATCAAACGAGGTAGACCGTTATCATTCCGCTAACCATGACCGGGTACAAGTGTTAAACTAACAATGACCGGATACAAGTGTTTAGTTAACCATGACCGGGTACAAGTGCTTAGCTAACCTTGACCGAGTTCATCTCGTAATCGGGAGCTTTTATGGAATTTCGAACCGAATCTTTAATTCAATCAAACGGGGTAAACTTCACATTCCGCTAACCATGACCGGGTACAAGTGTTAAGCTATGTTAAAATATTTGGCATTAGATAAACAATAAGGGTTGATATACAATTAAACACCAACCAACCAACCAACCAACCAACTCAGGCGTGTGCTAAGGTTGGAGACTATTACTAGTGAGTCTGATTCTCAGTGAGATACCAAGACTTCAGGCCTTGTGCCACAAATAAGATTAGATCAGTGAATGTCAAAGTTAATGTTGCCAGTCAGTTTAAAAAGAAAGACATTTCATTAGGTGGTTTTCTTATCATATAACACACCACTCAATAAGTCCATGGCCTAACT
>CM042149.1:15598464-15633464 GCA_023376005.1 Doryteuthis pealeii
GGAGGGATGGCCCCTGGGTTCAACGATGTTAGCGGTCCAGGGCCGAAGCTACTGGACACCCAGTTCCGAAGAGCCAGATCTACATGATATTTACCGCGTACCCCACTTGTACGAGTCAGGCACAAAGTCCCTATTAACGTGGGACAACCCACAAGCCGAAGCTCATGGAGTGGCAGGTGAAAAAATTGCGTCGATCCCGTCGGCATTCCCCCTCAAGGGGGCGCCTCAGGCACTGGGCAATAAACCCAGCCCTGCCCCTATAAATCGAGGGGGCAGGTGTTGCCTGGGGGGGGTGGCCCCCTGGGATCGACGCTATTAACTCGTAAAAAGGTCCAGGGCCGAAGCCACTGGACCCCCGGCGTGGGCCGGAGCTACATACTAATAACATGCAATTGTATATATATATATTCAATAGAATAGAGGTTTAATGTGTGAACGGGAATGCTAATTTGCATATTGATATTAAAAAAATGATTTTAATAAATATGTGCTTAGTATTATTGATTTCTAATTGTTTGGTTTTATTTTAATAAATATGAGCAAAAAGCTATGGTTTTGGTCTCACAATTTCATGTAGAATCAAGACTTTCGAAAAATAAAGATGTGTGTGCCTTCATATATATATATATATATATATATATATATATATATATATATATGAAGGCACAAACAACTTCATTTATCGAAGTATTGATTCTACATAAAATTGTGAGACCCAAACCATAGCTTCTCATAACCTAAAATATTGTGTTCGTACCCCCAACTTCCACCTCAATATGGGAATTGACACAAGGTAAATTTTTAGGAATCTCCCGCGCACAAATACACAGTCGAGGGCAGTTTCAAAAATTGCTTGGTCTCTTTCAGTATTTCCCCCTTGCGAGGCGTTTCATGCATCATACCCTTGCCCTTTCAGATGAGAAGACAGGTGTTAACTTGGTGGGGGCGGTTCCCTGAGGTCAATCACTTCCATATAAGGCTACTCCACAACCAAAGTTTGCATCCTCAAATATGTTCGTGAGTGTAAAATAACAATCAGTGCGGAAGTTCTGTGTGTGACGTCAGTTGACGTGTTACACATGCATGGAGAGTGTGTGTGGAAATCGATAGATTTTAGAAATGACCCCCCCCAAAAAAAAAAAAAAAAATTCTCTTTAGAGAAGATATTTTCTTTCTTTTTTAAAACCTTTTTTTTTAACATAAAAAATAATTAATTGGTTTTTATTTGCAACAGATAATAGCCATTTTAATGTTTGGATCTAACCCCCCCCCCAAAAAAAAAAACACCAACATATAATTGAAATGAAAGAAAACGAGCGTTTTATATATTAACGAAGTCAGTTGGTTGGTTGGCTGGCTGGTTGGTTGATTTTAGTGCATGTCAACTCTTATTGGGTTATTTTATGCCGAACGCTGTTTAACAACTATGGTCATCTGTTGAGTACGTGAAAAAATTGGATGTTCACAATCGTTTTGCACAGAGAAACACTTCATTATCTTAAATATCGATGGGATCCTAACAGGTACTATCACTCCAGGTTGCTTGGTTGAATTTTACGACATGTCGACTATTATTAGGTTATTTTATGCCGAACTCTGTTTAACAATTCTGTTGGAAACGTGGAAGTGATACAAGGAAGAGTAAAAAAGTAATGTCATTTTGTTTAAGACAGGTATAATTACCAACACAGGAACATGTATCGTACAGCAAAATGAAGTTGGTCCTCTGTGGATCACATCCCTACTTCAACATATAGTCACCATTTCTCCCAGTAGCAATGTTACACCTTCGGATAAGAGCATGTATCCCTTCCCCGTAAAATTCTGTTGACTGTTCATTGAACCACTTCTTTACTACAGATTTCACTTTCTCGTCACTGGAATAACGTTTGCCTCTGAAACCCAGGCCTAGGAAGGGAAATATGTAGTGAAGAGGTGGCTCAAAGAACAGGCAACAGAATTTTACGGGACAGGGATACATGCTCTCATTCGATGATGGAACATTGCTATTGAGAGAAATGGAGACTACGTAGAGGCGTAGGGATGTGATCCACAGAGGACCAGCTTCATTTTGATGTATGATACATGTTCCTGTGTTGGTAATTATACATGTCCTAAACAAAATGGCATTACTTTTTGACTCACTCGTGCACATTTGAGTAACTGGCCTTGGTTTCTGATTGGACAGAACAAGGGGAGAATGAGAATGATAGTGAAAAAAATAGTGAGAAAGTTGAGTCTTGCCAAAGTGTTCAAAGGAAACGGACAGGACGAGTTGGCTGGTTGTTTGAGGGGACAGACGGTCTGTACCCCAAGGCCATTTCTTGAAAGTTAACTTGGGACATGAAAATAAAGAGCTCTGTTAAATAAAGAGCTCTGAAAAAACGAGAAGTCTAGTGTTTGTTAATCAAGCACTAAAACAACGACCCAAGACAAAAGATTCCAAGAAGTATGTGGTTTCAGATCAACAAAGAGAGAGAGAGAGAGAGAGAGAGAGAGAGAGAGAGAGAGAGAGAGAGAGAGAGAGAGAGAGAGAGAGAGAGGTCTCAGTCCAACAACAGACCCAGCTTAGCTGATAAGTAAAACAAAAAGTAGATAAGTAACACAAATGAATATATATCCTCCATAAATTGTGCACAGCAGTGCTATATATTTCTTAATTAGGTGCTGTAAAAGATTAAACTATGTTTCATATGTAATTTGACGATGTAAGCGATTTTTTACTAATTTGCATATAGCTTGTTAAAATAAAAATAAAACATAATGAAAATGAATATGTTTTATTATTCGTTTTTGATTTTATCGTTGATAACTTGGTTTTCTTTTAAATAAGCGAAGCGACAAGTTTAGCTTAATTGCAAATTAAAACACCCACTTAAAAAGTTAACTGAATTTTCTCAAAAAATAAGAGAAATATATTTACCTCCAGTCACGGGTAAATAGTAGGACAGATTGGGCTCTTTAACCTTAGCATGGCAATCATAGTTGAGCTGGATACCTTATCAGGATGGAGGACGTTAGGTTACTGTTGTGGGGTTTTAAGGGACAAAAATAAAACAAACGACTGGTAACGATGTATACAAATGTATTGAACAAAAGGAGTAGAAATTTATAGCAAGAAAGTGGAGATTGCGTCCGACCAATACAGTTACGAGCTGACTCGCATTTGCTTCGTGTCAAGCCACAATTGTTCCTATTACTTATAGTAGCCGTCGGTGCATTCCATTTATGTCCATAGGTTATATCACCTATAACAGTTACCCAGGCAGCTGTTCATCAGGGAGTTGCAAGAAGATATATAAGACATACACCAAAGAAACTTTTCAAGAATGTCACCAAAAACAAAACCAGGGTGTTCAGTATAGACATCAATCTATCAAAAGGTGATGTACGCAAGCTGTAAGGCGTTCGAATAATCCGGAATCTGCACAGATTCAGTCTTCATAGTTGAAATAAAGAGTCAATACGTCTGTAAGAATTAAATAGCTAATACTATTTCTTATAATATGTTGGGAGGCCTCAGAAAAGCTTCCGAACGCAGGTGAAATATATAAATAGATAGATTTGAACAATATCTTTATTGTAAGTGTTACATAATCTATGCGGTTGCATAATATTATTGTCAATCCCCTGTAATTCTGAGGGGATGAACCCTTTCATACCATGGCCGGGTCCCTCTATGGAAAATTACAGAAGCCCGCCAAATATGTGATGTCACGTGGGACCTTTTTCAGAGTCCCCAGTTTGCAGTTAGACGTCAGGCAGAGCAGTCAGCCATGATGCTCTGTCTAAAACTGTAACGCTGCATACCCGCGCTATGTTATGTCTGGGTTAGGGGATTTACCGAATAAAGTAACATTAAAAGAAAATCGAAGTCTTGTGTTTACTAAAAACTAACAATGACACAGGGCTTCTGATAACGAGAAATCCCCATAGAAGACCAGACCGGAATCCCCAAGTCAACACCAGACGCTAGACCAGACCAAGATGATAGACGATCAGAATAGCAAAGCCGGCCAGAAGAGAAGACGACTAGAAGTAAGAAGTAAGAAAAGGGTATACAACATTATATCGATTTGGTACTGTGAAAACTTCAGTATGCAACATAAGGGAATTATAACATTAAGATTTTTTTTTGCCAACGTAAGTTGGAAAACTTGAGAATACTCCACCGTACACTAGTTAGGGTTAGGACTAGGGTTAGGTTTTGGGTTAATTAATTCAAGCAGATATACTAAATTCATATGTGTATGAATTCCTGTGGCGAAAGTAGCGCTAAATTCTAAATGATATAATTGATTAACAATAAAGTCTGTAAAACTATAAGCTTAATATTCTTTTTGTATTTTGCAATACAATTCACTTAATTACGTCACATTCTCTATGATTTTATTTTTTATTTAGACCTCAATTATTAATAAAATCGTTTTACATTATAAATACTGTACGGGTTAGGCACAAGATCCTATTAATATGGGACCACCCAAGAACCGAAGCTCATGGGTGGCGGGTGCAAAAAATGCGTTGATCCCATCGGCATCCCCCTCAAGGGGGGCACCTCAGGCACTGGTCAGTAAATCCATCCCTGCCCTTTAAATCAAGGGGGCAGGTGTTGTCTGGAGGGATGGTCCCTGGGTTCAACGATGTTAGTGGTCCATATATATATATATATATGTGTAAGAAATATATATTCATATAAAAACCGTCAGAGTCGGATCTTAACCCTGAAGAGCACTAAGGGCCCAATTCTAGCTATTGGTGAAGGTATGCTATTTTATTTGGCTAGCTTTATCGTTTCGAGTCACTAACTTCTAACTGCATCATTTCTATGCTGTGATGAACCTTCATTTCCCATACGCTTTGTTCTACTCTTCCTTGACCTTGCTATCCACATTCGGATCCGAGACATCTCTCAACCAAAATTTCCTGGAGACCATTCCCCAAAATCATAACATACTCATAATCCTCAAAATTAAATACTTCCGAAAATACTAAATTCATATGTGTATGAATTCCTGTGGCGAAAGTAGCACTAAATTCTAAATGATATAATTGATTAACAATAAAGTCTGTAAAACTATAAGCTTAATATTTTTTTTGTATTTTGCCAATGTACGTTGGAAAAATTCAGAACACTCCGCTGTACACTGGTTGGGGTTAGGGTTAATTCACTCAAGCAGACATGATAGATTCATATGTTTAAGAATTCTTTTGGTGAGAGAAAAAAAAAGGAATATTTTCAATCAAATTCTTAATGATATAGTTGATTCACAATAAAGCATCTATCGCTTAATGGTCTTATCTTTAAGATATAAGAATTTGCTGAACATCGCTCCTGCGACCGAGAAATTTCAAGAATGCCCAAATATCTATCTATCTACCTATCTATCTATATATCTAATCATCGAACAGAGAAGCTCAGGTAACCCCCACGCCCCTGGCATGGTCTGGTCTGGTTAAGTACTGGTTAAGTAACAATATTTTCCCATGCAGGGCGTCATAGTCTTCGACTCAATTCGACTAAAGTAGTTTATCAAGATAATGCACCAAATGCTCTCAGTGCAGGGCAAAGAGGCAGACATATTGACTGATGACATAGAAATAGACGAGATAATAAAAAATAACTCATAGAAGATTTACAAAAATAAATAAATAAAGTGATGGGAAAATAAATGATGTGTTAAAAACAGTGAAATTGAAAATTCCAGACATTTATTAATCTAATGATACTTTTTAAAAAATCAGGCTGTTTTAGCTCAGTCGATAGAGCGTTCGACTAGGAACACAAGGTTCCAGGTTCGATACCGGCCCTCAACAACAGCGTATGATTAGCACAGAGATCGACGCGGCAAAGTGAGGAGCTGATAGTAGGTGTGGCGCTCCGTCCGGACGCCAAAAGAATCTCCTTGGTCTAGCGCTAATGAAAAGGGAATAGACTTCCTCGCTGATTGGCTTATACCGACTTTAGACCACCCCTACGACTCTACTCCCTTATATATATATATATATATATATATATATATATATATATATATAAGGTGTGGCAAAAAGTATCGAGATTTTTTGTACTTTTTGACACACTTGTATTCTGAAAAAATTAACGTTCCATTCATTGTTCATTTCTATCTTGGTAAATACAGCTTTAAACTTCGTACTTTTTTGACATACCTTGTTCTAAAAAATAATGAATGGAACGTTATTTCTTTCAGAATACAAGGTGTGTCAAAATGTAAAAAAAAATCCTTTTATGACACACCTTGTATAACTATTGAGTCGACCAGTTTTCTTTAATCTATGTTATTTCTATTTATGAATATTTGATATTAAGTTTAATTGAAATCGGCATTAGATTATATTTGGTGTTTTTTAAAGATATTTTACGAGTAAAATCTTTCCTGTTATGTTTACACAGCGAAAACAATATGTCCGATTTTATATTATTTCCTCAAATAAACTTTATATCAGAATGCTATCCAATCTTTCTTTTCACCAAAGCACACGGTATTTACCGACAATACTAAAATTCATAAAAGTTTAGGGATGTTTTCCATTTCAAACTTGATGGAAAATAAAATTTACGAGTTGAAAAAAAGATGTAAAAATTAAATAGATTGAAATTACGTAGACTGAAAAAGAAAATAAATATTGCATTATTTTAACGGCAAAAACTGCGAAAAATCCTACAATCTTTATCTGTTACAAAGACTTGTGAAATCTTATAAATAGATAAGATGGGCACCTTATATGGTATAATGGTTGGCAAGCTAGATTTGTAAACGATAGTGAGTTCGATTCTCGTTGGGCGCCCCATACTTCTGGTCTTGCGCCACATCTAAGCAATAAATAAATAACTTTAGATGGATAAGATACTTAAAAACTCACCGTTTAAAAATGTGGGGGAGTCCAAGTGGTAAATTGGCTAACATGATGGACTGCGACATCATAGTAAGCGAGTTCTAATCCAGTCACGCCATTACGTTTACTTTTATGCTAATACCCTTGAGAAAGTATGGAACTCCTCGTCCTTCCAGCTATGGGTTAAATAGTAAAAGTAGTGTTCTTCTACAATGATGGATTTGGTATTAGATAATACACGATGTACTATCACTTTGGGTTAGATTGGATCTGCGAGTCATGGCAATGAACGGATACTCCACACTCCCCAGAGCTCAAGAACTGGAGCCTCACCATCAGATTGCAGTATTATACAATCTGATCTATCTGATCTATTTGATCCATAGATAGGACCGTAATAGGCGCTACCATCAGTGTGGACCTGGGAATAATGGCAATGAAGGAGTACTCCACACTCCCCAGAGCTCCGGAAGTGGAGCCTCAGCACCGAGTGTAATTTAGTGTCGTATTCAGTACACCGTTTCTTAGGGGGTCGTACCTTTCTGCAATGTATACAGTCAACGTATTCCTATCCCTGTCAACAGGACAATATATATATATATATATATATATATATATATATATGTGTGTGTGTGTGTGTGTGTGTGTGTGTGTGTGTGTGTTCATGATGCATTCCTGCTACAAAAAGTAAGTTAAAAGTCCACAGCAGAATATGTTAAATTCATACTGTCGGATTAACTTCCATTTACTTCATATTGTCTATTGAAAAAACAAAATATCTGGATTTTTATATCTCCGGAGGCTAATATGATCTACAACACTACGGATTTGTCAACAATACAAATTCTTGAAACTTTACATCTTTCTTCAATTGTGCTGTGGACATTTAACTTACTTTTTGTAGCTGGAATGCAACATGAACATTTTTGATACTTATTATACACTTTTTTATATATATTTTTTACATCAAACTCTTTTGAGTTTTTATTATGGATTATAATGCTTCTTTTTTTAAAATAAAATTTATTTTATTTTTAACACAGAATACGCATTTATATATATATATATATATGTGTGTGTGTGTGTGTGTGTGTGTGTGTGTCTGAGAATGACTTATTATAGGCTCCCAAAAACCGGTAGAGCTCTTTAGGAGCGATTTTAATTAACTTTCACGTCAGCATAAAGCAATGATCATCTGTTGTTTACAGATTTGATCTCTCTGATGATCATAAAATTTATAAACAAATGTATTTAATAGTTAAAGCACCGCTTCTTAACGGCAGCTGTCAATGGCCTAAAGAGTAACAAATCGGGCTGATGAAAAGTCAACCGGGTTTCGCTCCTGTTCGGAGGTAATTGCTGTGTCTAGCCACACTGATGAGACGTGAAACTCGGTTTCTGTGGATGATATATATATATATATATATATATATATGAAAGTACGCAAACAGTTTGTTTGATATGACTATGCCGGGAGAATATGTGGTTAATTGAAATCATACCTAATCTGAAAATTAATTAGTTGATAATTAATGAATTAGACGAATATATCTGTTCAAATGTAAAGCGTAAACAAATATATATATATATATATATCGACATCTGTTTCCTATTTCTCACCAAACAACGCATATTGTTTTGTGGTAAGACATCCCATAGCGACATGCAGTTCTGAGGTAATGTGATGTAAAATCCAAAGGATAAATATGTTCTTTTAAAATTCTTCAATGTGATTTGAAGAATAAATAAAAAAGTGAAATAAAATGGCTGAATTGTTTCTAAATCTCTAAAACACAATGCCTTTTTTAAACTTGAAAGAAATCAAAAGAGACTTGTTGCCACTCAGACTCCAATAACACTGGTGTAAAAAAAAAACTTGCAAGGAGTCAAATAACTGTTGTCGCTTAAGTGGCCACACAATAAGTACTGGACAGGCTCATCGCTGCTCAACTTCGCTGATCTAGCGGGAACCGGTACTTTCGGCGGAACTTGACCGAAATTAATTATTAGAGACCTTATAGATTTTGACACACGTGATGAGATAAACATCTCTTCTTTCTTTCTTTCTTTCTTTCTTTCTTTCTTCTTTTATTCTTTTTTTTCTTTCGCTGTTCCTTTTTTTAATTAAAATTGCAGACCATTCATTTTAAAGCTTACGGTCAAGTCACGTTGAAAACATCTACTCCCACAAAGTCGCTGAATTTAAACAGCAATGACCCTGTTGACTACTTAATTGGGTGACCATTTAAATAACAACAAGTACTGTATATCAAAATTACTTGGTTTGGCATTAAATAATCTGAAATTATTACATGACTTGGCATTAAATAACCTGAAAGGGTTGTTATTACATGACTTGGCATTAAATAACCTGAAAGGGTTGTTATTACTTGGCTTGGCATAAAATAACCTGAAAGGGTTGTTATTACATGACTTGGCATTAAATAACCTGAAAGGGTTGTTATTACATGACTTGGCATTAAATAACCTGAAAGGGTTGTTATTACTTGACTTGGCATTAAAATAACCTGAAAGGGTTGTTATTACCTTGACTTGGCATTAAATAACCTGAAAGGGTTGTTATTCCCTAAAACAAAACAACCATTAATTTTGATGGAACATGAGTTAAAAAATGTCAATACGATTGTAATGACAAACAATAATACTGACAGACTTTGGAAAGCTTTTATCTACTTAGAATAATTGGTACACTTATCTAGAGTTTAAATAGTCTAGTATTCATTAGAGAGTTCTTCAAATGAGAGGTAATCATAAAATAGGGGAGGTAACTCTCAATTACTTATTACAACGATTTTACCTTCTGTTCGTTTTCATTCGCAACTTGCTCATTTTGAAATCATTAAGTAATAGTTTAATTAATAATGTATCATTAAGTTTATTCTTTAACTAATTAACATTGAACAGTATATACACGCACTCACCAGCCTCGTTATGGTATAATCAGAATAGTCACATGACTTACTAATATTTTGAAAACCATCTTTTTAGAAATCAAATCGAATATTCTGTTTTCGTTTTTTTTTTTTCTTTTCTGTCCTATTTTGCCGCAAGATTCTTTGTTCCAATCTTTTGCAGTTGTAACATTCTTTCTTTCTTTCTTTCTTTCTTTTCTTTTTTCGTCTATATCATCCTAAAAAAAATCCAATCAAAATATATAATCGTTTATATTCTAGTTTCTAATTTTGTTCATGAGAAAATGTATTTCTTTACCCTCAAATTTTCTTTTCTTTCTTTTCTTTTTTTCTTTATTTTCTTTCTTTTTCTTTTTTCTTCTTTTTCTTTTTCATCAAAATTATTTTTGGAAATATAGAAATAATTCTTCATATTCTACTTTATCTATTTGTAATGACAAACAACAACATTAATAGACTTTGAAAAGCTTTATTCTACTTAGAATAATTGGTACACTTACAAAGAGTTTATATAGTCTAGTATTCCCTAGAGAGTTCTCCCAAGGGGAGGTAATCATAAAGTAGAGGAAGTAACTCTCAATTACTTATTTATTTTATAAGGAAATTTCTTTATTTTTTACTTTCTTTCTTTCTTTCTTTCTTTCTTTCCTTTCTTTCTTCTTTCTTTCTTCTTTATTTCTTTCCTTCTTTCTTTCGCACTCCACAGATTCTGTTTCTATCTTTATGAGTTTCGCTTTTGCCTTCCTTCCTTCCTTCATTCATTTCTTCCCCCTTCCCCTTCTTTGCCCCCTTCCCCCGTTACTTCCGATCCTTTTTCTCACACGTCTGTTTTTCATTTCTATTATTTGTTTATTTTTTAAAATTCTCTTTTTCTTTTATTCCAACTACACTCTGATATCCTTTTGATCTACTTTTAGATCGAATTTCCTTCTTTCTTGACATTCTTTCTCCATTTCTTTCTTCAATTCGATCCTTTTTCTCTTTTTACCGCTTCATTCCATTATTTCTGCTACCAGATCTATCTATCTATCTATCTATCTATCTATCTATCTATGCTTTGCTAAGTACAGTACAAATCCACAAGCACAGTGAGGATCAAATCATTAATTTGCAAATTCTCTTTCTTTCATTCTTTCTTCTGCTTTCTTTCATACCATTTTTATCGCACCTTCTTTATTTCTTTTTTTTTTTGCTTTCTTTCTTTCTTTCTTTCTTTCTTTCTTTCATGCCTCTCTTTTTTCTCGCATATCTTTGTTTTTCTTTTTTCCTTCCACTCCACTCTCTCGCAGCTTTTGCTTTTCATGCCTTCTTTCATTCTTTCTTTCTTTCTTTCTTCCTTTCTTTCACCTCTTCTTCTTTTTTCCTTCTTTCTTTCCTTCGTTCTTCTTTCTTTCTTTCTTTCACGTCTTCTTCCTTTTTTCTTCTTTCTTTCTTCTTCTTCTTTCTTCTCTTTCTTTTTCTAGCTTTACAACGTATTTTATCCTCTAACTTCTTTTCTTTCTTTCTTTCTTTCTTTCTTT
This sequence comes from Doryteuthis pealeii, assembly GCA_023376005.1. NCBI lineage: Eukaryota > Metazoa > Mollusca > Cephalopoda > Myopsida > Loliginidae > Doryteuthis > Doryteuthis pealeii. Next base: position 15,609,773 of record CM042149.1, read on the forward strand.
CTTTCACGTCTTCTTTCTTTTTCTTTCCTTCTCCTTCTTTCTTTCTTTCTTTCTTTCTTCTTTCAATTTTCACACCTTCTTTCCGTCTTTCATGCCTTTTATTTTTCACGCCTTCCTTCCTTCCTTCCTTCCTTCCGAAAAAGATTGTCTTCATTCCAGTCCCAACGGAGCCTGTATTGGGAGATACAGTGCATATTTTATTTGTGTCTGGATTTCCAGACGTATGTCAGCAGGTCCCACGTCTCTTTTGTTTCTGTATTTTTCTTTTACTTTTTCCGTGTCGAGAAAGGAAAACAAAAGGATTTGGTCGTCGTCTGGGGGAAGAAGCAGAAGGGCCAGGAGGGGAGGAGGAGGAGGAGGAGAGGGAGGAGAAGGAGGAGGAGTGAGATTGGCGCTGGCGATGAGGGCGTCTTAGGGGGATGGGGTGTAAGGCCAAGTGATTGCGGTGACTGTGGTAAAGAGAGGGGATCGTCCTCGGCTTCCTGGTGTACTGGGCTGGCATCGCCGTGGGCACAAGCTGCACGGAGGAGACTGTAAAATAAGCGTAAACAAAAGATAATAAATTAGATAAAATATATAAACAAGGGGTTGTGTAATATATTCTTACAGAACAAATACCGCCCAAGTCATCACTAAAGAAACAAGGAAGCAGACGTATATATATATATATATATATATATATATATATATATATATATATATAAGCAGACAGCATGTGTATATATGTATAAGCAGACTGCACAGACACATTGAGTTACAGATACATTATCACATGTAGACTGAGACACTTGTAGACACAAAACATAAGCATTTACATAAACCTACAATGTGAGGACGTCTCACCGTGAGGGTAATGGTTATTGGGCCAGTCTAGTAAACCATTACCATTCTTGCAAGTTCAATTCTCTTTGCCTTTGTGCAATAGTAGTCGCCTTTTGCAGGACAGCGACTTAGAATGTCTTATTGTAGTGTAAGGACTAGCCAATTAATTCAGTAGACCATTACCACTAAACTTGAATGCTTTATTGTAGTGTAAAGAATAGCCAATTAATTCAGTAGACCATTACCACTGTCACTCTGTCGACCGGGGCAGTAGAATACGCAGACTGCACCTTTACAGAAGGGTAAAGTCTTCACCAATGGATCCACCTGTTCGCCATTGGTGGAAACCAATGCTGTTTATAAAATAGAATCCTGGTGACTGACCAGTCCATAGGATGTGGCCTTTAACCATGCTAAACTGGCTTAGTATTGTGGCATTGAGCCTGGCTAGACCGAGCTTATTATTGTGGCATTGAGCCTGGCAGCTTAGTATTGTGCCTGAGCTAAACCATTGAGCCTGACTAAACTGAGCTTAGTATTGTGGCCTTGAGCCTGACTAAACTGAGTTTATTGTGGCATTGAGTTGAGCCTGGCTAAACTGAGCTTAGTATTGTGGCCTCTCGAATGAGAGCATGTATCCCTGTCCCGTAAAATTATGTTGACTGTTCTTTGAGCCACTTCTTCACTACAGATTTTACTTCCTCGTCACTGGAATAATGTTTGCCTCTCAAACCCTCTTTCATGAAAAGCCGAAGAGAAGCGAATGAGAGCATGTATCATTGGCCGTAAAATTATGTTGACTGTTCTTTGAGCCACTTCGTCACTGGAATAAGGTTTGCATCTCAAACTCTCTTTCATGAGACCAAAGAAATGATAGTCTGAAGGCGCTAAATCTGGTGAGTATGGAGAATGCGATAAAGTTGTTCCCTGAATGAGGCAATTTTCTGCCTTGTCCTGAAGCTTGTGTGTGGTCGAGTATTGTCATGCAGAAGGAGGACATTGTCAATTGGTAAGTTGGGTCTTATTCGTTAGATTCTTGCTCTGAGCCTCGTTAGGGTCTCAATGTAGGTCTTAGTTTTATAAAAAAAAACTTCATATGAAATGAAGAAAATGGCATTACTTTTTGACTCATCCTCGTAGATACATGAAGATGCATCTTATTCTGTGCATTTAGAAATGTAAAGAGAAAGGGCATATGCTGCAGTCCTTTTTATTTGGGGGAGGGTAATGCAATTCAAAATATACTTGTAAATTATGCAATACATAGAATAAAATCAGTTGTAATTTGAAATATCAAATAGCAAAGAATATTAGTATTATCTGCGTTATTCGGACTATTGTCCCCATCTTCATTGTTATTTGTACAGCGTTTCGGCCGATATACCCTCCAGCCTTCTTCAGGTATTTCTTGTCGGACTCGGGAACCTTCTCGGACTCGGGAACCTTCTTTTCGAACTCGGGAACTTTCTTGTCGTATTCGGGAGCCATCACGGAACTTTGAACCTAACCCTTTATTTATTCAACCGGGGTATTCTGTTCCCGAGTCCGAGAAGGTTCCCGAGTCCGACAAGAAATACCTGAAGAAGGCCGGAGGGTATATCGGCCGAAACGTTGTACAAATAACAATGAAGATGGGGACAATAGTCCGAATAACGCAGATAATACTAATCTTCAAGCCTCATCTCAAACATTTAGAGAAAAAGCAAAGAATATATACTTATAAAAGTTTCCTGTCTATCTATCTATCTATTTATCTATCTATCTATTTATCCATCTATGCCTGTCTGGTCATATCTATCTATCTATCTATCTATCTATCTATGCCAGTGTTCATATCTATCTATCTATCTATGTCTGTGCTGGCAATCATGCACATGTGTGCACGTGCGGGCGTGGTTTACGTATATACGTGTATGTGAGTGTGTATATATATATATATATATATATATATATATATATATATATATATATAAGTTAAGAGTAAGGAAATGAATCCGACGATATATGTATAGATAAAAAGGATATGAAAACACTGTTAAAAGACGATGAAAACAATGTTAAAAAGGATATGAAAACACAAAATATTGTTAAAATGAAAATTAAATAAAAATATATTCATTTTAACAACATTGTGTCTTTTCTTATCCTTTTTATCTATACATATATATATAAGTAGTAAGATTGGGGTACTTACCACTCATACAAATCACCAAATGGGTTAGATGGGACTCGTTAGCCTTGGTCGGCAGCCCATCTAGGACAAGGAAAAGTCTGATAGAAAATTATCGCTGCTTTGCAGCTCTTCCTCATCCCAAGGCTAATGGTGTAAACCCTGAAAACAAATCCGGAACTGGAGTCCCTATCTATCTGTGTATGACGTTAAACTGCTTCTAGTGGTGAGGTTTCAATTCTGAAGCCCTGAGGAGTTTAGAGTACCCCTTTATCACCATTATTCCCAGATCCACTCTGAATCTGTTATGGTCACATCTATGGCTTAAATGGATCTGAAAATGTGTTTAAAAAATTGTGTTTGAAAAAACCCCAAAAAACCCTGAATACCCACCAAAGAATGAATCAAAACAAAATGTCTTCAGCATAAAATAACCCAAGGGTTGAATTACTAAACCAACCAACCAACCAACCAACCAACCAACCAACAATCTATCTATCTATCTATCTATCTATCTATCTATCTGGGTAGGACATTAAACTGCATCTAGTGATGAGGTTCAAATTCTGGAGTTCTGGGGAGTTCAGAGTACCCATTTATTGACATTATTTTCAACCAACCAACCAACCAACCAACCAACCAACAATCCATCGATCTATCTATCTATATGCCTGTGTGGGTGTGTTTGTCACGCGCATATATTCACCTGCTCAAATATACTCGAATGCAATAAAATTACACACACATAAAAATCACACACAAATATATATATATATATATATATTATATATATATATATATATATAATATGTGTGTGTTGTGTGTGTGTGTGTGTGTGTGTGTGTGTTTGTATGTGTGTTTGTGTGTGAGGGCGCGCGCGTTCGTGTGCGTGTATACTTGGGTGTCTGTATTGGTAAAAAGACATTTAAAATATACATGCTATCGTATACGCTCGTTAGATAGGCTGGCGTGAGTATACACATACACTAGCACATACACATACGCACACGCACACGCAAACGCACGCATACCTTGTAAAGATCATTACATATATGTTGTATGCGCACAAACAACGCTAAACAGTCTTGACAGATAAATGTACAAGGTTCTGATCCCCTGTTTATAAACATACAAAGACACACACACACACAGACTCATATATATATATATATATATATATATATATTATATATATATATATATATATATATATAAGCGGAAATCCCGCCCCTTGAATTATATATATATATATATATATTAAGCAGACAGACAGTATCGGTTGTCTTTTTAAACTGCATGGAAAAGAAACTGGGAGAATGCAATAACCACCATAGACACATTGAAAACATTCACTCCAGTCGAGCCGACCTGTTCAACAATGTCTCTTTCTTCCTTTGTATAACCTTCTAACTCCCAATCTATACCTCCCCTCGTTCCTCCCTTTCTTCTTTTTCTTATCCCCTCCTCCCCCCCGCCCAACGTTCGTTCTTTTTTCACACCCCATCGTACCAGTCTGAGCTTTCTCCGTTCATTTGTCTTTAATAATATTTTTTTCGTATTTAACTCTCCTATCTTTTTTTCTTTTCTTTTTTTCTTTCGTATTTCCTTTCTTTTTCTTTTTCTTTCGTATTTCCTTCTTTTTCTTTCGTATTTCTTTCTTTTTCTTTCGTATTTCTTTTTCTTTTTCTTTCGAATTTCCTTTCTTTTCTTTCGTTTCCTTTCTTTTCTTTTCTTTCGTATTTCCTTTCTTTTCTTTTGTATTTCTTCCTTTTTCTTTTTCTTTCGTATTTCTTTCTTTTTTCTTTTCTTTTTCTTTTGTATTTCCTTCCTTTTTCTTTCGTATTTCCTTTCTTTTCTTTCGTATTTCCTTCTTTTCTTTTTCTTCCGTATTTCCTTTCTTTTTTTCGTATTTCCTTTCTTTTTCTTTTTCTTCCGTATTTCCTTTCTTTTTCTTTCGTATTTCATTCCTTTTCTTTTTCTTCGTATTTCCTTTCTTTTCTTTCGTATTTCCTTCTTTTTCTTTCGCATTTCCTTTCTTTTTCTTTCGTATTTGTTTTCTTTTTATTTCGCATTTCCTTCTTTTTTCTTTCGCATTTCCTTTCTTTTTCTTTCGCATTTCCTTCTTTTTTCTTTCGTATTTCCTTTCTTTTTCTTTTCCTTTCGCATTTCCTTTTTTTTTCTTTTTTTCTTTTCTTTTTCTTTCGTATTTCTTTTCCTTTCTTTCGTATTTCCTTTCTTTTCTTTCGTATTTCCTTTCTTTTTCTTTCGTATTTTCTTCCTTTTTCTTTCGTATTTCCTTTTTTTTCTTTCACATTTCCTTTCTTTTTCTTTTTTTTAATGTTCTGCTCTTATTCTTTCTCTTTCATTTTTATTCCATCGTTCTTTTCCTGTTCTTTTCTTTTTCTATAGGCACGTTTTTCTTACCCAACCTTTTTCATTCTATCTATTTACCCCCCCCCTTCACTTTCGTGTTCGTTGTTTTTTCTCCAATTTCTTTTTTATTCACACTCTTTCTGTATTTCTTTCTTTCTGTCTTTCATTGGCTGTCTCTTCCTACAAACGTTATTTCGATTTTAAACTTATTCTCCAACACTTTACTTAAAAAGTTTTTTTTAGTTCAATCTTTTCTTTCTTTCTTTCTTTCTTTCTTTTTTGGTTTTTCTTTCTTTTTTCTTTTTTCTTTCTTTCTCTCTTTCTTTTTTGTGCTTTCTTTCTTTCTTGTTCACTGATCTTTCGTTTTTCTTTCTTTCTTTCTTTCTTTCTTTCTTTCTTTCTTTCTTCACCCTTGTCTTTTTTAGTGCCTTTCTTTCTTTCTTTCTTTCTTTCCTTCTTTCGTTCTTTCTCCCTCTCTTTCTTTCTTTCTTTTGCACTTTCCTTTCTTTCTTTCTTTCTTTCTTTCTTTCTTCATGCTTGTCTTATTTTCTTTCTTTCCTTCATTCTTTTTTAGCGCATTTCTTTCTTTCTTTGGTGCTTTCTTTATTTCTCTACTTTTTCCCGCTTTTCTCTAATCTTTCTTTCTTTCTTTTTTCTTTCTTTCTTTCTTTACGCTTATCTTTCTTTCTTTATTTTTTCACTCTTGTCTTTCTTTCTTTTTTTCTTTTTGGCGCCTTTCTTTCTTTCTATCTTTTCTAGCAATAATATCCGTTCATTAAAACCACCAAACTAATATTCTTTCTTATTTTTCATCAAACCTTGTTTCAATTTTTATTCAACTTTTTATTCATTTGTTCTTTATAACATTTTATTTCTAGGCTTTTTAGCTTCACATGCTCATTCATTCCCTCTCCTTTTTCTTCTCACTTCTCTATATTTCATTTATTTACACCATTCTCATCCCCCTCTCTCTCTTTCGCCCCCTCCCTCCTTCTCTCTTCCTCTCTCTTAGTTAACTTCTTTTTGAATGATTTTTGTCTTTTGTTGTTATTCCCTTCCTTTATTTTTTTTTTTCTATTTTTCTTTTTCATTCATATTTTCTTCTTCATTTCTCCCGGGTTACATAAGATATATACATAAAGGGTGGTTTAGCTTTATAAGAACGGTTTAGCTTAGTCGGTAGAGCGTTCGCCTAGGCAATAACAAGGTTCCTGGTTTGATACCGGCCCTCACCAACTCAGCGTATCAGTTGCACAGGTACCTATACGGTAAAGTAAAGAGCTGGTGGTAGGTGTAGCGCCCCACCTCAGGCGCAAAAACAACCCCCTTAGTCTAGCGCTAGTGAAAAATGGATAGACTCTTTCGTCGTATGGCTGATACAGATTTTAGGCCACCCCAACGACTACCGACTTAAGATATTGCTTAGATATTACCAGAGCTCATTTGGTAATAGTAAAAAACTAGAAACTAAATACGAAGATGAAAACCTTTTTGCTGGAAATTTTTGCACACAATTATTATTTCTCTCATGTTTTCTTTCTTTTAATAATTCATTAATTATCATCTAATTAATTTTCAAATTAGGTATGACTTCAATTAAGCACATATTCTCCCCAAAATTGTCGGCTATCGCCATATCAAACAAACTGTTTACGTACTCTCATACTGTCGGGCAGCAAGTCTCAAAAAAATGTACGATATATCAGTTAAAAAAAAAGAAAAGAAATCTGGAAAAAAACAGCTAGTGTAATGGTTAGAATCCTCGCCTGTCAGCCTGGCAGTAAGGGTCCGAATCACACACAAAGCGGCTTCCAGTCTATAACTCTGCTGATGAGGCATAATAGGCCGAAATGTACATACAGAGATTGACTTTTTAAAAATTTGTTTACGCCTTACATTTGAACAGATATATTCGCCTAATTCATTAATCACACTGGTTTACAAAAAAATATTTTTTGTTTGAGGCAAGAAGGTGAATAGATGTTTTTTTTTACTAATTTGGGTGTGCTGAATTCAAATTTATAAACAGTTTTGCTCTATCACCTCTAGTTTTCTGTCTTTTAAATAGTCTTATTTTAGTATATACAGAGTATATACGTGCTTATGTCAACAGTTGCAACAGCTTATTACAGATAAAACAGGATAAATAAAGAACATTGACGGAATAAATATACTTGGAAGACACAATGTACACAATTCATAGTACCGCAGACAGTTAGAAGTGTGTTTTCTTAGATGATCTGCTGTATTTTGCCCCCAGGATGTCACGCAAGAGCATCCGGCAGAAGTCTCCCATCATGCCGGGGTTCCACTTGCCTTGGTAGTTGCTCTCCATCTTCGTAATGTCTTGGTGGAATATTTCTCCGTGCTCATCACTCACTGCTCCAAGGTCTGGAGGGAGGAAGTTGAGGTGGGAATGGAGAAAATGAATTTTGAGTGACATTCGGCATCCCATATCCTCATAAGTCTTTAGCAACTTCTCAATACAGGCTTGGTAATTTGGTACGCGTGTGTTACCAAGGAAATCACTACAGACTGACTTAAATGCTTCCCATGCTCTCAGTTTCCTGCATGATAACTAAAAAAGAAGACATAAGTCACACGATTTTAGAAATTAACCCTGAATGCATATACGCCTTTATGTACAGTATGTGTACAAAATGTACAGTATGCATATCTAAAAAACTAGAGGTGATGAGTAAAAACGGATTTCAAATCTGAATTCACCACCCCAAATTAGGTTAAAACAGCTATTTTTGTGCTTGCCTCAATTTCTTTGTAAACCAGTGTAATATCTTATTTTCTCTCAATATCTCTCTAATTATTTCTTTTCTACTTGTATTTCGCCCTGTCGTCTGGGGCGTTAGAATGCACTGACAGACAGTATCGGTTGTCTTTTTAATCTGCATGAAAAAGAAACTGGGAGAATGCAATAACCACCATAGACACATTGAAAACATTCACTCCAGTCGAGCCGACCTGTTCCGCAGAGGGATAAGACTCCCCCAAATGTGGCCACCTGTTGGCCATGGGTGGCGACCCGTGATGCTTAAGGACGGGATCTTGGTGGATGAGCAGTCCATGACCTGCAACACTCCACCTAGGCCCTTACTTGGACTAGACGGGTATTCGGAGAGGCCCCCCCCCGGATCAATCGGCGGGTCACGTCAAGCCCTAGCACCTATACGATTGTCCCGACCCTATTACCCTTATTTTATCATACGGGTGCTAGAAGGTGGTGGCTGAGGGTACATGTCCTGGGAATGACGTTAAACTCTATCTGATGGGTGAGATTCCAGTTCTGGAGGTTTGGGGAATGAGGAGCATCCTTTAATCACCATTGCTCCCTGGTCCACTCTGACACGGAGTTAGGGTCCCATCTATGGGTTATATAGAAAAACGTGAGTTTATAAACAAAATTGAGTATCCATTTAAAATTACTTTTTTTTCAAAACTTTATCAGCATTAAATGACCCACTGAGTTGATATGCCATAAAACAAACCAAACCAAACTAAACCAAATCTACTTGTATTTCTTCTTCTTAACTTTGTTTCGAGATAGACCTTGTTCATGTCTCTAAATCATTTCTTCTTCTTCATTAACACTTTAGTTTTTTTCCTTCATTCATTCATTCACCTAAAGTGTCTAACTCTCCCGACACACCAGATTCGCATCTGATGAGTCGGGAGAGTTAAACACTTTGTCTAAGCTCCCTGAAATAGACTATAAGCTAAATCTCTAAGTCTTTTGTTATTTCTTTACTTATATATATATATATAATATATATATATATATATTATATATATATATATATAATGGTATTGATAATCTGCTAATTTAATATATATATATAATGGTATTGATAATCTGCTAAATTTAATAGCTAAATTAGGTCATAGTATAAACAATAGGTCATAGTATAAACAATATAAACAATTAAACACAGAATATATAATTAATTAAGATACACATTCCATATATACACATATATATACTAAAAATCAAATAAATAAAAATAAATAAATAGACAAATGCATAGATATATAAATAGATGAAAAGAATAAAATTGAAATTGATTGAAACAACGGCTATCGTGACCCGCGTGGCGTTATAAAAAAAATCAGACGCGTGGTATAACAAAAAAAAAAAAAAATAAATAAAAAATAAAAAACGACACAAAAACGCGTGCATTTCTGAAAACGTCTCTGATGATAAAGTTACTTTGAAATCTTTTTTATTTTATTTAATTTAATATTGCTTTCCTATCATTTCATAAAATAATATATATATATATATATATTATATATATATATATATATATTCAATCAGCCAGATATATCGTGATCTAACTTTTTTTACATATCCAGATTCATCACTCTCATTTTTTTCCTTCACTTCTTTTTTGTGTCTTTCTGTCTTTTCCTCCCCCTTACCCTCGTTTATACCTTCATCTACATCTCTCTTTCTCTGTCTTCCTTCGCTCTTCTCCCTATCTTCTTTCTTTCAATGCTTTTTCCCTTTCCTTATCTTGATTCCTGCATTAGGCCACACCTACATCTCCCATCACAATTTACTAGAGGGCACAGAATCCCCAATATGCACTACATACCAAGAGAGATTTACAGTGAAACATATACTGCTAGTGTGTGTAGACTTTGATCTAGTGCGAACAAAATACTACCTAAGCAAATAATTTGAAGAACGTCTATCGAAAATAAGACCATTCAGGATTTTACATTTCCTAAAAGAAGTGGGATTGTACTAAGAAAATATGAGTAATTGAACAATAGTTAATATCTATACATATATACATTTGTTTTCTACCAGATTATCGCTACCAATCCAAAACTTAGACGGCATTAAATGACCCACAGAGGTTTATATGCCGCAAAACAAAACAAAACAAACTTTACTTCCTTTAATTCTTTCCCCTCTTCTTTCCATTCTTTTCTTACTCAAATTATTCCTCCTCCAATTCTCTTCCTTACTTTTCGCTCCTTACTTTCCGGTCCTTTCTACCTTCCTTTCTTCCATTCTTCTCCGCCTTCTTTCTTTCAGTTCTTCTTTTCCTTCTTCCTTCCATCATATTTTATTTCCTATCATATTTCCAACCCTTCTTTTATTATTTTATTATTTCCTTCCTCATATTTTCCCTCCTTCTTGCTTAACTTCTTTTCCATTACTTCCTTCCATTCTTCTTTTTCATTTTCCTTCAACCTCTCCCTTCATTTCTTTCTTCTCTTCTTTTCATTCTTCTCTTCTTTCATTATTCTAAGTTATTCATCCTCACTTTCCGTTCTTGTTCCTTACTTTCCTCTTCCTCACTTTTTCTTCCTTTCTTCCATCTATTCTTCTTTTTTCCTTCTCGAAGGAGGAAAAGAAGGATTGAAAGGAACAAAGTTTGTGAGGAAAATGAAGGAAAAATAAAAAAAGAAGGGGCAAATGAAGGAAAGAAAGGGGGAGCGAAGGAAGGGAGGAACAAAGGGAAAAAAGAAGAAAGAAGAAAGATGAAAAGGGGAATGGAAAGAGATGAGAGAAGACATAACGGAGGGAGATTGAAGGAACGAAGAACGAACGAAAAGAAGGAAAGAAAGTAGGAAAGGAGGGAGGTTAAAGAATGAATAAAGGAAAAAGAAAATAAACGAAGGAAGAAAAGAAGAAAAGAAAGAATGAAAGAAAAAAAGGAGAATGGAAAGAGTTGAGGAAATAAAGGACGAAAGAGGATGGAAAGAACGAAGAACTGTTTCCTCCCTTTTCTTTTTTAAGCTTCATTTTTCTGTCCTTTCTTTATTTATTTCTTCCTTCCTTTCGTCCTTCCGTCCTAACTACATTTATTTCCCATCAGTTTCGCTCATCTAATTATAAAGAAGACGAAACCTTAGACATGTTGAGCTTTTGGAACCCGTGAAAATTGTTTTGCCCCACACAGCATCGGAAGCATCGAGTTCCCGTCGTTGAGGAAATGGTTTGAATTTTTACTATTTCAAAACTCTTCTATAGCGACGACGCATGCGTGTCTGGAAATGTCGTTTGGAAGCCAAATAACCACATGTAAAGTTTCTTTTTGCTTTTGAAGGCAACAATTATGTCCATTCAAAATGTTCAATTCATTCACATTGCGCTTAAGGAAAGAAAGAAAAAAAAGAAAGAAAGAAAAAAAGAAAGGAAGGAAGAAAAAAAGAAATAAATAAAGAAAAGAGTTTGTTTTTAACAAATGATGTTTTAAAAATGATTAAAAAAAGAAAGAAAAACAGAAAGAAAAAAGAAAGAAAGGAAGAAAAGAAAGAAAGAAAGAAAGAAAGAAAGGAAGAAAAAAGTGTGTTTTCAACAAATGATGTTTTAAAAAGGATTAAGAAAAGAAAGAAAAAAAGAAAGAAAGAAAGAAAGGAAGAAAGAAAGAAAAAAGAAAAAAAGAAAAAAAAAGAAAGAAGAAGAAAGAAAGAAAGAAAGGAAGAAAGAAAGAAAGAAAGAAAAAAAGAAAAAAAGAAAGAAAGAAAAGAGTGTGTTTTCAACAAATGATGTTTTAAAAATGATTTAAAAAAAGAAAAGAAAAAAAGAAAGAAAAAAGAAAGAAAGGAAGAAAGAAAGAAAGGAAGGAAAAAGAAAGAAAGAAAAAAGAAAGAAAGGAGTTTTTTTTTCAACAAATGATGTTTTAAAAATGATTAAGAAAAGAAAGAAAAGAGAAAGAAAAAAGAAAGAAAGGAAGGAAGAAAGAAAGAAAGGAAGAAAGAAAGGAAGAAAGTAAGAAAGAGAAAAAAAGAAAGAAAGAAAAGATTTTGTTTTCAAAAAATGATTTTTTAAAAATTATTGAAAAAAAGAAAGAAAAAAAGACAGAAAAAAGAAAGAAAGGAAGAAAGAAAAAAGAAAGAAAGAAAGGAAGAAATAAATAAATAAAAGTGTATGTTTTCAACAAATGATGTTTTAAAAATGATTAAAAAAATAATAATCAAACATTCATAGACGCCAATCATAGCTACACACTTACCAAAATAGGCGCCTCCTATAGCCTAAAGAAGATAAAAAGATTTGAAACAGATTGGGGTATAATCGAAAAATTGAAAATAATTTTTAACAATTTTATTAATAATTGAGGTTTAAATAAAAAATGAAATCATGGAGAATGTGACGTAAAAGACCAAGGGAACTGAGACTTGAGTAGTGGTATAGTTTCGATTACAGACAGACAGACCCACAATCTCCATTATAATAATAAGATTAACTGAAATATTTCTATATGTTGTAATAGAGCAGTTATATTTTTAAAATGCTGGCATCTCTCTCTCTCTCTCTTTCTTTCTCTCTCTCTCTCTTCTCTCTCTCTCTCTCTCTCTCTCTCTCTGTCTCTGCATGTCTGTCTGTCTCTCACTCTCTCTCTCTCTCTCTATATATAATATATAATATATATATATATAAGAGGTGTGTCAAAAAAGTATCGAGATTTTTGTAATTTATGACACACCTTGTATTCTGAAAAAAAAAAGTTCCATTCATTGTTCATTTCTATCTTGTAAATACAGTTTTAAACTTGGTAATTTTTTGACACACCTTGTATTCCGAAAAGAATAATTCTTTTAGAATACAAGGTGTGTCAAAACTACCAAAAATCTCGATACTTTTTTGACACACCTGGTATATATATGTACGTATGCATATATATATATATATATATATCTGTGTGTGTGTGTGTGTGTGTGTGTGTGTTTTGGTTTGGTTTGGTTTGGTTTGTTTTACGGCATATCAACCTCAGTGGGTCATTTAATGCCGATAAAGTTTTGAAATAAATAAATTCTTAATGGATAATAGAATTTTTTTATAAATACATTTTTCTATTTAACCCATAAATGGGACCCTAACAGATACTACCACACCGGGTCAGAGTGGACCAGGGAGCAATGGTGATGAAGGGGTGCTCCACATTCCCCAAACCTCCAAAACTGGAACCTCACCATCAGATAGAGTTTAACGTCATTCCCAGGACATGTAGACCCGCAGCCACCGCCTTCTAGCACCCGTATGATAAAAAGGGGTTGGGGCTTGCCATAAGGGCAATAGGATTGGGAAAATCATATAGGTGCTAGGGCTTGACGTGACCAGCCGATTTATCAGAGAGGGCCTCTCCGACCGCCCGTCTAGCCCAAGATAGGGCCAAAGTGGAGTATTGCATGTCATGAACTGCTCATCCACCTGGTCTCTATCCTTAAGCATCACGGGTCGCCACCCACGACCAACAGGTGGCCCAATTGGGGGAGTCTTATCCCTCTGCAGAGGTGCAGTCGGTGCATTCTAACGCCCCACCGACAGGGCGGGTGTGTGTGTGTGTGTGTGTGTGTGTGTGTGTTTTGTTAAATGTACCGAGCTTAACTAACCTTTATCCTCTATCACTTAAAAAAAGAAGAAATCAACTATCAGTCACGAGGGAAATATTTCTATGAATAAATTCATAACGCTGAGAATTCTAAAGTGCATTTCCTTAAAAGAAACTCCGGTGCTCGAACCTTCCACCAACGCCTGTTCTCTCGTTTTCTCACACCTCGTCTGTTTATTATTTTTTAGCTATTATTTATTCATTTATTTACTCATTTATTGGTTTTGCACTGAGGGGCACGCCTTACATCTGGGTAATTGAACTGTTGGCCTTTTTCAGGCTCCATCTCAACAGTCTAAACCCACAGCCGCTGCATTTGCTACGGTAGTGTTATTAACAGTCCATTTAACTTACTGCCGGTGAGAATGATACCCCAAGTTCTACTCTTACCCGTCCACATTTTCGGCATCTCCACCTCAATCAAATATAAGAAAAAAAAAGAAATATTTGCCTGTTTCATTACACAGGGGCGCCAAAAGAGGCACCGACAGGGATCTAACCGCAGTTTTCTAAAATAAACCCGTCAGAGGGGGGGGGGGGCACCGGAATAATTCAGGTAGCCCGTTCGGGCGGACCTTAACTAAATGCGAGCCATTTGTTTGAATAAAATAAGACCTGGGTGGGGTTTCCGATATGGCTCGAACATTAGGCTTTTTAATTTCTATTACTTTAATACTTACATTTCTTGCGAAAACTCACCGCCAGAGTAGATGACATATTCTACAACCCCAGCCGACACAGTTAACGAGTGATCTGTTGCAAGCAACTCCCAGTTCCCACAAATAAAAAAACCCATCTTGTCATTTGGGAACAGTTCAGAACACTCAACAGGTCGTGACTAGGGCTTAACGTGACTAGTCGATTGGTCTCCGAACGTCCTTCTAGTCTAAGTAAGGCCAACATGGAAGTGTTGTATGTCATGGACTGCTCAGACGCAAGGACCCCGTCTTTAAGCATCACGAGTCACTACCCACGGACAATAGGTGATTCTATTTAATGGGGTGGGAGATCTTACCTTTCTGCAGAGTTTCAATCGGCATATTCTACCATCCCTGCCGACAGGGTTAACAAGTATTTATTCCCGTGGTAGCAAACCCTCTTTAGCTCCGCCGGTGATCTGTTGCAAACAACTCCCAGTTCCCACAAATAAAAAAAACATCTTGTCATTTGGGAAGAGTTCAGAACACTCAACAGGTCGTGACTAGGGCTTAACGTGACTAGTTGATTGGTCTCCGAACGTCCTTCTACTTCTAAGTAAGGCCAACATGGAAGTGTTGTATGTCATGGACTGCTCAGACGCAAGGACCCCGTCCTTAAGCATCACGAGTCGCTACCCACGGACAATAGGTGATTCTATTTAATGGGGTGGGAGATTTACCTCTCTGCAGAGTTTCGATCGGCATATTCTACCACCCTTGCCGACAGGGTTAACAAGTGTTTGACCGAAATGAATATTCCCGTGGTAGCAAAGCCTCTTTAGCCCCACCGGTGATCTGTTGCAACAATTCCCAGTTCCCCCAAATAAAAACCTAGATCGTCATTTAGGAACAGTTCAGAACACTCAACAGGTCGTGACAAAGCAACTGAAGACAGTGCCAGTTAAAGACTTTCAGCATTGTTTTTTTTATTCTTTAATCTTATTTTTTTACCTTGAGCAACATTTTGTTAGTGTATATTTTCTCAAGTTCTTCTCACTCTGATGGTTTGTGTGATAGGAGACATCATCATCATCATCATCATCAAAGTGTAATGACTGCACAGATCTCATTAACTCTCTCTCTCTGTCTGTCTGTCTGTCTCTCTCTCTTGCCATTTAGAAAGTCCTCTAAACGGCATCCAGTGTCCGTACAGAGCTGATGGGTGTGAGGTTTTGTTGGTCGGCCAATACTTGTGTGTCCCCGCGAAGGTGTCCATTCGAGAAAGTCGCTTATGTTCGTCCTTACTTCCCCAGCATGTCTTGCTCGTCTTAATTGTCTGGTTTGTATGATGGGAGGCAAGTGGCCGTAAAACTGCTGTTTTGTGGGGTGCTGCTTCCAGGATTTATTCAAAATAACACGCAGCATCTGCGTGTAGTTCCCATTTAGCTTTTTCTAGAAGCGTCTCATTAAAATTCTAGTGGTGCAACCATACAATAGCACTGAACCGGCTACAGCTAGGAAGAATTATCGTTTAATTCTATCATCATCATCATCATCATCATCATCAGAAGAAGAAGAAGAAGAAGAAGAAGAAGAAGAAAAGAAGACAATGGTTTATTTTCACACATTATACAATATAAACAATGTCACATGAAAAAAAAAAAAAAAAAACAAAAAAAAAACAACAAAAACAAACATAATGCTGGTTGTGTTGTAGTAATGTGTGGAGGATGATCACTAATTAGGACTGAGGCTTTTTTTGTAACTTTTTTGTTTATTTTTACATAGTTTGAAATTTGATTATAGGTTTACTTATACGTATTAAAAAAATTCTATTTTGATAAATAATTTGAGTTGGTGAGCAAACATTTTGGTGAAATCAATTTTTGGAAATTCAATTTCCATATGGTTATTGGCTTGTCAATATTTTATTTATACGTTTGTTAATATCACATTCAGAAGATGCTTTGAACTTACTACAAATTCAATGAAAAAGGTGTTTTGTTTCAAATAAGAATACTATGTTCCCCTTTTCAGTGTTCAGTCTGGTGTCAGTATTAAGTTTTTCATAAGAATCCATGAAAAAAACCACAGTAAGAACAAGATGAATATTTTCCTGACCTCCCTCCAAGGTGGATTGACTCAAGGACATTTTAAAGGGGGAAGCCACGTACAAACTGAAGCTAATGCAATTGCTAGTGATAAAGGTGCCTGATTCCTTGTGCATTCCCCTTTTGGGCGACTCGAGCACCAGGCAATAAACCCCGCCTTGCCTTTTATATGAGGGGCTACGTGCTGCCTGGGAGGACGGCTCCCTGAGATTATGAAATTTGTGATTTTGTAATAACTTATGGAGAATCAGAAGGCTATGGAGGCGCGTGGCATAAGGATTAGAGTCGTAGGAAATGGATTCGTCGACCCGAGGTTAAATTCTAGACGAAACTTGCAATTCACATTGTGCTAATATACTTGGGAAAGGTATGAATCCAACTATACTCCTTCCAGCTATGGCTAAATAGTAGGACAGACTGGGCTTTTCATAATTATCAGTTGGTCCCTAAGAAGTTTATTCCTATTCTTTTTTTAGGACCAAAGTGGAGTGTTGCATGTCATGGACTGCTCAGACGCAAAGATTCAGTCCTCAAGCATCATGGGTCGCTACCCACGAACAACAGGTGGCTCCATATAGTGGGGGGTCTTACCCATCTACATAGATTCAATCGGCGTATTCTACAGCGTCAGCTGACAGGGTTAACGAGTGTTTGGCCGAAATGAATATTCCTGTGGTAGCAAAGCCTCTTTTACCCCACCGGTGATCTATTGCAACCACTCACAGTTCCCACAAATCAAAATTAATCTAGTCCTTTGGGAACAGTTCAGAACATTCAACCGGTCGTGACGAAGGAACTGAAGACAGTGCCAGTTAAAGACTTCCAGTATTGTTTTGTTTAGTATATTTTCTCAAGTTCGTATCACTCGGATGGTTTGTGTGATAGGCGGCAAGTGGCCGGTCAGCTGCTTCCTTGTGGACTGTTGTTTCCACGATTTGCTTAAGATCGCACGCAGCATTCTTGTACAGCTTCCATCTTGGTTATTCTCTAGGCGTTTTGATAGGGTCCAAGTGGTGCAGCCATACAATAGTATTGATACAACTACGGCTTGGAAGAATTGTCACTTTAACTTGTTAGATCAGATTTTCATATGACCGATAGTCTGTTTATAGCAGACCATGCTTTCCCTATGCGTGCATTAACATCACTTTCTATGGATGGGATATTACTACCTAGGTACATGAATTGTTCTACCAGCTTTAGTGGCTTACCGTCGAGTGTAGTGACGCCCCCTTCCTTTTTAAAAGAGTTCACATAGAGACCGATGTTCCATACAAGACACTACTGGAGAAGCAAGAACGAACTCATAAGTGACATTCTCCTGTGGAAGCCAGGGCATGGGCACACCAGTGCGGACCGATCAGCAAAGACTTACATTAACCAGCTCTGCGCAGATACTGGATGCTGTGCTGAGAAACTGTCGAAAGCAATGGATGATAGGGACGGTTGGCGAGGGATTGTCATGGATATCCGCGCTGCTAACACAACGATTTTAATGATGATTGTTGTAATGGAATATTCCACACTCTCTCTCAGCCATGTGGTCTGACTATATATATATATATATATAGTGAGCACGGCATTATATTGGGCTTGGTTCGAAGATTAGTAGCGTGCCTCACTATTCCTTGTCTGTCTTATTGTATCTCTCTGCAATAAAACCCTCTATCTTAAATCTAAGAACGTTTTAACTGGTCCTTCCACTCGACTACAACTGTTAAACCTCTATTAATAATGGAGATTCGCTTCCGGTTTTTGTCTGTAATAAACATTACGTCACTGCTTACGTCACATTACCCAAAATCGTCATAACATAAAATAAATACACTCAAAATTTGAACATGCAACATTAGACAGTCCTCATTGTTTTTTAAAACAAGTTTTAATAAAGACATGACTGGTATTATATATCTATATATAGTTTGTTTTATTTTAATACATATTCAAAGTTTACATTTCAAATTGTTTTATTTTTAATCCTTTCATGAATTTGATGATTTTACTTACTTAGGGTACAAACTTGCTGACATTGAACTTTTTACGCCCACCCCTCAGGCAATATGTTTCAAAAATCTATTTTTACATCACCCGGAGGGTGTTTTTTATTTTGTACTAGTATCAATAACGTTGTATATCCAACATCGGGTATATAAACGGTGAGAGTTCATCTCGGTGTGTGTGTGTGTGTGTGAGAGAGAGAGAAGAGAGAGAGAGAGAGAGAGAGAGAGAAGAGAGAGAGAGAGAGAGAGAAGAGAGAGAGAGAGAGTTATTTTAGAGAGGGATGATCTTACTTTATTACTTGTTAACTTCGCTTACTTGTTGCTGGTTCTTGCTGACTGCTTCTGCTGATTCTTGCTAACTTGTCGTCCGCCATGTTCCTGTCTAGTCGACTTTCCTAGAGGTTGATTTCTTTATTAGATCTTCAATCTTCTTTACAAATTCTTCTAACTTCTGGGCTGGGCTTTGCTTGCTTTCAACATTTGATAAAACTAACAAGACTTTAAATTTGTTTGATCAAGCTTTTATTATTTATCTAGCCCATGATTTAATTCCGCGCGGTTGAGATCGACTCCAGAGCACATCTAAGCTCTCCGAAAGCCGGGTCGAAACTAAACTCTAAAACTAACTGTACTCACGTCTCTGTACCGGAGGTCAGTTGGAGGTCATCTAAAATCTCAATCATAACCCCCAACGGGTTATGGAAAATTACCCACCTCCGGTTTTAAATCTAACGAACTTTGTTTAGAACTAACTTACAGTTACGTTCACAATTCATAAACTCTCATGAATTGTAACAGAACCATGTCTGATTGGATCGCTTTTAAAGACACAGCAATGATAACGATGATGATGATGATGATGCTGATGATTTCCTTTAGGGAAGGTTTGACAGAGATAAATATTTAAGGTTAAGTTGATATTTTAAAAATTATCCGCCTCATGACTTTTTAGTACATTCGTACTGTTGTTAACAGAGGCGTGTTGTGATTTCACAAGACGGGTCTTAGTAGATCTTCTTTTGTTCGTGGTAGGGGAGCCGGTGGGTCGGAAGGGGAATGTACGTTCATTTTTTTGTGGCTGGGCACATGTATAGGAGCAAGTACTCTAATCAGCATTTGTTATCGACTACATACCAATGCAAATAAAGGGAGTAACATTTATAGCGAAGCATCCGCCCAACACTAAAAAGAAAAAGGAAATAAGTAAGTAAATAAATAAATAAATAAATAAATAAAAATATATAGCCATTGAACACAAGACGGAAAAGCGTGTTCGAAAACGTGCACTTCCTTATTGAAGACACCATGGTATTTTCCATCTCCCAGAAGCAATCATTGTGTCAGGGACGAATTTTGTCCGGTAATTATCCAGCTATTTAATATTAACGAAAAAAAAAAAAAAAAAAAGAAAAAAGAAAAGAAAAAAAAAAGAAAAAAGAAAAAAGAAAAAAAGAAACGCAACAAAACAAATCAACCAAAAAAAACAACAAATAAACAAACTAAAAACTATCTAGAACAAAAATATCTTATCACTTTTCGATGCGCTTATAGCATAACAATTATCGTCGTTGAAAATAGACCCGGATAACCGAGGTATGACATTAAACTTCTTTTTTTGCTTTGTATTGTTAGCTAAAATTTGAGGTACAATTGAGCTTCAGATACACTTATGGATTTTTGGGGAAAAAGATCCATATATATATATATATATATATATATATATATATATATATATATGTGTAAATAAATGGAAATTAATCCGACAGAATGAATTTAACATTTTGAAAAAACAATTAGTAATTATTATCTGCTGACAGAATCTGTTTCGACACCTTAGTAGAAGGTGCTCGTTGATGATGACCCTTCTACTAAGGTGTCGATTCTGTCAGCAGATAATAATTACTAATTGTTTTTTCAAAATGTTAAATTCATATATATATATATATAATATATATATATATATATATATATATATATTGGATCTTAGCCCTGAAGAGCATTAAGCGAAACTAATAGTAGGTTCGTCTGACTCATTAGATTTATCTTTATTATTTGCTCTACTTAGGTATTGAGCACTTTTTACTTATTAGCTTATTTTCCTAGCGGTTGTATGAATATATATATATATATCTTATATACATATATATACATATAAATTGTTTTTTCTTTTGGCCAAATACTGTACCAATAGATTACTTTTTGTTGGTACGACTATCTTGGTCTTTTCTTCCCCCCCCCCCAAATTTTTTCTGCCCGGTTGATGTTTGGTAGTATATTTTTACAATCAAACTATTTGCTGTTTTTTTTTCTCACCGCGAGGATTTACCAACACGCTTGTATATTAAATATATATATATATATATATATATATATATATATATATATATATGAGAAAAACCTGTCTGCAATAAAAAGAATAAGAGATTTTTTTATATAGAAAAGAGACATAAAGAAAGTTGAGACTGAAATTTGAATTATTTAAACATACTTGAAAATTGGCGATGTTCTAATTCTGAAGCTATGAGGAGTGTGCAGTACCCCTTCATTGCTATTATTCCCATGTCCAATCTGACCCAGAGTGGTACTACCTCTTAATGTCCAGTCAATGGGTTAAATAGAAAAAAATTGAGTATCCATTAAAAAAAATGAGTTAAAACCCAAGGGTTGACAAGCAGTAAGGTCCAACCAACCAACCAACCAGCCATCCAACCATTCAGTTTACAAATTCATCTTTCGGGATTGGCATCAGCTGCATAATCTCATCTATAATATGAAATCTTACTTTCAACCGATTACGGTCTAGTCACACTGAAAGGACCGGTTCCCACTAGATCACCGAAGTTAAGCAACGATGAGCCTGTTCAATACTTAGATGAGTGACCACTTAATCAACAGCAGGTACTGTAAGCAAGATTGGTACTCTGTTTATCAAAACATAACTTAATTCGTCATTAAATTATCCGGAAAGAGTTTCTGTCCCGTAAAACCACCAACCAACCACTTTTAACTGAGTTCACTCGGTAGAGAGTTCGGTTAGAAACCACAAGGTTCCAGGTTCGAAACCAACTCTCGCGTATGAGTAGCACAGGGATCTGTGCGGTAAAGTGAGGACTGCTGGTAGGTGTGGCGCTCCACCTCAGATGCAAAATCAATCTCCTTGGGCTAGCGCTAGTGAAAATGAGATAGACTCCCTCGCAGATTGGCTTATACTGACTTATAGGCCACCCCGACGACTTTTTTAGATTTTGGAAAAAGCTCGCAAACCAAATATGCAGATGTAGGGGGACTGACAGTTATAGGATATGCGATGTTTTGCTCCAAATGCCAGCAGGAAATATAAAAAGTAGGAAATGAAGATATTTAAAATAGTTGGGTAATTTATGTAGACAAATTTTGTTGAAAATAACAGAATCCGTGTTGTTTTGATGTTTTTTTTTTTTTAAAAAACATTTTTTTTCCTTTCAATCTTTCTAACAATTTTTCTTAATGTTATCATCTTGAATATAATTTATGAATTATCTGAAAGAATTATCATTCGCAGTCTAAATACTTTCGCTTTCTTCTCTTAACCATTACCAAGGGCGCAGCAGCCTGTTATTATTTATCTACATTTCTTATCTAGGTCATCATTGTTTTGTTTGTGTTGCTAAGGTGACGCTAAACAACGCTATATGTTCTCCCCATCCCCTGAGCACTTTGGAGGGGGGGGGTTCGTTGAATACTGCTAAATAAGCTTAAAGCTAATGCTCTCTTATAAAACGGATGGAGCACTCACTGGTGGCCGTTACATAAATACAGATGTATGTATTTATCCGTTAAAATCCCCCTTCCAGTCTGTAGGTGGTGATGAAACCTGGCTGATGATAAATCGATCGGATTGCCATCCCGGTTGGAGGTAGCCTGCTAATGTCTAGCTACACTGAAGAGACGTAATACGTCAAAACACGATGTCTGTGGATGAATAATTATATATATATATATATATTTATATATATATAATAGAGATTCGCTTCCGGTTTTTGTCTGTAACAAAAATTACGTCACTGCTTACGTCACATTACCCAAAATCGTCATAACGTAGAATAAATACACTCAAAATTTGAACATGCAACATTAGACAGTCCTCATTGTTTTTTTAAAACAAGTTTTAATAAATACATGACTATTATTATATATCTATATATAGTTTGTTTTATTTTAATATATATTTAAAGTTTACATTTCAAATTGTTTTATTTTTTAACCCTTTAATGAATTTGATGATTTTACTTACTTAGGGTACAAACTCGCTAAAATTGAATTTTTAACTCCCACCCCTCAGGCAATATGTTTCAAAAATCTATTTCTAAATCGCCCGGATGGTTGTTTTTTTAATTTTGTACTAGTATTAATAATGAAGATTCGCTGTCTATCTGTCTGTAACGAAAACTACGTCACTGCCTACGTCACAAAACCCAATACCGCCATACTCTAGCCCTTTTTCCAGTAACAAGAAGTTAACTAAAAGATTCACAAATAAATAAATACCTATGATTTTGTGTAAAATCTATGTGTATAATATTCAAAATAGTTGTCTAATTGATAATTAATAGATGCATGCAACATTTTATTTGCGGGAGACAGAACTTAGTTTCCATTTCAAATTGTTTTATATTTTTTACTCCTTTAATAAAATTGATGATTTTGCTTATGATACAAACCCTCTGACATTGAATTTTTAACTCCCTCACCCTCAGGTAATATCTTTCAAAAAATTATTTTTACACTGCGCGGAGGGTGTTTAATTTTGCTAGTATATATAATGTCCAATAACCACTTAATCCTTTCCGTTGAAGTGGTATTAGTAATTTATTTAAGAGGGCTCAAAATATCATAAACATAGAGCTATAATAATAATGTAATATATAATGATGTAAAGATGGGAACCGTGGTAGACCCATAACTCTTTTCTAGTGTTACTATCATAAATACTAGCAAGAATATGCGCCCTCAGCGCGTAAGTATTTAAGTTTTAATATAATGAGATATTTAAAATTAAAAAGATTAACAAAATTATATTATAATGCATATCAAAGGTTTACACTTATTCTAATTATATTTTAATTGGTTTCTATATAAAATCATTCATCGGATTGATTTTAATACGTTGGGGTAATAAAACAATACTATTAGAGATCAGTAACACCAAGTAATTATTTATTAAACCCAGTTT
>CM042149.1:15638464-15680964 GCA_023376005.1 Doryteuthis pealeii
TCACCGCCAGCATAACGCAATGATCATCTGTTTACAGATTTGATCTCTCTGGTGATTGTAAAGTATATACACAGATGTATGTATTTAACACAGTTAAAACACCGCTCCTTAAACAGCAAACGGATCGGACAGGCATAAAGTTCGCTTCTGGTCGGAGTTAGTTGTTGTGTCTAGCCACACTGAAGAGGATGACTATATATATATATATATTTATATATATATATTATATATAATATACCAAGCGTGTTGGTAGATCCTTGCGGAGAGAAAAAACCCGGCAGAGAGTTTGATTGTAAAAATATACTACCAAACATCAACCAGGAAGAAAAAAATTTTTGAAAAAAAGAAAAGACCAAAGATATTCGTACCAAACAAAAAATAATCTATTGGTATAGTATTTGGCCAAAAGAAAAAACAATTTATATGTATATATATGTATATAAGATATATATATATTCATATAACTGCTAGGAGAAGCTAATTTGTAAAAAGTGCTCGTAACATATATATATATATATATATATATATATATATGGATGCGATGGAAAGCGTCCCACTCTAAGAATACATTGGAAGGATTTCATTATAGGAGTTGATTCGAAAGTATTTTACCATAGATTTGCATTGGAGGTCATTTTACTATGGGAATGTATTAGCAAGCTTGTCTTGTGTATCATTAAACTGTATCTAATGGTGAATTTCCAGTTCTGGAGCTCTGGGGAATGTGTAGCACTTCTTCATCGACATCACTCCCAGGTTCACTCTGATCCGCAGTGGTAGTACAAATTATGATCCCATCTATGAGTTAAATAGAAAAATGAGCTTTAAAAACTATGTTAAAAAACTTGGGTTTACAAAAGAAATTTGAATACCTATTTAACATGAATAGAACAAAACGTCTTTGGTATAAAATTACCCAACAGGAGTTAATGTGCCGTAAAATACAACAAGGGAAACGAAACTGTTACGATTTTGTGGCCATATTTTAGGCTGCAGTTGAGAGCACCTTAGTGTTAGGTAAATCCTTTGGTTGTTCCTCGGTGTCCCTTAGTGTTGGGTAAATCTTTGGTTGTTCCTCAGTGTCCCTTAGTGTTGAGTAAAATCCTTTGGTTGTTCCTCAGTGTCCCTTAGTGTTGAGTAAAATCCTTTGGTTGTTCCCGGTGTCCCTTAGTGTTGGGTAAAATCCTTTGGTTGTTCCTCGGTGTCCCTTAGTGTTGGGTAAAATCCTTTGGTGTTCCTCGGTGTCCCTTAGTGTTGGGTAAAATCCTTTGGTTGTTCCTCGGTGTCCCTTAGTGTTGGTAAAATCCTTTGGTTGTTCCTCGGTGTCCCTTAGTGTTGGGTAAAAATCCTTTGGTTGTTCCTCGGTGTCCCTTAGTGTTGGGTAAAATCTTTGGTTGTTCCTCGGTGTCCCTTAGTGTTGGGTAAAATCCTTTGGTTGTTCCTCGGTGTCCCTTAGTGTTGGTAAAATCCTTTGGTTGTTTCTCGTCCCTTAGTGTGTTGAGTAAAATCCTTTGGTTGTTCCTCAGTGTCCCTTAGTGTTGGGTAAAATCCTTTGGTTTCCCTTAGTGTTTGGGTAAATCCTTTGGTTATTCCTCGGTGTCCCTTAGTGTTGGAGTAAAATCCTTTGGTTGTTCCTCAGTGTCCCTTAGTGTTGAGTAAAATCCTTTGGTTGTTCCTCAGTGTCCCTTAGTGTTGGTAAAATCCTTTGGTTGTTCCTCGGTGTCCCCCTTTGGTCCTGTGTAGTGTTTGGTAGAATCCTTTGGTTGTTCCTTGGTGTTCTTTAGTGTTTGGTAGAATCCGTGGTTGTTTCTTGGTTGTTGATCAGTTCGTCCGTGGTGAATACGTGCAAATCAACGGCTTTTAGGTTAGGTGATTAAGTAGCCACATATTCGAGCCTGTTGATTGGCTGGATTTAATCCACATGCCCACGAAAAGTCTATAAGTTTAAGTCGTGGTCCACAGCACACCTTTTATGTCGCAAATAAGGGCACCTCGCGTGGTGTAATGATTAACAATCTAGATTTGCAGACCATTGTTAGTGAGTTCGATTCTCATTAGGCGCCTCATACTTCTGGCCTTGTGCCACATCTAAGCAAAGCTTAGTAAATAACTATATGTACCAAAAAAGGGCACCTCACGTGGTGTAATGGTTTACAAGCTAGTTTTGCAGACCATTATTTGTGTTCGATTCTCACTGGGTGCCCCATAATTTGGCCTTGTACCACACCTAAGCGAAGCTTAGTAAATAACTATATGTAGCAATTAAGGGCACCTCACGTGGTGTAATGGTTAGAAAGCTAGATTCGCAACCAATTGTTAGTGAGTTCGATTCTCATTCGACTCCCAATAATTCGGCCTTGTGCCACATCTAAGCTAAGCTTAGTGAGTAAATATATGTACCAAATAAGGGTACCTCACGTGGTGTAATGGTTAGCAAGCTAGATTTGCAGACCATTCTTAGTGAGTTCGATTCTCATTGGGCGCCCCAAAATTTGGCCTTGTGTCACATCTAAACTATGCTTAGTAAATAACTATATATCCCAAATAAGGGCACCTCACGTGTTGTAATGGTTAGCAAGCTAGATTTGTAGACTGTTGTTAGTGAGTTCGATTCTCATTGGGCGCCCCAAAATTTGGCCTTGTGTCACATCTAAACTATGCTTAGTAAATAACTAAATGTCCCAAATAATCCAACTGAAACCTAAAAAAGGCCTTTATCATAGGAAGGCATTAAAAATTATGTTACTATAGAAATACATTACAAAGAGTTTTAATGTATGCATACTTTGGATAGAGTCTTGTTATATCGTTTCTAATATTTTGTTAACTTATATAAGAATAATAGGTTAAGCTAAGTAACACGCCCAATAATAGTAAACACCATGTGCCACATTTTTGGTTAAATAATAGTACAATGACAACTAAATGTCTCAGTAAAGGTTAGAAATGATAAAAACACGTGTTTTACCCTAAACTAACGTTTAAAATGTCTGATAAAGTATGAATAGGATTTCTTTTGAAAAATACGAAAGATAAAATAGATTTTTCTTTTTACATTTGTGACATAGCATTAATGAACAAATTAGAATTGAAAATATTAAATGTCAAGTGGTGGCAGCATGTTTCAAACAGGACCATCCTGAAGAGAACTAGACTCCCTGACATTCACGACATACTTGTCCAGCGCAACCTGAGATGGGCTGGCCACTTAAACAGGCTTGAGGATGACAGATTGACAAAGCAGGATGACAGATTGACAAAGCAGATTCTATACTCTGAACTAAAGAGAGGGATCACGTGGAATCGGTTGACCAAAACTCAGGTAAAAGACAACATCAACAAAAATCTAGAGGACTTTAACATCTCCATAGGCAGTTGACAAGACACAACCAGAGACTTAACATATTGGAGGAAATGGATTCGCTTTGTGTCCTCATCGGATACGATAGACAGCAAGTAAGAATTGAAAATCTAACTCTCATAGTTCAAAGCATTATTAATTTTATCAATAAATGTTTATATGTACGTTTGAGTTCTCAATTTTGGTTGAATTCCATCAAAGAAACACTTGATATCATCCACACACACACACACACACACACACACACACATATATATATATATATATATATATATATTATATATATATATTGTGTGTGTGTGTGTGTGTGTGTATGATATTCAAGGTGTGTTAAAAAAGTATCGATATTTTTTGTACTTTTCTGCACACCTTGTATTCTGAAAAATATTATTCATTATTTTTTTCAGAATACAAGATGTGTTAAAAAAGTACCAAGTTTAAAGGTGTATTTACCAAGATAGAAATGAAGAATGAATGGAACGATATTTTTTTTCAGAATAAAAGGTGTGTCAAAAAGTACAAAAATATCGATAATTTTTTGACACACCTTGTATATCATCAACCTATATACGCACACATATACACATGTATGTATAACTACTTGTATATATATATATTATATATATAATATATATATATATATATATATATATATATATAGTGTGTGTGTGTGTGTGTGTGTGGGTGGATGATATATATTACTATAAACGATTAATCCATGAAATAAAAATACTTCACCTCAGAAATTGAGGCAATAATCGGAAGGTCGTAGTGTGCATCGACCGAAAAATAATTATCCAAATAATCAAGGTGAACATTAAAGCTCGATGATTCATGGGTTCATCTCATTTCAAATGCGCACCAATTCTTTGATAGATTAAAAAAGATTAAAAAAAACAAGTTCCGTTTTATGGAGCCAATCTCACCTTGGATATGCTGAGCGTAGGGTGTGTCTAGACAAGGTCAAAGATGAGCAACTGTTGAAAGAAAGAAAGAAAGAAAAAGAAAAGGGAAGAAAAGAAAAGAAAAGAAAAGAAAAAAAAAGTTCTTTGGAATGTCTAAATGCTGAAGAGGAAATCACCAAATATAAATAAAACGTAGGCGCGTATGCACTATGTACATAAGCAGAACAGACGTAGTGTAGTTCATTTCGATAATGGATAGTTAGATGTTCACATACCTGCTCATGGGCTTCGACGCGAAGAACCTGGATATGTAAAGAAGAGTTAGATTACCATGTATCTGGCTGATTGAGTATATATATATATGAAGAAAGAAATGGATATAAAATCCGACAACTTTACATACACACACACACACACACACCACACACACACACACACAAACATATATATATATATATATATATATATATATTATATATATATATGTAAAGAAATAGCAAAAGATTTAGAGGATTAGCGAAATGTTATTTCTTTACTTATATATTTGCTCTGTGACTCTAACTTTAAGAGCACGCATTGAGCTCTCAAACTGCGACAGGTTTTAAAAAAAAAAACTCTTGTGTCGTAAGGAAGATTTCTTCTCTAGACTTTTGGATTATATATATATATATATATATATATATATATATATATATATATATTAATAAGTAAATCCCCAGGTTAGTTGGTGTTAGGAATGATTCTCTGTCTGTATGTCTGTCTGTCTGGTTTCTCTCTCGCTCTCTCTCTCTCCCTCTCCCTCTCTGTCACTATATACATATATATATATATATATATATATATATATATATATATATATATATATATATATACAGAGAGAGAGAGAGAGAGAGAGAGAGAGAGAGAGAGAGAGAGAGAGAGAGAGAGAGAGAGAGAGAGAGAGAGAGAGAGAAGGGTGATCTTATTTTTTTACCTATATATTTTTATTTTTGGTTACAGTATATAAATGCTATAATAATAATAATAATAATAATAATAATAATAATAATAATAATAATAATAATAATAATAATAATAATAATAACATCGCCAACGGAATTAACACCTGGCCTGTCCCTCTCGTAAGATCCAGAGAACTTTTCTTAAAATGGACAAAGGAGGATCTCCGACAGATGGATCAGATGACAATGAAATTGATGATAATGCACAAGGCATTACACCCTAGAGATGACATATACAGACTATCTGTGTCCGGAAATGTAGGAGGAAGAATTCACGACAGCATGGTGGATTGCGTAGATGTAACAAATCGAGAACTCAAAGGATAAACTAAAAAGAGCAAAGAATGATTAATTACAGCAGGCAGTAACAGCAACTGCAACAGATAGAGAAACATAAAAGTAGAAAAAACTAAAAAAACAGAGATGAAAAAAGAAAACAACAATACGGATACTTCAAGCGATAAACATGAGAGATTGTCACGTGAAGACCTGGACATGGATAAAAATGAAAAATTAAAAAAATGAATGTATTATAATAGCAGGCCACAGAAAAAAACAGATATAAACATTTTTGGTTAAATAATAGTACAATGACAACTAAATGTCTCAGTAAAGGTTAGAAATGATAAAAACACGTGTTTTACCCTAAAATAACGTTTAAAATGTCTGATAAAGTATGAATAGGATTTCTTTTGAAAAATACGAAAGATAAAATAGATTTTTCTTTTTACATTTGTGACATAGCATTAATGCACAAATTAGAATTGAAAATATTAAATGTCAATTGGTGGCTGCATGTTTCAAACAGGACCATCCTGAAGAGAACTAGACTCCCTGACATTCACGACATACTTGTCCAGCGCAACCTAATAATGGTTGTTTGTATAGAAAAAATATTGGTTCCTATAATACATTTTTTATTTCCATTAATATTTGTTTAAAAGTCACTTCTGATGGCCATTAAACTTGATGTCAAGTCACATTCTATTTATAAAAGTTATATACTTATTTGTAAATATAGGGAAGTATCTTATTATATTATTATTTGTTATCTCCTTTGTGAAGTTACAATTATTGAAGTGAGTGTAGATACAGACCCACATGCTAATCATTAGTGACTTGCAAATTGTATTAGAAATTAGTTTATTCTCTAAGTTAGATCATCTATAAATTAATACTTGTGTTCCTTAATTGTATGACCAATATCATCTTGCAACACGCTCTGGTTAAAAATAAGACCGTCCAAATTGTCCAAGATAAAATGCAAAAATGTAAATCCTGATTATCTGGTGTCGCTTATCCGCCAAATTTTTAATTCTTATGACTGTTATCACTTCACATGACTCATTCTCCCCTTTTAAAAGGGGAGGAAGCCCCAGTATGCTCAAAATGCAAGGGACAGCTCACTATTAAACACCCCAGCTCACGTTCCCTGTCAGTGGGTGAACAATCCAACGCTTGGCGAATTCTGCTTCACAATGATAGGAAGAGCCGGCATCGAAGATTCAAATAGCGACCTCGCTACGAACGCTTGGCTGCCACAAGCCAGTTATCCCCGTGGTAACTTTTCTGACACCTCTTGGTTGGACGGAGCTCTCCCATAGGAAACTTCAACAGTCTCAGACAAACCCGCACCAAATACTACCAGACAACAAACTTAAAAGACCTTTTTTAAAATACAAACCCAGAAGACATTTTCTAAAAGAGAAGCAAGATCTAACTAAACATAACCGAATACTACCATAAAACCGCTACCCTAAAGACTGAAATCCATATGTGAAAACATTCTATATAACCTTTTCTGGAATTAAATGTTCCACAGAGGTTGATATGCCGTTAAACAAAACTCGAACTCAAACAAAATAATGACATAAGGATTATTATATCAGAGCGAATATAGATAAGACGCAATAGAATTGCAAATATAGGATATATATATTTAAATATATATATATAGATATACATTTTTAATATAGATGGGACCCTAACAAGTGGTAGTACCTGTTAGGGTCCCATCTATAGTATAAAAGTGAGTATTAAAAATGCGTTAAAAAAATTTTTTTTTGAAAATATATATTTTTAAACGCATTATAATACTTACTTTTATACTTAATTAACCCATAGGTGGGACACTAACAGGTACTACCACTCCTGCTTACAGTGAACCTGGATTCAATTGCGATGAAGGGGTACTCCACACTCCTCAGAGCTCCAGAATTGGAACTTCACCACTAAATGCGGTTTAAAGTAATACCAAGGACACTAGGACCCTCAGCCACTGCCTTTTAGCACATATATAATAAAAAGGGTTGGGGTTTGCCATAAGGGTAATATGGTTGGGGCAATCATGTAGGTGCTAGGGCTTGACGTCTAACATAAGTAAGTGTCAAATTGGAATGTTGCATGACATGGACTGCTTAGCCATCAGGATTACATCCTTAAGCATCATGGGTCGCCACCCACGGCAAACAGACGGCCCCATTTGGGTGGTTACCCCTCTGCAGAGATGCTGTTGGTGTATTCTACAGACTTAGAATATAGGACGAAATGGTTAATCACATAATAAGCAAATGCAGTTAAACTAGTAGAAATGGAGTGCAAGGTTAGGCACAACTGAGTGGGGAAAGATGATACACTGAGTGTTACATGATTATTAGATACCTAATATTTATGTGCAATAATGTAGAAACAAGATGGCGTTTTAAGTGCAGCTGATGGCCTTGAGGAATGAGTGACAGCGTTGACCTCAGTCCTCACCCTACCTTCCGGGGATAGCTGTGAGAACCAGTAGAGAAGACCCTATCTTCCGGTTTAGATAGTAAGTAAGTTTCAGTCAGCTAGAAGGTAGCAGCGAGCTCGAAGGGGTAAGTCGCGTTCTACGGGCGTCCTCTCATCTGCACAGATTGTCTGGTTGGGGATTTGAAAATAAAGTAAGATCAAAGCAAATCGGAGTCTTGTGTTATTACCTCTAAAAACTAACAAGGACACAAGGCTTCTGATAAAGGAAATCCCCAATGGAAGACCAGACCCGAAGTCCCCAAGAAAGTAGAAGATTCCAGACCAAGACAAGATGATAGAAAATACCAAAGACGGCCAGAAGAATAGAGCAAGAAAGAAGTAAGTGAAGAAGTAATGAAGAGGGTATACAACATGAGAATTGTGCAAGAATTTAACTCTTTGCCTACCAAATTTCCTCCAGGTTGTACCCCAATTTCGTAGTGTTTTTTACCTGTATGATGGGATATTTCAAAGTTCACTATCTGTTATCATCAGAAATGATTCTATTCAAATATTCACAAAGTGATTTTTTAGTGTAAACAAGTGAGATGTGTAAGAGCCGCTGCCGGTGGTCTACGGTAGGATCGCAGTGGTGGGAGAGCCACTGTCTAAGGCGATAAGACACATACAATTCTCTGGGATTTTGATATACAGACGAATCCCTCAATCCCGTCCAGAATACCAGGTCTAATGTTGATTAACAAGAAGAGAACTCATCTCGCGGATTTTGCTGACGGTTACAGAGTAATAATGAAAAATAAGTAAAATATTTTTTAAAATGACTAGACCTTGCCAGAGTACAAAAAAATCAACTAAGAACACCCACTGCAAAAAAAAAACAAAAACAAAAGACAAAAACAAAAAGACAAAAACAAAAAACAAAAACAAAATAAAAACATTATGGTGAAGATGATACTAATTGTAGTTGGAGCCTTTGGAAAGACCTGCAAGGGTTTAGACAAAAAAAACTGGAGAAATTGTATATCAGAGGAGGAATACAGACCATCCAGACAACATATTTTTACGATAGGCTAGAATACTCAGAAGAGTCCTTGAGAATTGAGGAGGCTTGCTGTCACTTATACTGCAGAGTGAAAAACTAACAAGGAGTGATATAATTATAAATGAATCGATAAAATTCTGGAATTTCGGTTTCATAATAAATATAGAGCGTACTTTTGATGATGTCATTCCAAAGTTTTCAAACTTGTCGGAAACAAATATAAAGGAATGAATGTTTATAAAACGACATTAAAATGGACATTTGATTCAACTGCAGGTATAACGTCGTGCTCATGACCATTCTTGTTTGAGTTCAATCGGGATTGGATGTCATACATCTTTCTTTCATCTTATATGACTGTGTTGCCATGCGTAAGTCTCTTTTTCCTTTCTCTCTCTCTCTCACGCTCTCTCTCTCTCTCTCTCTCTCTCTCTCTCTCTCTCTCTATATATATATATATATATATATATATATATTATATATATATAGGTGAATGATATCAAGTGTTTCCGAGATAGGATTCAACTAAAATTGAGACCTCAAACGTATATATAAATTTTTTGTTTTTTTTGTTTTGTTTTGTTTTACGGCATATCAACCTCAGTGGGTCATTTAATGCCGACAAAGTTGTGAAATAAATTCATTCTTAATGCATAATACAATTTTGTTTATAAACTCATGTTTTTCTATTTAACCCATAGATGGAACCCTAACATGTACTACCACACCGGGTCAGAGTGGACCAGGGAGCAATGGTGATGAATGGGGTGCTCCACATTCCCCAAACCTCCAAAACAGAAACCTCGCGATCAGATAGAGTTTAACGTCATTCTCAGAACATGTAGACCCGCAGCCACCGCCTTCTAGCAAACATATGATAAAAAGGGACTGGGGGTTGCCATAAGGGCAATAGGGTTGGGAAAATCATATAGGTGGTAGGGCTTGACATGACCAGCCGATTGATCGGAGGGGGCCTCTCCGCCCGCCCGTCTAGCCCAAGATAGGGCCAAAGTGGAGTATTGCAAGTCATGAACTGCTCATTCACCTGGGTTCTATCCTTAAGCATCACGGGTCACCACCCACGGCCAACAGGTGGCCCCATTGGGGGAGTCTTATCCCTCTGCATAGGTGCAGTCGGTGCATTCTAACGCCCTAGCAGACAAGGTGGTAAATGTTTTGTGTACATATAAATAACTGTGTATGTACATATCTTTATATATAGATGTGTAATTTATGAAATCAGACTTAAAGAGCCAAAGTTAGCCGAAATAAATCTATTTCTGATTAATCAAGGTATTCATTCATATCAGTCATATATATATATATATATATATATATATATATATATAATATATATATTATTTAAACAGATGAATAACAATGACTACCACTCGCTTTTCTCGTTATTCTGTGATAAATAATTTCTTATCACCTTCCATATACCAATAAATGCCCTGAAGATGATCTAATTAATAGATCGAAACACTGCAGCGTCGGCCAATAAAATCAGCACTTAACCCATTTAAACCTGTGTTTTTTCATTTTTCTTAATATACTACATAGACATATATATATATATACATCAAACAAATAAATAAATAGATAAATACATAGATAAATAAATAGATAAAAATAATAAAATTGAAATTGATTGAACAACGCGTGGCGTTATAAAAAAAGCACCGACGAGATGCGTGTTTATAACGTACAAAAAAAAAAAAACAAAAAAAAAAACGACACAAGAACGCGTCCATTTCTGAAAATGTCTCTGATGATAAAGTTACTTTGAAATCGATAAGACTGAACATCATTTTTATTTTATACGCATTGTAATTGCTTTCCTAACATAAATAAATAATAACATACTTAACAATGCTTCAATCAAATTACCAAATACTATTATATATATTATATATATATATATATATATATATATATATATATATATATAGCTCTGTCGGTAGATCTTAGAATACAGTGTGAACTAGGTGAAACACCAAATTTCATTCAGTAATAATGATCCAATTCTAATTCTCAATCTCCTTTTCTTTCCCGTCCTGTCGGCTGGGGCGTTAGAATGCACCAACTACACCTCTGCAGAGGGGTAAGACTCCCCCAATGGGGCCACCTGTTGGCCGTGGGTGGCGACCCGTGATGCTTAAGGATGGAGCCCGGGTTGATGAGCAGTTCATGACATGCAATACTCCACTTTCGCCCTATCTTGGGCTAGACGGGTGGTCGGAGAGGCCCCCTCCGATCTATCGGCTGGTCACGCCAAGCCCTAGCACCTATATGATTTTCCCAACCCTATTGCCCTCATGGCAAGCCCCAACCCCTTTTTATCATATGGGTGCTAGGAGGCGGTGGCTGCGGGTCTACATGTCCTGGGAATGACGTTAAACTCTATCTGATGGTGAGGTTCCAGTTTTGGAGGTTTGGGGAATGTGGAGCACCCTTTGTCCATTCTGACCCGGAGTGGTACCTGTTAGGGTCCCATCTATGGGTTAGATAGGAAAATGTATTCATAGAAAAATTGTATTATCCATTAAGAATTAATTTATTTCAACTTTATCGGCATTAAATGACCCACTGAGGTTGATATGCCGTAAAACAAAACAAACCAAATCCTTCTCTCTCTCTCTCTCTCTCTCTCTCTCTCTCTCTCTCTCTCACTCACACACACATACACACACACACACACACCACATACATTCTACTCGTATAGAGGGTTTTGTAAACATGTATATCCCCAAGCAGAACTATACTTTCGAGCCAAATGCAATTCTATGGATTCAGTTGAATTTGCAGTGTTTCTCATTCCTTTCATTGTTCTCATTCTTTTATCTTTTTGGCTCGGGATGTGCACTGACGTTTTTACCTTTACCGCTAACCTTGAAAATATATACCAGACATGGAACCACTTCTTCAAGAACACTCTATTCATACCATATATCTTTTCTTTGTCTAAACCAGTGTTTCTCAACCTTTTTTCTTTTTTTTGGGGGGGGGGGCGTGCCCTTCAACGACAATGAAAATATACATGTATAAGGAGTGTACTTCGGTATTCTTCGGTTGCTGAATATTCATATATTTGATTACAAACACACACGCACATGCATACATAAACACATACATACACACGCACACCCACATATATATATATACATTTTTTTTATTTTCCAATCTCATTCATTTAGCAACACACACACGCGCACACACACAACACAAAACACACACACACACACACACACACACACACCGAAAACACACACACACACACACACACACACGCACACACACACACACACACCACACACACACAAACACACACACACAATGAGAGTGAAAAATAGAAAAAAATGAGGATCTTTTGCTGATCTTTTGAAAGTGTTTCGATTAAGATTCACAGTATCAAAACACTTAGTGTCGGTATATTTTGTCAAATAACGATTTCTCAAAATATTGTCGGATTCTTTTGCACGTTTCATGCCTATATATATATATATATATATATATATATATATATATATATATAAAAAGAACTTCCGCAAAATGGATTATGTCTTTAGAAAAATTTTTTTTAGTATTTTTATCTTACATATGCGACACGTCTTTCAGATCTTCTGGTATCTTCATCAGATATATATATATATATATATATATATATATATATATATATATATATATATATTATAATTGGACCGCCCTGTTGGCTGAGGTGTTAGAATCCACCGACAACACTTTTGCAGAGTGGTAAGACTCCCCCAAATTGGGCCACTTTTTGGCCGTGGGTGGCGACCCGTGAGTGTTAAGGATGGAACACAGGTGGATGAGCAGTCCATGACATGCAATACTCTACTTAGACTCTTAATTAGGCTAGACGGGCGGTCGGAGAGGCCCCCATCTGATCAATCGAGAATCTTTTTAAAAATAAACTATGATCGACAGGAAGTCTTGCTACTGCAATATGTAAATAACAGAATTTAAATGTCCAAACTTCATTTAGTTGTCTGACTAAAATATTTATTCCCTTATTCAAAGATTACGACTTAAGATTATAAGTATTTCTTCAAACTGGTGGGCTAGAATATTAATATCATTATTATGATACAATAAAGTATTATTGATATTATATAGTATAATTGATTAGTTAGGGGTAGGGGTATCAACCTGAGCAAATGAACAAACATTTCAAACTATTTCTCTGAATTTTTGAGATGAGGCTTGATAATTAGTATTATTTGGACACATAGCCTAGTGAATAAAGGAGTTAAGTTAAGACAGTTCTAAGGTACAGTTATCTCTAGATTGCAGGTTAGATCTTGGTCAGAGGCAGCAGTAACATAGAATAAGAATTAACACAGCTTAACACCCCAGCTATAGTTAGCGGAATGAGAACAGGATACCCGTGGACTGAATAAAGGGTTAGGTTCAAAGTTCCGTAATGGCTCCCGATTACGACAAGAAGGTTCCCGAGTCCCAGAATGTTCTCGTGTCCGACAAGAAATATCTGAAGAAGGCCGGAGGGTATATCGGCCGAAACGTTGTACAGATAACAATGAAAATGAGGACAATAGTCCGAATAATACAATTAATACTAAAAAATAATACCTTTAAGCGATTAAAAAAACAACTTTTCAGGAAAATATATGACAATGTTAATAAAATGTAACTGAGTAAGTTATGAAGCAGATCCACACTTAAGTATAGGAGGAGGATTACTCAAATTAGTTTTGTCTAACCAGAAGAGAAGCCCTTTGGTTTGAATTCAGAGTTTTCCTTCTGCAAGACCGGTTGCTTAAATAAGGTTAAAGAGTCCTGCTTTTCCTACTATTTGCCCATAACTAGAGGTAGAATACTTTCCCAAGAGTTTTAATGGTATGCGAAATGCAAACTGCCGTGTCCAAGATTTGAACTCATACCCCTGTGTCCAATTCCTATGACAGTAACCATTACATCACGCACCTCCACATATATCCAGCAACATCGTGTAATTTGACTCTGACGGAAAGAACACTTACCAACCAAGAATTTGTACTAAGGAATCGTTTTATTGGCACTATAAACAGGTGCAATCTAAGTCATGCTCTTATATTTATATATATATATATATATATATATATATATTTACAATTTTATATTGAGTAAAAACTTAAACACCCGTCATGCGTTGAGTTCCCCATATGACTTGAAATAATCTTCCTATATGTCGATGTGAAAGAAAAGAATCTCTCCTCTCTCTCCTTCTCTCTCTCTTTCTCTTTTTCTCTCTCTATGTATATATATATATATATATATATATATGTGTGTGTGTGTGTGTGTGTGTATATTCAAAAGATATATATATATATATATACATGGAAGAAAAAGAGATCCTCAATAGAACTATACTCCCTACCAAGCCATATGGTCTTTTGTATATATATATATATATATATATATATATATATATATATATATATATATATATATATATGTGTGTGTGTGTGTGTATCTGTCTGTCTGTCTGTCTGTCTGTTAATTTCATGTAAAAACAATTCTGTATTTATTTTGACATATTTCATCATACTGTTAGAAAGCTTTGTATAGTGGATCAGGCCTGTCAAATAAAACGATGTTTTGTGTTGTCCCCCCCCACACACAAATTGATCGCCAACTCAGCATGTGAGTAGCACATGAATCTGTGCGGTAAAGTGAGGAGCTGATGTTAGGTTTGGCGCTCCGACTCAGACGCCAAAACAATCTCCTTGGTCTAGCGCTAGGGCTATATACCGACTTTTGGCCACCCGACGACTTTACTAATTAGATAAATGATCGGAAAGAATATTATGTTAAGTAAAATAGATCTACTTTTTACTATTAGACCACAGCGCATATATATATATATATATATATTATATATATATATATATATATATAGAACTAGAGCATTGGCTAATGTCCCAGAAATATATTCTAGTAATCCACACTCTTGCTCCACCTTTGGACTTCTTTGCAAATCATTGGCAAGGCTGAAAGGTCACCTGCGATTAACACAGAAAGTTAAATGAAAGAGGTTGTCAGAACCTCATCAACGGGAGAGTCCACCATATATATATATGTGTGTGTGTGTGTGTGTGCGTGCGTGTGCGTGTGTGAAAGTGAGGAACCGAAGGCGGGAAAAATATATTTTTTTAATCTGTCGGTGTTTGCCTCTTAATATAGAACTTAGATATATCAATAGATTTTTCATACAACTATATTCTAACGATGATGTCAATAAATATCAAAATAACGACTTCCTTTATTGTTCATCAAACATTGATCACCACGAAGTGTTGGTTTTATGTATTATTTGATTGGTTTATTTTATTTGTTTAATGACATATCAATTCCTTATGGGTTATTTAATGTTGAAATAAGATTAATTTTGAAATGTTTAATCGTGATTATAAGTATATTTCTAATGTCTAATTTAAAAAAAATGGTACTCTGTAATCAATTGTTTGTTTTTGTATCTTATCTCTATTTATACTATCAAAAAACAAAAAACAAAAAATAGAAAAACAAACAAACAAACAAAAACAAACACAAAAACAAAACACTCCCGGGGCGGTGTAAAAATCAATTTTTGAAAGATATTGTCTGAGGGGAGTGGAAGTTAAACATTCAATGTCAGAGGGTTTGTATCATAAGTAAGTGAAATCATCAATTTTGTAAAGGATTAAAAAACACACACACACACAAAAAAAAAACAATTTGAAATGGAAAATTACTTCTGCCTCCCTCCCTCAAATAAAATGTTGCGTGCATCTATCAACCATTGATTAAATAAATATTTTGAATATTCTTCGCATAAATTTTACACAAAATTGTAGGTATTTACTTATTCGTTAACTTTTTAGTTAAGCTCTTGGTACTGAAAAAAAAATGACTATTTCTTGTTTGTAAATAATTTTCTCGTAAATCTCTATGCGTTAGATAACTTTAGATATATATTAAAATGAAACAAACTGTATAAATATATAATACCGGGCATGTATTTATTAGAACTTGTTTTGAAAAAACAATAACGACCATCTAAGTTTGCCATACTCAAATTTTGAGTGGATATAATATAAGTTTGTTCTTTATTCTATGTATAGACTATTCTGAGTAATGTGACGTAAGTAGTGATGTAGTTTCGGTTACAGACAAATTAAGACCGAATTTCCCAACGAATAGATGAAGTCTCCTTAGGGGAGTTAAATTTAAAACAAATGACTTGATATCTATACATATATAAAGGGCAGTTTTGTGTATGTATGTCCGGAGGAAACTACGAAAATAAAACAATTAGCGACAAAATATATGTAGGTGCACATTCACTATCGCCAGATCTTGCTTTTTGAGCAAAAAAATTATTTGATTTATATTCGTGAAGATAATTAAAAAATAAAATTTAAATGATAACATCATAGATTTTTTTTGCACTTAAAAGTAGACATTACTTTTTTCTTTTAGAGTGGCTGGATCAACGCAAGGTCTTTTTAATTTGGGGATTTTAATGGGACATCCCTTGGGGATCCACCTCACGATTCAGTCATAAATGATCTGCGAGACTAGCCTTTTTAAAAAAAAGATTTTTTTGCACTTAAAAGTAGACATTACTTTTTTCTTTTAGAGTGGCTGGATCAACGCAAGGTCTTTTAATTTGGGGATTTTAATGGACATCCCTTGGGGATCCACCTCACGATTCAGTCATAAATGATCTGCGAGACTAGCCTTTTTAAAAAAAAGATTTTTTTGCACTTAAAAGTAGACATTACTTTTTTCTTTTAGAGTGGCTGGATCAACGCAAGGTCTTTTTAATTTGGGGATTTTAATGGGACATCCCTTGGGGATCCACCTCACGATTCAGTCATAAATGATCTGCGAGACTAGCCTTTAAAAAAAACCCTCTACCCAGGTGACACCAGGTAGTCGCTTCTAGTGTATAAATATAATTAATATAATCAATATTTTCATATGAGTATCTGAGTATATCTATAAGTGTTTGTATGTATATGCGTATGATTTGGGGAGTATGTGTGAGTGTACAATGTGTGAGTGTGCAATGTGTGAGTATATGTACCAATATGTGTGCGTTTCCGAGATGCGACATGTATATGTACATGTGCATGTATGCGCGCACAATTGAGTGCACTTGTATATGTATTTACCCAACCCCTCCACACGATCAAGATGTGACAGAAGATCTATATTAAAGCGGAGTTTAATAGGTCTGAATTCAGAGTTTTTCTTCCACTAGATTGAGCCCAGACTATCCTACTATTTACCCATTGTTGGGTGCATACTTTTCACAAGAGTAATTAGTGCTATGGGAAATGCACACAGCTTCATCCTAGATTTGAACTCATTTCGACGTGTCCAAGAAGGAACCCTCTGAATTCCAACCTTTCAAGCTCCGCTTAAGAAATTGACCTTGTGCCACATCCTGCTCGTGTGGAAGGGTGGGATTTCATGGTTTATAACTAATATATAATATATATATATATATATATATATATATAATAATATATATAAAATGTTTTTGCAGAAACACCAGAGGAATTAAAGGTATCCTGACGAGAGCAAAGAGCTTGAAACCTTGGGTAGAAGCCTAAAAAACAGTTATATTTAATAATTAAATAAATAAATAAATAAACCTCCTACAACTTGTAGTTGAGCACTATGATTTCCTCATTTCATCTCGGAAAGATTTACCTATATATATATATATATATATATATATATATATATATATATATATATATATATATATATATATATAATTAAAGATTATATATGGATTTAATATCTCGTTACTATCAGTTTCATGCTTACTGAAATCATCAGAGGAGACTGTCAAAATGTTAGGATTTTAAGATAAAAAAAAACGGTGTTTTTTAAAAGATTTTTAAATCTTAACATTTTGACCGTCTCGTCTGATGATTGCAGTACGCATAAAACTAATAGTAACGAGATATTAATATCCATAATATTAATATTTGATTGTAAACCTGCTCTGCTATTTTAGCATTGAGCACCTTTATATGCCAATACTTTTCTCATTCGTTCTCTATTCAATATATATATTATATATATTATATATATATATATATATATATATTAGGCTAATCTTTATTATATATACTAGCAAATATGCACCCTCCGGGTGCAAGTATTTAAGTTTTAATGTAATAAAATATTGTATTAAATTAGAAAGGCTAATGAAACTAAATAAGAATACAGATAAAAAGATTTGAAACAGAGGGAGTATAATAAAAGATTTGAAACAGAGGGAGTATAATAAAAAATGGAACAACTGAAACTTACTCTTCCATCACTCTCGTCTTTCATTGTTATTTTTTCTAATTTAAGTATTTAGTTACAAGAGGAAGTAAAGAATAAAATGACAGTTATTTTATCTTGTTAATGGATTTCATTTAAGATTCATTGAAGAGATTTTTTGCTTATATTCATTAAAATAAAACCAACAGTTAGAAATCAATAATACTAAGCACATATTTATTAAATTCGATTTTTTAATATTAATATGCAAATTAGCCTTCCCGTTCACACTGTAAACCGCTATTTTGTTGTATATATAAATATAATTGCATGTTGTCAATATGTAGACATAGTTAACAGTATTAATAATGTAAGACAATTTTATTAATAATTGAGGTTTAGATAAAAATAAAATCATGGAGAATGTGATGTCAATAACTAAGAGAAGTATATAGTTTCGGTTACAGACAGAAAAACACACAATCTCCATTATAATAATATATATATATATATATATATATATTATTTGGGCTTGTTTATTGTTTTATATTTTTCACATTTTAGTTTGAGTGTTCATGTGTGAATAATGCATGCAGATATATATATTATATATATATATATATATATATATTATAATATATAATATTGCTGCATGTGGATGCGCTCGCGTCATTGCAGCTGTATGTATGTATGTATGTATGTATGGTCTATGTAGTTCTTTGTTGGACCACACACCCTAGCATGTCCATGTGCTGGTTTCTATTGGGGGTAAGTAGCTTATGAGTTCATCTTTACTTCTCCAGTAGTGTCCAACATGTCTTATTCGCTTTTTTTATTGGTAGGGGGGCAAGTGACCGTACCGCTTCTTCTCTGTGTTGTGTTGTTTCCATTTGTTCAAGATCGCACGAAAGAATTTTTTCCAGGTGCTTTGTCAAGGTCCAAATGGTGCAGCCATACAGTTTTGTGCAGATACTGGATGCTACACACAGGACCTGTGCCCTGTCGGCTGGGCGTTAGAATGACCCGACCGCACCTCTGCAGAGGGGTAAGACTACCCCAATAGGGTCACCTGTTGGCCGTGGGTGGCGACCCGTGATGCTTAAGAATAGAACCCAGGTGGTTGACCAGTCCATGACTTGCAATACTCTACTTTGGCCCTTTCTTGGGCTAGACGA
Organism: Doryteuthis pealeii; assembly: GCA_023376005.1. Classification (NCBI taxonomy): domain Eukaryota; kingdom Metazoa; phylum Mollusca; class Cephalopoda; order Myopsida; family Loliginidae; genus Doryteuthis; species Doryteuthis pealeii. The sequence continues at coordinate 15,657,979 of CM042149.1, forward strand.
GCGGTCGGAGATGCCCCCCCTATCAATCGGCTGGTCACGTCAAGCCCTAGCACCTATATGATTGCCCCTACCATATTGCTCTTATGGCAAGCCCCAATCCTTTTTATCATATGGGTGCTAGAAGGCCCTGACTGAGGGTCTATATGTCCTGGGAATGACGTTAAATTCTGATGGCGAGGTTCCAATTTTGGAGGTTTGGGGAATGTGGAGCCCCATTTCATCACCATTGCTCCCTGGTTCACTCTGACCCGGAGTGGTAGTACCTGTTAGGGTTCCATCTATGAGTTAAATAGAAAAATGTATTTATAAACAAAATTGTATTATCCATTAAGAATTGATTTATTTCAAAACTTTATCGACATTGAATGACCCACTGAGGTTGATATGCCGTAAAACAAACCAAACCAAACCAAACCAAACAGAGGACCTACCAGAGACAATGAGTAATAGGGACGGTTCGCGAAAGACTGTCACGGATATCCGTGCTGCTGGCGCGACATGATGATGATGATGATGATGATGATGATGATGATGCTCTATATGTGTACGTGTTTTTTCACACTCATAAGGCTACTTACATGCCATATGTCCCCATCGTTCAAGAAAGACACGCCTATACCCGAAAGGACAATGCCAAAGAAAGATGTAGTATGGGAAAGAAGAAAGGGGAAAGATGGGAAAAGAAAGAAAGAAAGAAAGACGTGGTGTGGGAGAGAGTAAAGTAATGTCGTCGGGGTGGTCTAAAGTCGGTATCAGTCAGGCAGTGAGGGAGTCTATCCACTCTTTACTAGCTCAGATTGTTTTTGCGAGTGAAGTGGAGTTGCACATCTACCATCAGCTCCTTGGTTTATTACGCATGTCCCTGGGCTACTCATACGCTGAGTTGGCAAGGCTCGGTTTCGAACCAGAAACTTTGCGGTTCCTAGTCGGACTCTCTACCGACTGAGCTAAAAATGGAGGAAAGATAGGGAAATAATAAAATAAATAAGTTTTATGGAGAGAGAAAGGAAGATAGAAAAAAGAAAGAAAGAAAGAAATAAGAAAGAAAGATGTGGTATTGGAGAGAATAATTTAAAGATAGGAAAAGAAAGAAAGAAAGAAAGAAAAGAAAGAAGAAAGAAAGATATGGTATTGGAGAGAAGGAATTTTGAAAGATAGGAAGAAAGAAAAGAAGAAAAAGAATGAAGAAAGAAAGAAAGAAAGAAAGGAAGAAAGAAGAAAGAAAGACGTGGCATTGAGAAGGAATTTTGAAAGAAAGAAAGAAAGAAAGAAAGAAAGAAAGAAAGAAAGAGAAGAAGAAAGAAAGAAAGAAAACGTGTATTGGAGAGAAGGAATTTTTAAAGATAGGAAAAAGAAAGAAAGAAAAAAGAAAGACGTGGTATTGGAGAGAAGGAATTTTGAAAGATAGAAAGAAAGAAAAATGAAAGAAAGAAGGAAAGACGTAGTATTGGAGAGAAGAATTTTAAAAGATAGGAAAAAAGAAAAGAAAGAAAAAAGAAAGAAGGTGTGGTATTGGAGAGAAGGAATTTTAAGATAGGAAATAAAGAAAGAAAGGAAGAAAAAGAAAGAAAGAAAGAAAGAAAAAAGAAAAAATCGTGGTATTGGAGAGAAGGAATTTTGAAAGATAGGAAAAGGAAGAAAGAAAGAAAGAAAGACGTGGCATTGGAGAGAAGGAATTTTAAAAGATAGGAAAAGAAAGAAAGAAAGAAAGAAAGAAAGAAAGAAGGAAAGACGTGGTATTGAAGAGAAGGAATTTTGAAAGATAAGAAAAGAAAGAAAGAAGGAAAGAAAGAAAGATGTGGTATTGGAGAGAAGAAATTTTGAAAGATAGGAAAAGAAAGAAAGAAAGAAAGAATGAAGAAAGAAAGAAAGAAAGAAAGACGTGTATTGGAGAGAAGGAATTTTGAAAGATAGGAAATAAAGAAAGAAAGAAATAAATAAATAAAGAAAGAAAGACGTAGTATTGGAGAGAAGGAATTTGAAGATAGAAAGAAAGAAAGAAAGAAAGAAAGAAAAATGAATGAAAGAAAGAAAGGCGTGGTATGGAAGAGAAGGAAAAGGAAGATAAGAAAAGAAAGAAAGAAATACGTGGTGTTGGTGAGAAGGGAGAGGAAATAATTTCATCTTTTTTCTTCAGACATTTTTCTTCTCTCCAAACACTTGTACTGAATACAGCATATGGACCGTGTGTGCCTCCTGTCTTCCTTTGCCTTTGATAAGCAACCGATACGAAATTCTCCACAGTTTCTTGCCATGTCTCCTTTTGGTTCTGTGTGTGGCCAAAAGAGTCGTTTTTTATTTTAAAGAAAGGGTGAGCGAGTTGAAGAAAAACGGGTAGCCAACTGTGAACAAGCAGAAGACCATTAAACTATTTGTCTTTATTTTTTTATTGTTGTTGTGTGCCTAGTAGGGGAAAAGAAGAAAAAAAAACCCAACCTATTGGTGGCCAAATGAAGAAGGGGTGAACCTCAGTTGAGTAACTCAAAGGATATTGCGTTATGCGTGGGGTAAGCAATTTGTAAATAGTGTGAAACGAAGGACTTTTTTCTTACTAGAAACTTAAGGGTTTGGTATCGCGGGCATATACTTTCTTTCTTTTTTTTTATTTTATAGATTTACGGCATGTTAACCCTTGCTGGGTTATTTTATGCAGAAGACATTATATTTCATTTATTCTTTATGGGTACTCAAGAAGAAGAAGACGATGGTTTATTTTCACACATTACACAATGTCACAATGTCACATAAAACAAAACAAAACAAAAAACAAAAATGTAATATTCTTTGTTGTAGTAATGTTTGGAGGATGATAACTAATTCGGACTAAGCCTATTCTAGTAGTGACCACCTTAGTTGTATTTTTTGGGGAGGGGGAAGTTAAATATTTACACAGTTTGAAAGTTGATTATAAGTTTATGTACCCAATTCTTTTTTGGTTGGTTGGTTGGTTTGTTAGTTGGATTTTACGGCATGTAAACCTATTGGGTCATTTAATGCCAAAGACGATTTTTATTCATTCTTCATGGACACACAAAACCGCCCGTTTAGCCTAAGTAAGAGTGTTGCATATCATGGATTGCTCGGCCACACGATTCCGTTGGGAGAATCTTGCCCTTCTGCAGCCCCAGTCGACCGGGCTCGGTGGACCTTTGGGTAAAAATGAAAAAAAAAAAAACAAAAAAACAAAAAAAAAACAAAAAACAAAAGATAGCCAAATACTTGTACCTTGCCAGAGAACTGAAAAAGCTGTGGAACATGAGGGTGAATGGGATATTAATAATAATCATAATAATAATAATAATAATATATATATATATATAACGCTCTCCTATAAAAGGGATGGGCACTCTATGGCGGCCTTTAATACATACATATGTGTGTATTAAAGCAGTTAAAATACCCTTCCCATTATGTAGGTTACCATAGCCGAGCGGTTAAGCTGTCCGACCGATGCTAAATCAATCGGGTTCCTTCCCAAATGTCAAGCCACACTGAAGAGACGTGATATGTCTGTGGATATATATATATATATATATATATATATATATATATATATATATATATTAATTATAGTTTTGTTCCCTTGGAATGGTCTCAAAGATTTGGAAAAAACTGACTGTATCAATTGGAAATTAGAGAAGAATCAAGATCATCCTGACAACAGCATTGTTAAGGTCGGCAAGAATATTCAGAAGAGTCCTGGAGACCTGTAGAGTTTTTACGATTTTGTCGACATTTTTAGGTTGCAAGTGAGAGCACTTTACAGTGGAAATCCCTTGTGTTCCAAAGTGAAGAATCCTTGGTTGTTCCTTAGTGTTAGGCAGAGTCCTTGATTATTCCACTGTGTTCCTTAGTGTTAGGTAGAATCCTTTGGTTGAGCAGAGTCCTTAGTTGCAGATCCGTTCGTCGTGCGAATATGTGCAAAAGATCGGCGATTAAATAGTCAACTAACCACGTATTTGTGTGTGTTGATTGGCTGACTTTAATCCACGCGCACACAGAGTCTATAAGCTTACATGGTGGACTTCTGCACAAAATATTCTAACAGGGGATTTGTTGTCAATGAGTCTCCAATGAAACACCAGCTAGCACTGGTAAGATGAACTCTCAAGGAGTGATATAATAACATTTTAACGGCATTCTTTAGAAACTCTCACACCATCCGTCTCTTGGTAGCTCCTCTAAACGTTACTCAGTGTCCACACAGAGCTAGTGAATGTACTGGTTGGCCAACACTGGTGTGTATATGTATTTATTACCAACTCATCTTGACATTTTTGTCTAAACTTTTTCTCCACCAGACAAGAGGAAATACATAAAAAAGACCCAGGAGAATGCTCTAACCGCAATCTGGCAATCCTACATTGTGACATCAAACCGACAAAGTCTGCTGGTATCCTGAGAGACTGCTGGGGCGCTCTGGGTTAGTGGTAATGATGCTTCGGTCCCGAAACCATGCCTGAACCCAGAGTGATCATCTGATGAAGGCTTTGTTTGTTGCAATGCTACTGTGTAAATAGCAGTCATTGTATGAAGATTATTGCATAGGAGTCCATAGCAAAACGTCGCATATGAGTTCATCCTTACTTCTCCAACAGTGCCTATTATGTATTGTTCTTCTTACTTTGATAATTTGTGTTATGAGAGGTTAGTTGTTTTGCAGGATAAAAATTACGGAGGTGCATGGTATAATGGTTAGAGTCATAGGAAATGGACTCGTCGACCAGAGTTCAAATCCTGGATGAAGCTACAGTTCACATAGCACTAATACCCTTGGGAAAGATATGAATCTAACTACTCTCCCTTCAGCTATGGGTAAATAGTAGGCCAGATTGGGCTCTTTAATCTTGGTTAGGCAACCAGTCTAGGAGGTGGAAAACTTTGAATTCAAACCTGTTAAACCCACTTGGGGTGGTTCACTACTAGAATAGGCTCACTCCTAATTAGTGATCTTTTTCACTAATTTAAAAATTTAAAACAAAATCCTGGGTAAACAGTTATAGCCGCAAGTAAGCATTCTTAATCTAAATAAAATTCAGTTACTAGCAAGAATATGCGCCTTCCAGGCTTAAGTATTAAATTTTGATATAAGGAAATACATTAAATTAGAAAGACTAATTAAATTAGATAAGAATGCATTTAAAAAAATTGCATTTTTTAAATTATATTTTAATTGGTCTCCATATAAAATCATACATATGGTTGATTTTAATACCTTGGAGAATAAAACAATAATATTAGAGATCAATAACAACAAGTAATTAATTATTAAACCCGGTTTCATTAAAACCAGTATGCTATAGTGATATATAAGACACATTGCAGAATTTTAAACCCATGGGCTGTTTTGAAGCAAATCTAACTCAGATTTTCGTAGAGAGCATTATTAATAAATAAAATTTATTCTATGTATTAATGGTTTTGATTATAAATTATATACTCAGTGATATACGTGCGAAATTCCTGAGGGTATTGTGACGTAAACAGTGACTCTTTTTTGGTTACAGACAGACAGACATCGAATATCCATTATAATAAGATACGGTATCAAGTATTCCTGTCTAATATCAATAACTTTTCAAACAGACCGAGTTGTCATATAGATAGGACCCTGGTAGGTACTACCACTTCGGGTAAGAGTGCACCTGGGAATAATGACAACGAAAAGGTTCTCCAGATATCCAGAACTGGAGCTTTACCATCATATATGTCATATCGTAATTTTGTACTGTCTGTATAGTAATATATATACTGTCTGTATAGTAATTTTGTACTGTCATTTAATAATAATAATAATAAATAATAAATAAGTAAAGGGCGGCCTAATGTCGGTATCAGCCAGACAGCGAGGGAGTCTATCCCCTTTTCACTAGCGCTAGACGAAGGAGATTGTTTTTTGTGTCTGAGGTAGAGCGCCACATCTACCATCAGCTCCTTACTTTTAGCACAGATCCCTGTGCTACTCATATGCTGAGTTGGCGAGGGCCGGTATCGAACTAGGAACCTTGTGGTTTACAAGCCGAACGCACTACCGACTGTGCTAACCCGGCCCTATAATAATAATAATAATTAATAATAATAATAATGATGATGATGATGATGATGATAAAAAAGTAAGGAAAGACTAATTAGAATGGAGGAAACCTCAAGAGAGAAACCGAATCGCTTATAATAGCAGCACAAGACAATAAGACTTAAGAAGAAACTTTATAAAGGAAAAAAAATAGATTAGACGTAGCAGAGTATCTAGTGCAGAATGTGAAAAGACAGAGACGAAACGGTTAATCATATAATAAGCGAATGCAGCAAACTAGCACAAAGAGAGTATATGACTAGGCACAACTCGGTGGGAAAGGTGATCCACTGGGAATTATGCAAGAAATTCAATTTTCACAATACCTCTCATATCTATTTTTCTGTGACACAAACCACAAGCCTTTAGTGCAGACTCTGTTCTATTTCCGTTTCTATTACTCAAGGCTATCAGAACGAGAGCAACAATGATGTTTATATTTTTTTCTTTATTAGATGTTGATTTTAGCTGTTAACCCAAGTGTCTTTTCTTTCTTCACTAACCATTTATGGCAGGATTTAACTTGCGGAAAAGAATTTGGTAGAAAATATTCCTTTTATAATGCACACATCTGGAGAAGTGCTTCGCGAATGAGACACTTCTTAAGAATTGGTTTGTATAACAAATAATCGCACCCTTAACATTTATTGTTGGATTTTATTGCATATAAGGTGTGTGCCAGTTCCCCTCTTATACTTATAGACTGGCCAAGGTCACGTGATTGACTCTTCTAACCAATCACTGGCAGTACTACTGGCCTGATAAGATACTTAAACTCCCCATAATGGTCACACATTAAATACACTCTTTAACGACGGACGCACATAGGATTTCTGGGATCTTTACCAATACTCACGAAGGACTTTTGCCAGTAACTCAGGACATTTTAGTAACCAAAGGATTCACATTGTCGACCGACTCTTTATCAAGGATTCCACCAGATAAGTGCTTCTCTTATAAGGCTAAGCAATGACCCTTAAAAACTTAACATTTATGTCAGTGAATATAGAGGGAGTCTATACCCTTTTCACTAGCGCTAGACTAAGGAGATTGTTTTTGCGTCTGAGGTGGAGCGCCACACCTACTATCAGCTCCTTGCTTTACCGCACAGATCCCTGTGCTACTCATACGCTGAGCTGGCGAGGGCCGGCATCGAACTAGGAATCCTGTGGTTTCTAGCTGAACAGTCTACCGACTGAGAAGGTCACCGTCTTGTTGGTTGGGGCAGTAAAATACACCGACTGCACCTCTACAGATGGATAAGATGCCTCTAATGATAAAAGGGGTTGGGGTTTGTGTTAGGAACGCCTAACAAAAAGAATAACAATCTATTTAAATAGACTTAAATAGAGTTACTCCCCTTTTATTTTGTTTACATTTTGAATGTACACGCTAGCGTTCATGCAGTTCATGTATTGGTCGTCTGCGAGAAAGAAGCATCTTCTACTCGGTATAAAATAAATCCCTTCTTGTTAAATTTTACAATAACCTTGGTTTGCATTCATTATTTCCATTCAACATATTTTTATCTGTACATCAAAACATAACAGTTTGCCATAAGGGAAATACAGCCAAACAATCATATTGGTACTAGGGCTTTAAGTGACCAGCCAATTGATCGGAGGGGTCTTTGGCAAGCCATCTGTCCTAAGTAAAGACAAGAGTGGAGTGTTGCCGGTCAGGTGACTGGTCAGCAACCAGGATTCAGTTTTGAAACATTACGGAACGCCAACCACAGCAACAGGTGCCCCATCAGGGATATCATACCCCCACTACATGTTATATATTATGTGGTGTCATGGGTTGTTGACAAGACCCTGTAGTTAGTTTGAAATATGTTCGTTGGAGTTAAAAGCGTAGGTGGGTAGATTTCTGTTGGATGACCCCAAATGACTCCTTAAGAGGCGCGAATCTCGCGCGCCATGAGAAAAACGTAACTAGTTAGATTTAGTTTCAATCTGATATTGACGCAGAGTATACGTGCTACTGCGAGGTTGATTCTCAACGTGCGGCGATTAAGAATGGGTTAAATAAATCTTGATCAAGGAAAACAATCTCTTGTGAGTTAATTAATTGCATGATTAAAATGTTAGCCCTTAGAAGAAGCCGTTAGTAAGGAGACAGCGAGACGAAAAGATGACGGCCAAAGAAATAGAGGAAACAGTCTGACAAGAAGTTAGCAGAAGCGCAAGAGGAGATGAAGTAACAAGTAAATCTTAACTCAGTCACTCTGTATTTCCTGTCACTCGAGTGTCCTCTCTCGATTATATACCCAATGTATGATATACAATGTTGGGTATATATATATATATATATATATATATATATATCATGTACAATGTTATATATTATAATATATATATATATATATATATATATATATATATATATATAATATATATATATATTATATATTTACCAACCCAGGATGGGACACAAGGTCAATTTCTTAAGCAGAGTTCACAGGTTTGAATTGCCTAACCAAGATTAAAGAGCCCAGTCTGCCTACTATTTATCCATATCTAGAGGGAGAGTAGGATTCATACCTTTCGCAAGGGTTATTAGCGCTAAGTGAAATGCAATTACCACATCCAGGATTTGAACTCGGGGCGACGAGTGCATTTCCCATGACTTTAACCATTACACCATGCGCTTCCAATACCCGATGTTGGGTATATACGGCTATACAACATATAGAGATTCATCGGCGCATTCTACTGCCCCAGCGACAGGGCGGGAAATCAGTAGGTGGGGACCGTCTCATGTGAATTGTCCCGTCATTCTTAGAAGAAAAGGAACTAAATATACGATTTACGTATTTTCTTTTTTCTTTTCGTCTCATTGCTTTTCCGGTCTCACTAAGCTATTTTTAGATGACGGTAAGTAAAAACGTGTCATGCCCCTTTCCCCCCCCCCCCAGGCCAATCCTTAAACTTTCTATCATGACTCATCTAGACAGTGATCCCAAATTCATGAAGAAAAAATGCAACCCCTAACACTTCAAAGTACAATGCACTAGTTGCTCTTTGATCTTCAATTGCGTCATCATCAAAGTGATTTATATTGGACGCTTTCAGTTAAGATTGTCTTGCTTGATTTCCTTTTATAGTTTTCAATAAAGCCTTGCTTGGACAGAAAAAAAAAAAAAAAAAAAAAAAACATAAGTAAAAAAAAAAACGCCCGGTAGAGAAAAATGCTTACATCGGATCAGCGATGTGAGACTCTTTGCGTGTTCGCCTCATTAGTTCAAAATCTCTCTCTATATATTTCTATCTATCTATACCTTTCAAATTGATAGATAGATACATATCAAGCTGAAAATAGTTTGGCACAAGGCTACAATAGTAAATGAGCACTTGGCAATTAAGCATGTATCAACAAACCGATTTACAAAGCAACATTCTTCCATAGATCCGATATATATATATATATATATATAAGTCTGAGTTTCAACGGGTTTGAATTCTTTCCTTCTCCTATATATATAAGTCTGAGTTCAACTCAGAGAAGTCACGGGTTTGAATTCAGAGTTTTCCTTCTCCTATATATATAAGTCTGAGTTCAACGTTTGAATTCAGAGTTTTCCTTCTCCTATACCGGTTGCTTAACCAAGGTTAAAAAGCCCAGTATGCCCTACTATTTATCATAGCTGGAGGGAGAGTAGGATTTATACCTTTCCCAAGGATATTAGCGCTAAGTGAAATGCAATTATCCATCCAGGATTTGAACTCGGATGACGAGTCCATTTCCCATGGCTTTAACCATTACACCACGCGTTCAAAATCTTCTCTATATTTCTGTCTATCTATTTCAAATAGATAAATAGATAAATATCAAGCTGAAAATAGTTTGGCACAGGCTACAATAGTAAATAAGTAAATGAGCGCGGTTGTCTTACTGCAATATATAGAAATATTTTAGTAGATAAAACAAAAATACTCCATACTGACAATAATATCAGAAAATTAAAAATCCTTGAAGCTCTATATATAGACAACCCACAATTAATAAATTAATTTTGAAACTAGTGATAATATTTTAAAATATTTAAGATAGATAGATAAAACAATTCATATTCCAAAATGCTTAAAATAGATAGATAGAACTGGGTTCTCTAGCCTTGGTTAGGTTACCAGTCTAGGAGAAGGAAAACTCTGAATTGAAACCTGTTAAACTACGCTTAAGAAATTGACCTTGTGTCACATCCTGCTCGTGTGAAAGGGTTTGATAAATAAATATAATTATTTGAAAAAATCTGCTGTCTATTCTCTTAGAGACTTCATTATGAAATATTAGATTTAATAACAAATGTCGAAATTAAATATTTCGGAGAAAAATCAATTTCAATCACAATGTTTGCTCTGATGTAAAATAAAAAAGAAAAAGAAAAAAACGAAGAAAAATGAAAAAGAAAAAAAAAGCAAACAAAAGCAACAACAACAACAAAACCAAAAAAAAACTATACAAGACAAAACTGCTGGTTAAGAAAGATCTAAGAATACTCCATTAATTGTTTGGACCATATGACCTTTAGGCACCCCTTTTGCGAACTCGTTTCATAAGGACATTTTTTCATTTACACCGTCAACATCCGGTTGTTTGTTAACAGATAATTTTTAGAGTTTTTTTAAAAATTATAAAACTAACCCCTAACCCTAACCTAACCCCTAACAAACAACCGCATATTGACGGTGTAAATGAAAATAAAAGTCCTTATGAAACGAGATCGCAAAAGGGGTGCCTAAAGGTCATATGGTCCAATTGTTTTTCTAAATCTCCAAAGTATGTATTTTTTAAAAACATTTTCTTCGACAACTTAGAGCGTTCGGCTAGAAACGACAAGGTTCCTAGTTCGATACCGGCCCTCGCCAACTCAGCGTATGAGTAGCACTGGGATCTGTGCGATAAAGTGAGGAGCTGATGGTAGATATGGGTTCCACCTCAGATGCTAAAATAATCTCCTTGGTCTAGCGCTAGTGAAAAGGGGATAGACTCCCTCGCTGATTGGCTGATACTGACTTTAGCCACCCCGACGACTTTACTTTTACTTATATATATATATATATATAATATATTATTACTGGTGTTCCTAAATCTTCCGTCCTAAATGTTTCGTCCAAGATGTAAAGCAAAAATATAAATCCAGATTTTCTGGTGTCGCTTAATGGCAGATTTTTCTATTCGTCTCATTTTATTTCAGCTAATTTTTAAAATCAAACATTCCAAATGGTCTTGCATCGCTGAAATGCCAACGTAGAATTTAAATGAATTGAAAAAAAGTTACATGTTTGTTTTATTTTTAATATTGAAATTGTGAATTACAGAAGATATTTTGGTACTTTTGATCTCATATCGTCCAGGTCTCCTGCCCTAATTTAAGCTATGTTTTAGTGAGCCAGCGTAAGGCGAATTTCCAGTCCCGCATTTTTTCCGAGCCGTCTTTTTGTCACTTTTATTTTTGTATTATTCATTGCAAAGACAACAGTAGAATTTATACGTAATGTAATTGCAAATCGTCGTTTCTGGTTTAAATAGCTCCTCTTGGTTTTTGTTTTGTTTCGTGGAAATTCAACGGGTCCCGCTAGTAAATTATTAATTCATCTATTCTGTAGAGTAGTACGACGGACATGTATTGGAGGGGGACACTCTTGGACCCTCACCGGTAATAGTGGACTTAACCATGTATGGGCGAAGCCTGGAGGAGAACAAATATAAGCAGGCTTCTTTTGAAAGCTTGGGAGTTGCCTACTAACATGTCCTTCTGAATCAAGATCAAAAAGGGGTGCCTGAAGGTCATATGGTCCGAATCTATTTTATCACGAACGCTTGTGGTTTCGTATCTTCTTAAACTGTTGGACACCGACCTCAATATTTGCGGTTTCCAATCACCCCAGTCAATGATTTCATGTAATTCGGTTCATTTTAGCGTGACAAATTCCGATGAACTGGCAAACAAATTTAATAGACAGTGGTTTTCACTCAGTCGGTAGAGCATCCGCCTAGAAACCACAAAATTCTCGATTTGATACCTGCCCTCGCCAACACAGCGCATAAATACCACAGCTTGGATCTGTGGGGAGCTGATGGTAGGTGTGGCACTTCACCTCAAACACAAACACAATATCCCTTGTCGAACGGCTGATACCGACAATAGGTCACTCCTTCGACTTTACTTATGGCGGTTAATAACATTTCTCACCTGTGTGCAGCTTGGTAATCTGGTCTGTGCGTTAAAGTGGGGACCTGACGGTAGGTGTTGCACTCTACCTTAACAAAAACAATTTCTCTGGTCTAGTGGTAACGAAAAGAGGATAGCTCGCTTTTCAGCTGATTCCGGCAATAGGCCATTCCAAACTTTCTTTTACTTATGCAATAAAAAAATGTTTTCTTAATTTATTATCATTTCGTTGTAAAATTGCTTTGTCTATTTTTTGTGGTTTTTCAAACTCTAACATTCAAGAAATGTAACTGTTGAAAGTAAATTACAGTTTAAAAACTACAGGCTTTTGGTATGGCCACCATATTCCCCAAATCTAATTACCATTGAAAACCATTAGAATATTTTTAAAATGTGTGTTTATGAGAGTGGTAACAGATTTATATTCGAAAATGAACTTTTGGTAACAAAACTATTTATGAAGCTATTAATTCACAAATCAACTTTTTCTTTTAACTGTATATACTGCTTCAACTCATTAGAGAGAAAAGAAAATTATATCAGTAAATAATATTACTTTTTTGTTTTATTGTTGCAACTTAAGAATTGTATTCTATCTCATTTCTTTCAATGAATTAGTGAGAGAGAGAGAGAGAGAGAGAGAGAGAGAGAGAAGAGAGAGAGAGAGAGAGAGAGAGAGAGAGAGAGAGAGAGAGAGAGAGAGAGAAGAGAGAGACTTATTTTAAAGATGGGATGATCTTACTTTATACTTGTTAACTTCGCTTACTTGTTGCTGGTTTTTGCTGACTGTTTCTGCTGATTCTTGCTAACTTGTCGTCCGCCATGTTCCTGTCTAGTCGACATTCCTAGAGGTTGATTTCTTTCTTAGATCTTCAATCTTCTTTACTAATTCTTCTAACTTCTGAGCTGGGCTTTGCTTGCTTTAAACATTTAATAAAACTAACAAGACTTTAAATTTGCTTGATCAAGCTTTTATTATTTATCTAGCCCATGATTTTATTCCGCGCGGTTGAGATCGATTCCAGAGCACATCTAAGCTCTTCGAAACTAAACTCTAAAACTAACTGTACTCACGTCTCTGTACCGGAGGTCAGTTAGGGGTCATCTAAAATCTCAAACATAACCCCCAACCGGTTATGGAAAATTACCCACCTCCGGTTTTAAATCTAACGAACTTTGTTTAAAAACTAACTTACAGGTACGTAACACGTTTATATCTTACCAGAACTTATGTCATAAAAAGTGATGTTATGGTAACACAATGCATGCTCACCACCACAAGGCGTCGAGAATTTTTGCACCCATCTAATATTTCAATTAGTGGTTTTGTCTTCTTTTTTGTAAACTTTAAACCTTGCAATCCATTTCCTTGTTGTTGTTTTTTTTCATCTGTATATCAGTCTTTAGTAAACTGAACTTCGTACAACGTAAGGCCACAAGTGAGAATCAAATTCACTACAATAATAATGAACTGCGAGACGGGATAACAACCACAATGAATTCATTTAGCATGACACGTGGCTATAAGTGTGTGGGACACACAGCAGGCATCAGATTCATTACTTTAATACAAGACCGACGTAAAAGCAATTGCTTCATAGCGGGGTGTCCTTCTTCGTTAGATATTTATCTCATGGGATAAAAAACAACAACAACAACAAAAATATTGGGGTGCAGCACGAGTTTTTTTTCTTGGCTTTTTACACACCTTTCCTCATAATCTTATTTTATATATCTAAAGACTATCTCTTACTCCACTGTAATTATTATTATTTCACTCCTTGTGAGTTTTTTTTCACACCGCGTTAGCTGGTGGATTTTCACAGGAGTCTGAGCACGAATTAGTCTCCTTAGGTCTCCAAGACCCTTCTGAGTATTCTAGCCAATTTCAACAAAGCTGTTGTCTGGATGGTCTCAATTTTCCCTCTGATTTCCAGTTCTTCTCGTCGCTTTTCCGAATATTTGGAGACTGTTCAAAGTTCACCAACTACTATTGAATTTTCTAGGATGCATATTTGTTCGTGCATATACCATGTGTTTGTATAGTCAAATCTGAATCTCTTGCACAATTCCCAGTGGACCACCATTCCCACCCAGTCCTGTAATCCTTTTGTGCCACTTAGCTGCATTCGTTTATTATGTGATTAACTATTTCATCTTTGTCTCTTGCTATTCTGCAGCGTATTATCTTATTTTAACTTTAATATAATTGATTTTAAACGAATCACGGAAATCACGCACCAAAAGAAAGCAGCTATACGCCCACTGCCTGCAATCACACAAACCATCCGAATAAGACATGCTGGATATTGCTGGAGAATCAAGGACGAACTCGACCTTAGAAGACTTACTGTCATTTGGACATTAGCGAAAAACCACCAGTTAAAATTGGTGTGATTTGGTGAAAGGAAAAAAAATCATCATCATCATCATCATCATCATGACGTGTTAGTGGCACGAACATCCATGACAATCTCTTGCTAACCGTTCCTATCATTTCATAACCCTCGGGAGGTCCTCTGCACAACATCCAGTATCCGCGCAGGGCAGCTCAATGTACGTCTTTGGTGGACGGACCACATAGACGTATCACAGAGTATTTGCTCCATGTTTCCTCTGTTTCTGGAGTCAAAAGCCTTGGAGAAATCTATAAATAGCAGTGTTGCCTCAGGATTCTTTGCTCGAACCCCTTCTATGATTCTACGAATAGTCTGGATCTGAGAAATTGTGAATCGATTTCTGCGGAATCCGTTTTGGTTTTTCCTGAGGATTGTCTCTATTTTAGGACGGATGCGATTTAAAAAGGGAATTATATGTCTTAGTAGGTACATCAGTAAGAGTTATTACGCTGTAGTTCTTAGTGATTACGATGTCGCCTTCTGCGGGGAATGAGGGGATGCATTGCATTGTATTTACCTCGTACCCCACTTGTACGGGTTAGGCACAAGGCCCTATTAACGTGTGACCACCCACAAACCGAAGCTCATGGGTGGCAGGTGAAAAATTGCGTCGATCCCGTCGGCATTCCCCCTCAAGGGGGCGCCTCAGGTACTGGGCAATAAACCCAGCCCTGCTCCTTTAAATCGAGGGGACAGGTGTTGCCTGGGGGGATAGCCCCCTGGGATCGACACTATTAACTTGTAAAGATCCAAGGCCGACGCCACTGGACCCCCACCCTGCATTGCATAGTCTAAGTAGTATATCATTCCTTAAATCCCATACATCTGTGGGTAAATGAATCTTAAAATAAAAAAAGAGTAAAAAATCTCGGATTATAATATCGTGTAGTCATAGGTTGTTTTAGATTTGAACATGAAATAATTTTTGGAGTGAAGGTCTGCATAATATTTTACATATTTATGTAAAAGAAGAGTTGTATGGTGTAATAGTTACAGTCGTAGGGAATTCACATAGCGAGACGAGTTCAAATACTGAACGAGGCTGTTTACATTTCACATAGCAATAATACTCTTGGGAAATGTATGGATCCAACTATTCTCACTCTAGCTATGGGTAAATAGTAGTTGAAGACTGAGCTCTTGATTAGGCAACTACTCTAGGAGAAGAAAAACTCTGAATTCAAACCTTTTAAACTCCGCTTAAGAGCATGTGTGACATCCTTCTCGTGGGGAGGGGTTGGTAAAAAGTGTTTTATAAGTTACACAATATTTCGACGAGTTAACTTTTAAAATAATTGCACACATTTTGGGAACATGTTTCATCATCACCAGCAGCATCATCATCATCATCACGTCGCGCAATCAGCACAGATATCCATGACAATCTCTCGCCAACCTTCTCTATCATTCATTGTCCCCAGGAGGTCCTCTGTGCAGCACCCAGTATCCGCGCAGAGCTGGTCAATGCAGGTCCTTGCTGGTCGGCCCACATTAGCATGTCTATGTGCTGGTTTCCACTGTAGAACGTCGCTTATGATTTCGTCCTTGCTTCTCCAGCAGTGTTCAGCATGTCTTGTTCGTCTCACTCGGATGGTCTGCGAGATAGAGGACAAGTGGTCGTTCAGCTGCTTCTATGAGGGTTGTTATTTCCACAACTTGTTCAAGAACGCACGCAGTATTCTTGTGCAACTCCCATATAAAAAAAAGAAGCTAGACATGTTTCATACTACAAGTCTTTTAACATCTATTTTTATGTTCAAACTTATGAATTCACAATACATCAATTGTACAGGGTGTTCGTTAGAAATTTGACAGTTTCATAAGGAAAAAGAAAAAAGTACTTGGTAACTACAAAATTTAATGGATTGTAAAGAAATTCAACAGGCACGGAAATTACACTACTGTCAACAAGTTTCACTCAAAATAACCACCATTAGCGTCGACCCTACTCCATAACCTGGAGCAAGCTGATGTTACAGTTTCCATGGGAAGGCTCTCAAAAACTACCTTAATTCTATTAATTAACAGGGCTTTTGTAGTACTGGCTCGGCGATTGGTGTCTTTCTCAACAGCGGCCCATACATAATAAACCATGGGGTTAAGATCTAGGGAGTTCGGAGGCCAAACATTGGGACTGGTGTAGTCGTAAAAATTCGTCGACACTCATTTTTGACTTTTCCCAGAGGTGTGGCAGGGGGCCGAATTCTACTGCCATACATATGGACTACCATTGGCTACCCTTGATATCCAGGGCTGGACCATATTTACCTTTAGGCACCCCTTTTTGATCTCGATTAAGAAAGGACATGTTTTTCATTTACACCGTCAATATCCGGTTGTTTGTTAAGGGTTAGGGTTAGGGGTTAGTTTTATAATTTTAAAAAAATCGTCTGTTAAAACAATCGGATATTGCCGGTGTAAAAAAATGAAAAACATGTCCTTTCTTAATCGAGATCAAAAAGGGGTGCCTAAAGGTCATATGGTCCCCAGGGCTTAACTACAGTGTTTAGCAACTCCACATAGGTATCTGAGGGTCCCCCAACACTTTTTTCTGCAGATTTTCGAGGAATTCTGCTGTAAGAACGCAATCAGATCGTCTATTATATTGCTTTCTTCTAGCCACAGCCTCGTAATCCCTATAGCAATTCTCGAGTTCATGCCTGATTGTTTTTACAGTGTTCAGGGAGCATTGGGCAGCAACCATAATCTGCTTATTTTGATGGTCGGCGCAGATCATCAGGACACAAGTTATTCTCTTCCATGATTCAGGTAGGTTCCAGTCATCCATTCTATCTATCATCACGTTTATGAATGAAGAAGGGCCCAAACTTTTATATGATGCGTAGTGTGCGTCAATACCTCCAACCCACAGAGAAAAATAATAACTATACCAAATGTATCCCGAACACCCTGTATATTCATATGTTTGTAAAACTGTTATAAGCAAGGGTAGATAGATACTGTTTCTCGATTGGATGTGTTTGTTCCTGCATTCCCTTTGTTAATACGTCATGCGTGGCTTTTTACATTTTTTTTTTCAAGAAACTTCGTTCGCAAAAATAAAGACGTTCTGCCACATCAGCCTGTTCTCAAGTTTAACTTCTCAGCAGAAGCAAAAAAAAGTAACTGAGTGTTTTATTCCTTACTCCGTGACAACTACATTGTCATCTCCACAGGAGAACAATGACGACCACCTCAGTAGAAACTAAAGACAAATGCATTAGACAGAAGGATGCCTACCGTAGAGTGATAGCAAGAAAGTTATTTTCGCAAACTAAAAGTGTGTGTGTATCTTGGATTATTTTGTGTATATATATATTTACCAACCCCTCCGCACGAGCAGGATACGACACAAGGTCAATTTCTTAAGCGGGGTTCAACAGTTTTGAATTCAGAGTTTTCCTTCTCCTAGACTGGTTACCTAGCCATGGTTAAAGAACCCAGTCTGCCCTGCTATTTACCCATAGCTGGAGAGAGAGTAGGATTCATAACTTTCCCAAGGGTATTAGCGCAAAGTGAAATGCAATTACCACATCCAGGATTTGAACTCGGGGCGACGAGTCCATTTCCCATGACTTTAACCATTACACCACGCGCTTCCTAAATTTTAGTTTGTGTATATAAGGCGTGCTGAAACCCACCACTTAAATTTATAGACTAAGCGAGGTCACATGGTTTAAACATCAGCCGATCAACAGTCCGAATACGTGGTTAGTTAACTATTTAATCATTGGTATTGACAGTCGTTCATTTGCGCTTTGTTCGGCATTGGCGAGCGGACCTGCAATACTAAGGAACACCAAGCGACAACTGCAGTCTCATACCCAGCATTAAGGAACACCATGTGACGTAACCTTGAAATTGTTAACGGTATTATCTTACTTGATTGTTAGAAATACAGTTTAATTTTAGATCATAAATACCAAACGCAACGCATTGAAAAAACGTTAATTAAATTGAAATTAAAAACAAAAATCAAAATAAGGTCCCTCGCAACACCTTAACATCAATCTGAATTTATATATAGATATATATATATATATATAAGATTTTTTATTTTGTTTTTTTTTTTTTTTAGAAGCATTGCTGAATAAAGTATATATATCAAATATTTTATATTTTTGCTTGAAGGCAATTACAATGCGAATATCGCATAAATTCGATAATTATAGAAGATAACAATGACAAGTGAATTTGGCAAAGAATTACTCGGCGTATATAATATCGTACAGACAGTTTCAACTTTATTAAGTCTCATCAGCGATGACGATATTCGCATTGTAATTGCCTTCAAGCAAAAATGTAAAATATTTAATATATATATATATATATATATATATATACATGATGTTTTAACTCCGAAAACTTGCCTTTCACTCCAGTTGCTATCCTCACATCGTTTTCTTTTAGCATTTTATACCGTGTATAGAATATTAAAAAGGGAAAAATTAAATTTATTATTAAATAGGAAAATGGGATATATAATTTCCTCATATTTCTCCCATATATATATATATATATATATATATATATATATATATATATATATAAAAGATTTTGGAAGGAAATTTACAATGCAATATGTGTTGAAAATTATATCTATTTAACTTTTTTTTATTTTTTTAATTCTAAATATTTTCGGAAAATAAAATTCCATCATCAGAGTTATTGAAAGTACTAGGTGTTTTTTTTTTTATAGTACTTATCCCACGGCGATATTGTAATCATCTGTTGTTTTAAGAAGTTGAGGAACGCCGTATATTTGAAATTTTTTTTTTTCGGTTACTTCCGTGATGTTAAATCGGTTATTTCCGTGATGTTAATTCAGTTCGGCTGCTCCTGTGCTCGTGGAGATTGTTCGAAATTCTTTTAATTTTTACTATAAATTTAGCCTCGCTCAGGCATAGTGAAATAAAGTTTTTTTTAATACTATCTTTGAAGCATTGTGTGTATGTGTAATATAAAGATTTTTGAAGGAAATTTACAATGCAATATGTGTTGAAAATGATATTTATTTAACTATATATATATATATATATATATATATATATATATATATATGAGAAAAAAGAAAACAGTATGAAAAATCATATTGAGATTTTTTTGCTATAATGCAGAAAGCATCATCATTATTATTATTACAATTATTATTATTATATAGTTTCTTGCACAATTCACATTGGGTTACCTTTCTATCCAATTCGTGTGTAGCCTTGCTTTCTTGTTTTGCTAGTTTGCTGCATTCGCTTAATATATGGTTGATCGTCCCATCTCTGTCTCCACACACCTTGCATTTGCTGTTCTGTTGTGTCGTATCTATTTTCGCTTTGATATAATTTGTTTTTATGGCATTGTTTTGTGCTGCAATTATGAGCGACTCAGTTTCTCTCTTGAGGTTTCCTTTTCTTAACCATGACCAGGTCTTTTCATATATATATATATATATATATATATATATATATATATATATATATATATAGAGAGAGAGAGAGAGAGAGATAATATAGTTTGCTATGTATTTGGTGTATTTGTAAATAAAGTGTGCTCAATATCAACGATAGTGTGTGCGCACACACACACACACACACACACACACACACGCACACACACACATATATATATTATGCTTTTATATTTTACAATAAAGATGAGGACAACTGTCCGAAAAATAAAATAATTTCATTCATTTGTTTAATAATTCATTTGGTTGTATTGTGTATATGTACATAAGTATCATGTTTATTATTTATTTATATATGTAACTTATAAATATCACATGAAAAGGTCATATTGTTATTTTAATTAAAATGTCGGATACTCACAGGTAGTGGTAGTATTCATGTAAGTGTTTTTCTTCCAATTTTTGTTTTCTCGTTTTTGTTGTTTTTCTGTTAGTCCATATATTGTAGTTGCTGCTATTGGCTACGGTAATTAATCTTTCCTTGCTCTTTTTTTTGTATATTCTTCGAGTCCTTGTATTATGGCATCTGTACAATCTTCAATGTTGGCAAGACCTCTTCCACTTTCCTTTCTAGATACATATAGTCTGTACCTATTATCTCACGGAGTTTTTTCCGGAAAGTACTTTGCTGTTCTGAATATATCGGTTACCGGTTGTGTAACATAACTTTTCAACTAATCATTGGAAACCATTTTGTTGGAATATTTTGGATATATAAGGTGTGCTGAACTCTACCACTTAAACTTATCGACTCTGCGTGACCGCATGGATTAATGACAGCCAATCAACTGCTCGAATACGTGGTTGTTGACTATTTAATCGCTGATCTTGAGAGCACGTATTCGACAAGGACGAACGGACCTGCAACCGAGAACTTTGCTAAACCAAAGGATTTTACCCAATACTAAGGAACACCGAGGAACAACCAAAGGATACTATCCAATATTAAGGAACATGGAGGGACAACCAAAGAATTCTTCACTAAGGATCAACCTCTGCTTAACACAAGGGATCTCCACTGTAATGTCTTCTCACCAGCAGCCTAAAAATGGTTACAAAAATTGTAACACATTTTGCGCATGACTTGTGTGTGTAAGTGGGGATGTAATAAATTTATTTTGTAAATTTAGTTAAATATTTTATTCGTGATGCGGAATTAAAAAAAACATCCATGTCGTCACTGGTTGTAAGCGTCATCGTTCAGGCTGACACGAACAATCGGTTATCCATCTGAAAAGACACAAGGTTTTTTTTAAAGTGGTAACCACGCACAAACGATGCTTGAATCCCATCGGATCACACTGGTAATTTTTCCAGCGGCCTGGGCCGGCTGATAACAGTACCCCCCACCTCGAGAGACTGCATCGGCGTTTACGCCTTCACCAGTCGAACCACTCACAACCTCCAATCTCTGTAACCTCTTAGTTATTCACTTTACCTCTCGTTAATATTTACCCGACCGTAAAGGCAAAATATAGACAAGTAAGTAAAGTCGTCGGGGTGGCCTAAAGTCGGTAGCCAGACAGCGAGGGAGTATATCACCTTTTCACTAGCGCTAGACAAAGGAAATTGTTTTGGGGCGTTGAGGTGGTGCACAACACCTACCATCAGTTCCTCACTCCACCGCGCTACTCATACGCTAAGTTGGCGAGGGCCGGTATCGAACCAGGAACCTTGTGCTTCCTAGACGGGCGCTCTAGTGAATGGGCTAAACCGGCCCTTCTGACATAATGCAAGGTCACAATTCATTGTGGGTTGATTGTCAAGTTCTTTTGGCTTTTGCAGTTGATATCAGGGTTTACCTTTAACCTTAGCCGTCTTAGTGCAATAGAAGGGTGCTAACAGATCCGAATTACATTTTGTTTTCAGTCACAAATAGCCAGTTATTAATAGACTTATGTATTGTACTGAGATATAAGCTTAGTCATATCGGCAACTCTCTTCCTCATCCAAAAGGTAAATGTTGTTTGTGCGCCAATGAATCTTCATTTTAGGCAAATGTTCAGGTGGGATTTGCGCCAGAGAATTTGCATTTAAATATGTGCTGCACTTAAAAAAAAACAACAACATTGCCTTGTCAGAGTGTGGGGTCTGCAACGAGAGGTTGGAGGTGCTTTGCTGTCTAAAAATTGCAACTTTTCTTATTATTGCTTAGGGCTTCATTCTTCTTTTGCATTGATTGTAGAAAAAAAAAAAAAGAAACACAAGTGCTTTTGTTTTTACAGATCTTTGTCCGAAAGTCTATTTCATGGACATGTCTAAATATAATCTATGAATCCATTTATTATTATTATTATTATTATTATTATTATTATTATCGTTTGCTGATGGTCTTTCACTGGAGTCTGAGTGACAGCAAGTCTCCTCAGGTCTTCATGACTCTTCTGAGTATTCTGGCAGATTGCAGCAGTGCAGTGTTCTGAATGATTTTAATCCTTCCTCTGATATCCAAACTTTCCAAACCCTTTTCTAATCCTTTTGGGACTGTTCCAAGTGCACCAACTACAATTGGTATCACTTTGACTTTCATATTCCATAACTTTTTCAGTTCTCTGGCAAGGTCCAGGTATTTGTCTATTTTTTAATTTTCCTTTAGCTTCACCCTGTGATCTGCGGGCACTGCAAAATCCACCAGTTGACAAGTTGTTTCTTTTTTGTTTATCAACACTAGGTCTAGTCTTCTTGCTGGGATAAGGTGATCCGTTTTTATTTCAAAGTCCCAGAGAATTTTATGTGTTTCGTTCTCAAGAACAGATTCTGGATCACCTTCCCAACCCAGTCGTGTCTAGTTTTGTATTCTCGTTGTGCTAGTTTGCTTCATTCGCAGAGCATATGGTTAACAGTCTCATCTCTATTACCACAAAGTCTACATTTA
>CM042149.1:15685964-15700854 GCA_023376005.1 Doryteuthis pealeii
CCTCACAAAAATGTATGTAACACTGGCCTGATGATGGTTTAATACCGAAATACTTAAGTATAGACACATAAAATTGTTTCCTCTGATCATAACATCCTGTGTTTATTATATTTTTAAAAAATGTTTTCTTCATATATTTATACCTATATGAGAGTACGTAAATAAACAATGTGTTTATTTGATATGGCTTTTAGCCGACATATATATATATATATATATATATATATATATATATATATATATATATATAAGGATAAATCTAATGAGGCAGATAAACCTACTAAAAATTTCGCTTAATGATCTCCAGGACTAAGATCCGGATCTTAGCCCTGAAGAGCATTAAGCAAAACTTTTAGTAGGTTTATCTGACTCATTAGATTTATCTTTATTATTTGCTCTACTTAGGTATTGAGAACTTTTTACTTATTAGCTTTAGTTTCCTGTCGGTTTTGTATGAATATATATATCTTATATATATATATATATATATATACATATAAATTGTTTTTTCTTTTGGCCAAATATTGTACCAATAGATTATTTTTGGTTGGTACGATTATATTGGTATGTTCTGTTTTTCAAAAAAAATTTTTCTCCCCGGGTAATGTTTGGTAGTATATTTTTACAATCAAACTATTTGCTGTTTTTTTTTTCTCACCGCGAGGATTTACCAACAAGGTTGGTATATTATATATATATATATATATATATATATATATATATATATATATATATATATATACATATATATATATATATATATATATAATTTTTTTCTCTTTTGACCAAGTGTTA
Source organism: Doryteuthis pealeii (assembly GCA_023376005.1). NCBI lineage: Eukaryota > Metazoa > Mollusca > Cephalopoda > Myopsida > Loliginidae > Doryteuthis > Doryteuthis pealeii. The sequence continues at coordinate 15,686,760 of CM042149.1, forward strand.
TAGTGTTAATCAATTATTTTCGGTTTGTGAGACTCTCTCTCTCTCTCTCTCTCTCTCTCTCTCTCTCTCTCTCTCTCTGTATATGTTCTACTGGATGTATTCAGGCTCTCCTATTTATATCCAAGTCCGTAACTGGATTATTTAAATAACTTTTATATGTGTTTATTTCTATCTTTGAAGAGTTTTGCTTTTCGAGGTTTGAGACGTGAAGGTTTAAGAATAATTTTATTTTATCTTTTTAACCAAGAAACGTTTTTAGAAAATCTTTAAAAGACATTCCAGTTCACGACGTGAGCGTTTTTGGATTTCTTGTGTGAGCCGTTTTTTTCCTTTTTCTCATTCATACTCTGCTCTGATGAAGACGAAATATTATACAATCCCTTCTGTTATTGTTTTATTTCACTTTTTAAAATAATCTTAATTAGATTTCATTATATTAACATTTTATCGTCGAAACACGAGTGTCAGCACGTATTAAACGATGTTTCTTCGATGTAACTATATTGTTTTTCCTTTTATCTTTCTCAACATTTGTCGGATCTAATTCCATTGTCGTGACTCTCTATCTCTCTCTCTCACTCACTCACATACACACACACACACACATATATATATATATATATATATATATATATATATATATATATATATATATATATAAACAACAATTTTGGAAAATCCAAAATTTATCAAGCAAAATAGTTTTCACCAAAATGCATAACAGCTGTTCTTATTATTTTTTCAAAGTTTTCCAAAATTCTCCGTTTCAAACAATATAAACTTTTATCTGCATTCATAAGATGTGGCGTTTGATATTTCGGACTGTTGTCCTCATCTTTATTGTGGTATGTATAAACACAATGTTCAGGCCACTGCAACCTGGTGTTTCCTGATTACCTGAATATAAGTTTATCCTCAGACGATAACCTTGAATTCAAACGTGGTTTCGGAGCTAAGAATATCGTTACCACAAATTCAAGGCGCTCCAAGCAGTATATGTGTAAATTTTCTTTTCAAATTTCAAATTTTCACAATTGTTAAAAATATTTTCCCATTTTTTTCAAAGCAGGAAAGACTTTTGAGATTTGAAAAAAATCTTTATGACGTAATAAATTCCGAATGTTTCTCTTGTTTTTAAGAAATCAAAACACTCTGTCCTGAAGATGACCTTCTGTTTGTGTTGGAGCATTTTTGGATTTAAGGTGTACGCTAATTCCTTACCTGGATTTATAGACTAGTCTAGATGACGTGGTTTACTCCTCCAGCCAATCAACAAGCCATAATGCGTGGCTGATACACTACTTAAACACTGATACTTGCCACAGTTCCCTTGCAATGATTGAGGAGCAACTTGTGACCATTGACGAAGAAACTGAGGCATCTTTACCAGAAGAACCAAAGGATTCATTATCGGAAGAATCTTTGCCAAGAATCCAATTCCACTGGACAAGCGCTATGGCTTAAGACCTACAGGATGGCAAAACACATTGTAACAGTTTGTATTCCTGATATTCTGTTTTATATTATTTTATTTCATTTTATATTTAAAATAATTAACATTGTGTGTATGAGCGATTTTTTTTTCGAAATTATAAATACTCTTACTTCATGCTGATAATTTTGCATGGATACGAATATATGTACTTCTATCTCTCGTTAAAATACGCGTGCACACACGCGCGCAAATCTATCTGTCTGTCTGTCTGTCTCTCTATATATATACAAGGTATGTCAAAAAGTATCAAGTTTTTTGTACTTTTTGAGACACTTTGTATTCTGAAAAAAGTTCCATTCATTCTTCATTTCTATCTTAGCAAATACAGCTTTAAACTTGGTTCTCTTTTGACACACCATGTATTCTGAAAAAAAATGAATGGAACGTTATTTTTTTTCAGAATACAAGGTGTGTCAAAAAGTACAAAAATCACAATACTTTTTGACACACCTAGTATTCTGAAAAAAAATAACATTCCATTCATTCTTCATTTCTATCTTGGTAAATACAACATTAAACTTGGCACTTTTTTGGCACACATTGTATTCTGAAAAAAAAAAAAAGATTAATGAATGGAACCTAACTTTTTTCAGAATACAAGGTGTTGTCAAAAAGTTTTAAAAATCTTGATACTTTTTGACAGACCTATATATATATATGGATGTGTGTGTGTTTGTGTGCGTTAGGATAGGGTATATATTATATATATAATATAATATATATATGAATATATGCCGTTTTCTGTCTTAACACACACACAAACACGTATATATATATATAGAGAGAGAGAGAGAGAGAGAAAGAGAGAGAGAGAGAGAGCGAAATAGAAAAGAAACCAAGAAGGAAAACTGTTGCTGTATAACCTGAATGAACTACTAGAGGATGGAGGATATAAGCTAATAGATACATAGCTACATCAACAGTTAAAAAGATATACAGTAAAGAGCCCCTACCACCACAAATTTCTTCACACAAACTACAAACAGAAAGTCTACTGCAAAATATAAGTGTATCATATTTTCTCCTGCATTCGGCTATCTGATGATGCGGACATCATTTTAAAAAAGAGGTTAGTTGAAATAAATATCTAAAATAAGCCAGCGTGACGGAATTTTAACTTTTTTCCTAATCATAAATTTGTAAATATTGTCCTGTATGTAATCATGAAATTGTCATGCATTGAGCTCTCTAGCTGACCATGAAAAAGTCTTCCCATGTATGTATGTGAAAATAATATACATACATACATACATACATATATACATACATACACGCGCGTGCGTGCGACACACACACACACACACACACACACACACACACACACACACACACATATATATATATATATATATATATATATATATATATATATATATATATATTCAATATTCTTGTAATGAAGCAAGAAATTATTTCCCTATTAAAAACACACACCATCAAGAGCATAGTTCCACCGCCTCATTCAAGTACTTCAAATATACGCTCCTACATTTGGGGCGTTGGTGGTTGTCGTCAGTGATGTAAACTAGCCCCGCCTACATTACCATCTCAAAATAAGACACAAGCCCCCCCCCAAAAAAAAAAAATGATAGATTTAAAAATGCTGTTACTTTGGGAAATTTCACAGTAAGATTCATGTTTTTGCAACTACCCGAAGATGCTGCAGTAAGGCGGTTGAAATAAATTATTGTAATGAAGCAAATTTAAAGTTTTTTCCTTCATTTATTATATATATATATATATATATATATATATATATATATGAAAAAGCAGACCCTGAATAGAATCATTCCCAGCACTAACTCATCTGATGTTTGTATATATATAATATATATATTATATATATATATATATATATATATATATATATACAAAACATCAGATCAGTTAGTGCTGGGAATGATTCTATTCAGGGTCTGCTTTTTTCATATATATATATATATATATATATATATATTTGTGTGTGTGTGTGTGTGTGCGCGCGTGTAGTTATAATGGTATCGTAACAATGGTAATAGAAACCATTTTGTTAGTCTTATTTTCATACACACTGAAATTTAGTTCCGCTTCCTCTGTCAGCAATACTGTTGGCATCCTTCCCTCTACTAAAGACGATGGCGTAGTGTTTATTTTTTTTAACTACGTAGCCTGGGCGTTTTAATATGGAGGATGAGCCGTTGCCCAGGCAGAAAATCCGCCCTCTCCACACTGCCACAGTGATCCAAAGGAAACGTAAGAAACCAATGCAGTTTGTCAGCGGTAGTGTCATGGGAGTTGGTGTGTAGCACTGGATTTCATCATCACACCACCTTAGGGACTCCGACTTTGTTTTCGGGGTTTACTCCCCTAGCCTTTCTTTGGATGGAATAAAGCCGCTAGGCAGCGGAGGTTTTGTGTCGGACTTTTCCTTGACTTAGAAGAGGTTGAATAAATTAATCTAATTCACCGATTTAAATAAATTATAAAGAAAAGTGGTCAATCGCCTAGTAGAAAACTTGCAATGTTTACATTTTTACACAAGCAATGATTTTATCTATTTAAAAAGATTTTTCGATTCGAAAATATGATGATAGCCATTTTGATCTCAAGACAAAAGATGCGTGGTGTAATGATTACAGTCGTAGTAAATGGACACGGTGGATCGGGTTCAAATACTGGATGCGTCTGTTTGCATTTCCCATAGCGCTAATATTCTATGGAAATGTATTAATCCATTTATTCTCCTTCCAGCTATAGGTAAATAGTAGGACAGACTGGATTCTTTAGCCTTCGTATAGCAACCAGTCTAGGAGAATGAAAACTCTGAATTCAAACCAAAGGGCCTCTTTTCTCGTTTGTGAAAAAATACTTTGAAAGTTTCTTCCCTCGCATCTGTTTAATACTGTAGCGTTAGTTTCGTATTTGCCTGGGAGAGTTGTCTGTCCGTTTAGTTTGCTGGTGCCCGCTAGGGAGCCGTTTTATATTTAAGTTCAAACGTTTCTTCCTCTTTTTCCAGTTCCTCAAACTACGAGACACATGGGGTAGACACGGTCTACCCCTTCTCGTTGGGGCTTTTCGGCCCCCCTTACATTACTGTGAGTTATTAACACAGCATGGACTATCCCTAGTCTCATGTCTGTGGCTTTTATGTATATCTTGTACCATTCATGAATGTATCTTTATCTTTCTACATGTAACTTTGTTTTACCTATGTATTATGTATCTTGTTATATCCATGTGCGGTATATGCATTAAATGTTTTGTCTATCAAACCTTTGTCGGAGTCTTGTATTCAAGTACATATAACTTTGAATTCTCCTTACAATACTAATAATTTGCACACCGTCGTATAGTTTCAAGTACCTATTACTCTCTAATAACACTTTGTTTATCCCCAATTAAACAGTATCACGAATTTCTACCTAATTCTTATAATTTTCACACGGTTATATGGTTTAAAGATCTATTTGACCCATAGCCTAACAGGTACTACCACTCAGGTTAAATGTAAGTCGGGGAAAAATGGTAACGAAGTGGTGAATTCCCACTCCTCGGAGCTTCAGAAGAGTAGCCTCACTACCGGATACAGTTTATTACCTGTTAGAGTCCCATATATGGATTAGATAGAAAAAAAATGAGTTTAAATTTTAAAAAATTCAATACCTATCAACAATGAATACAACAAAACGTCTTCCGCATAAAATAACCCAACAAGAGCTGACACGTCGTAAATCCAACCAACCAACCAACCAACAACCACCCTAGTTCTATATTGTTTAGAGTGGTTTTATAATTTTCTATTAGTCATCATCATCATCCTCATCTTCCTCCCCATCATCATCATCATCATCATCAATTCTTATCATAATAGGGCAAGTCCAAAGTTTGAAAAAAAAAAAAAAAAAAAAAAAAAAGAATGAAAAAACGAAAATGAATATCCTTTATTTCGAAGAGAAAATGGCTATGATCACAGCATTTCCTTCGCGCGCACATTCCATTTGGGGAGATGTATTAAAAAAGTTTAAATTCTTTTTAGATTTTATATTCGTTTAAAAAAACATCTATTGATGTAGACGAGATGTCTTTCATTTGAAAGGGAGATAACTAGGTAAGGTTCTGCAAGGTAAATCTTTTATTTATTTATTATTATTATTTTTTTAAGTTGTTGGATCACTGACAACTCGTGTAAACTGACACAAGTCTAAATCTGTTACGAAAAAAAAAATAACTTCCTCATATTTTTACATAAAAAAAACAACGCTTACAGGTTTTTACCTTCCATTCCAAGCCGACGTTTGTTGTTTTCTTTCACTCTCTCTCTCTCTCTCTCTCTCTCTCTCTCTCTCTCTCTCTCTCTCTATCTCTCTGTGTGTGTGTCTCTCTCTCTCTCTGTCTGTCTGTCTGTCTCTCTCTCTTTACAACACAAATTACAAATAGTTTCTTTTAACCCTTCTCTATTTGTATAAGAGAGAGAGAGAGAGTGAGAGAGAGTGAGAGTGAGAGAGAGAGAGAGAGAGAGAGAGAGAGAGAGAGAGAGAGAGAGAGAGAGAGAGTGTAAAAGATTAGCCACACTCTTTCTTTCTTTCTTCCTTATTTATTTTCTTTGTTTCTTTATAATAAAAACGGAATGGTCCATTATTTAGCTGAGATGAAGACACTCATATCAAATATTTCGATGGATACGCAACACCAGATAATCAGTAATCAGGATTTACATTTTTGCATTTCATTTAGGTTGATTTGGATGATCTCATTTTTAATCAGAGGGTTTACAAGATGATAACGGTCGGAAGATTAAGGAACAAGAGTATTAATATATAGATCTTCTTCAATGTATTTACATACAATCAGGGGATAAACTAGTGCGTCTTCTTTCTATATAGTCTCAATTTTCGATGCATTTGGCCCAGCAACCCATAAGCTTGCGTATTTCCTCCAAGAAGAAGGTTTTTGATTGGTCTTGCAACCATTTATGCACCGTTTCTTTCACATTTTCATTCGTGCATCACACTTGTTCGGCAACTTGTACACTTCTCTAACTTCTCTATCCAGTCACACTTCTATGCAGTATTGCAATGTCCTCGTATTGAGCAAAAAGTCTCCGATGAATTTCCGTCCAAGACATTTCCGACCAGAAAAATCGGGTCACAAATCTTTGTTCTTCCTTGGTGCATACTGTTAGTGAAACGCGCCATTTTTACAGCGTAAAAAGGGACAAGCAAAATGATGTGACTAGGCTCAAAACCTTGATCACGTGACCACAACAGTCCTAACCATAAGCACGCATGCGCAGTGCCACAATAATAAAGATATGTTATTCTTTTTTAATTTTCTTTTTCTAATTTTTTTTTTTACATTTGTTCCTACTTTCGTTCATTTTCTTCTTTCCTTCTTCTCTCTTTTTTTCTTTTATTACATAATTTGTCGGTCGTCTACGGATTATGTAGTATAGTAAAAATTTAAATAACGGTAATTGTAAATGGAAAGTTACCATAGCTCTACCGTTATAGAAGTGATTGACAACCGTTCACCTTTCACTGACCTAGGCGTTGATTTCGCATTGGCAAAAGGAAAAGCGTGTGAAGGGAACTGAGTTAGAGTAGTTAGAATTTGGCGGTTAGTCGAATGGAGTTGACGTAATGGTCGTAATGGGATTTCGGGTAATTGAGACATCTGAGAAAAATAAACTACGTCATTTAAAAACAAAGAAATGAGCACAGACAACCGGAGCCCAGCACCAAAGAAGTCAACCAGAGGAAGAAATCACCCCCAAAGAAGATGACCAGTCGGTGATATAGAACGCTCCTCGTAGTATGTATACCCGATTCGGTAAGGGTATACAGCACATTTTTAATTTCATTTTCTTTCCTTCCTCTTTCTTTTTCTTTTTCTTTTCCTCCTTTCTTTCTTTTTTCTTTTTCTTTTCTTCTCTTTCTTTTTCTTTTTTCTTTTTCTTTTTCTTTTTTTCTTTTTTCTTTTTCTTTTTCTTCTTTCTTTCTTTTTTCTTTTTCTTTTCCTTTCTTTCTTTTTTCTTTTTTTTTTCTTTTTTTCTTTTTCTTTCTTCTTTTCCTCCTTTCTTTCTTTCTTTCTTTTTTTCCTTCCTTCTTTCTTTTTTTCTTTTTTTCCTTCCTTTCTTTCTTTCTTTCTTTTTTCTTTCTTTTCTTTTTTTCTCTTTCTTCTTTCTTCTTTCTTTTTTCTTTCTTTCTATTTTTCTTTTTTCTTTCTTTCTTTCTATTTTTTTCTTTTTTCTTTCTTTCTTTCTTTTCTTTTCTTTCTTTCTATTTTTCTTTTCTTTTCTTTTTTATTTTAGTGATTTGGAAGGACTTCTGTCGATCAATGACCCCGTGGGTTATCAACTCACCAACCCAATCTGAAATCCATGAACAATCAGAAGTAGCAATCCATAAGTATATAATCCTCTCACCCTTGCAATGAACTATGCTATTTTTATCATTACATTAACCCTTGCAAGTTTTGCCCACTGGCGTTAGCCGGTGATCTTTCCTGTGGTCTTGTGACAGCAAGTCTCCTCGGGTCCACAGGACTCTTTTAAGTATTCTAGCCGTTCGTAACAATGCTGTTGTCTGAATGGTCTCAACATTTCCTGATTTCAAATTCCTCCAATCTTTTTTCAAAACCTTTGGCATTCGTTCCAAGAGTACTAACTACAATTCCTATCACCATAATTCGGTTTTTTTTTAGTTCTCTGATAAGTATTTGTTGCTCTTTTCACGTTCTTTAATTTTCACTCTGTGGTCCGCAGAACAGCAAAATCCACTGGATGAAAAGTTTTTTTTTGTTAATTAACACTAGGTCTGGGCTTCTGGTCGGGATTAATGTAATCCGTTTATATATGAAAATACCATAGAATTCTATGCATCTTATTCTTTTAAAGGGTTCTATTTGGTATAAAGGTCTGCTTTTGTTGGATTATTTGTAGTATATAAGTCGTGCTGCCATCTACCACTTAAATTTATAGACTATGCGAGTCACGTTGTTTAAACCTGGCCAATCAACAGCCCGAATACGTAGTTGGTTAACTACTTAATCGGCTGATATTGACAGATTTGCACTCATTAACAAAGGACATGCAAGACTGATGAGCGCCAAGGAATAACCAAAGGATCATACCCAATATTAAGGAATATTGAGGAGCAACCAAAGGATCTTCATTAAGGATCGTGCTCTGCTTAACACAAAGGATATCCTCTGGACAGCGCTCTTGCTTGAAGCCCAAAGGATGGCCACAAAATCTTAACAGCTTTGATATAGTTTGTTCTTTTGGCTTTGTCTTGCGCTGCATTTATGAGATATTCAGTTTCTTTCTTGGGGTTTCCCCTTCTTAGCCATGTCCACGTCTTCTCATGTGCAATCACCCCAGTTGAAGTATCAATAGATGTTTTTCTTCCTATTTTGGTTTTCAAGTTTTTGCTGTATTGCTGCTTGTTCATATATTGCAGGTGCTGTTTTTGGCTGCTTTTTTAGTGTACTCTTCGAGTGCTTAAATTGTCGCATCTACACAATCTTCAGTGTTGGTGAGACCTCTTCATTTCTTGACACATATATTATTATTATTATTATTATTATTATTATTATTATTATTATTATTAGGTTTTCAAACCGGCTTTAGATGGTGGTTCACTAGAGGCCGAGTGACAGCATGTCTCCTCAGGTTTCCAGGACTCTTCTGAGTATTCTAGTCGATCCCAACAGTGTTTTAGTTTGGATGGTTCGATTCTTCCTCTGATTTCCAATTCACACAAATTCTTTTCCAGAGCTTTTGGAACCGTTCAAAGGGCACCAGTTACAATTGGTACTACCTTTATCTTCATGTTTCCTCAGTTCTCTGGCAAGATCTAAGTATTTGTTTATCCTTTCGCTTTCTTTCATTTTCACTCGGTGGTCGGTCGGGACGGCAAAATCCACAAGATGACAGGTTCTCTTCTTCTTGTCGATTAATATTAGGTCCGGTCTCCTGACCTGAATTAGGTGATCCGTCTGTACCTCGAAGTCCCAGAGAATTTAATCCGTCTCATTACCTATGACATGTTTAGGTTTGTGCATATACCATTTGGTTGTATGGTGAAAATTGAATTTCTTTCACGATTCCCAGTGGATTACCTTTCCCACAGAGTCGTGCTTAGTCTCGTATTCTCTTTGTGATAGTTTGCTGCATTCGAGTATTATATGTCTTCACACATTCTGCACTTGCTATTCAGTTGTGTCTTATCTATTTTTGGCTTTATATAGTTTGTTCTTATGGCATTGTCTTGTGCTGCGATTATAAGCGATTCGGTTTCTCTCTTGAGGTTTCCTTTACTTAGCCATGTCCATGTCTTCTGATGTGATATCTCTTGAGTTTTACGCTTGAAATAATTTTCAATGTGTTGAAATTGCTTTTCCTAGCTGCTGCAATTAATCGTTCCTTACTTTTATTAATGTATTTTTCAAGTGCCCGGATGGTCGTATCTACACTATCTTCAAATTTATTATTATTATTATTATTATTATTATTATTATTATTTATTATTATTATTATTATTATTATTTATTCATCTATTTTTTTTAATAAACTCTAGATAGATCTCAATTCCTTTGAATCAAGCAATCATGTAAGAATATTAAGAAACGATTCATTCGGCAGAATCCAAATATATAAAGTTTATTGCCGTAACTTGTTATTTATTTTTGAAAGGCCAAAGAATGTTAGGAATTATTATAAATAGTAAAAGATCGTTTGCAATATGAGATCCTTTGAAAAAGTCACCAATAAATTATAACGTAAGTTTTTTTTCTTTAAATGAATTCAACGCCTCCTTTTCAGAAAAAAATTCCACTTCCAACGAAAAAAATCTCTTAATATGAATGTTTTTATTATAAAAAAAAGATACAAAAAAAAAAAAAGAGAAAAAAAAAAAGACTTTTTATTTTATTTTTCTCTCTTTCTCTTTTTTTCTTTCTTAATCTTTTATTCTTCGATATCGTTTATCAAACATTCTCTTTCGTTCCAGCCTCACCAATTTATTTTCTTTATTTTCGGCCTTAACGTTTTGATTCTGATTCCCTTGTAATAATATCTTTTATATTGTTTTTAATGTGGAACAAAACTTAAGTTTATTATCGCCATTCGTCGTATTACACGTAAGATCACGTGACAAGCGAACTGCAAGTATATTTTATTATTTCACACACACACACACACACACACACACACACGCGCGCACACGCATATATATATATATATATATATATATATATATATATATATATATATTTTATATATAATATTTGTAGAAAATATGAGTGTTATATTTATGAGTAGAAAGTGCTCATTATCATTAATAGAGCGTTTATATTGGAGTTAAGGTAGCGTGGACATGGAGTCAACCTGGTTACTGACAGTTTCTCAAAATCTGGTCTGGATATTGCATAGGTGAGAAACTGTAACCAAGAAATATAATATATATATATATATATATATATATATATATATATATATGTGTGTGTGTGTGTATGTGTGTGTGTATGTGTGTGTGTGTGTGTAAGATGAACAAAAAGTGATAAGATAAACAGGAATATTTCTTTTATATCATTTATTTTTGAATTGTTCTCAACTAGTTTCGACCTTAGGTCATCGTCAGAAAATTTATTGTGAAACTTTTTTTTTCAGAATGATTAAAAAAATGTTATCAAAGTCTTTGATAAGCCACAAAAAGTTTTGGCAGCAAAATGTACTCTCAAACATGACAAATCCATTTGTTTAATGAAAACCATCTGCTGGTTAGATTCACTTGTATTGATCGTTTTTTTTTTATTTATATACATGGCGAATTTTTTGAAAGCTGTATATATGTATGCATATATAAATGTACTGTTTTTTTTCAAAGTGTAGGAAAATAAACATGAACAAAAAAAGAAAGAGAAATGAGAAAGGATCTAAAATTTAAAGACCAAGAGCAACAGTTCCAAGCATTTGTGGACCGTTCCAAGAGCACTAACTTCGATCGTATCATCGATAATTTCATATTCCACGGTTTTTCAATTTGTCAAAATCCTTGTCGCCTTTGTAGGGGTTCGATTCTTCTGTCGTTTACAGAATCTAGCTAGTTAATCCTAGTCTGTAGGCTTCCTTTATAATTTACTAGCAGCGGATAGCCGGCGTCGCCTGGGTAGAGAGGGATTTTTTTAAAGTTAGTGCCGCAGATCCATTATTACTTCATTCATTGTTCATTTCTGTTTTGGTAAATACAACTTCAGTTTTGATAATTTTGAACATACCTTATGTACTAAATCAAGGAATCCATGAAATGTGTTAACGTAAGGAAGGTGCAAAAAATTACTTAAGAGCTATTGTAAATAGTTCAATATGTAAAAAGTATAATAATCTTGATTTAACTCCCCATCTTACTCTTTTTTTTCTTTCTTGACTTTTTTTCATCTTTTCATTACGTTCAGTTGAAACAGATCAGCATTATCGCTTCTGCCCTCTCTCACTCTCTTCCACTGTATCTCTCTATATATTTCCCCGACTCTCTTCCTTTCTTTCTTTTTCTCTTATTATATTTTTTCTGTGTATTATTTATTCCCATTCTTTCTTTATAATAAAAACGGAATGGTCCATTATTTAGCTAAGGTGACGACACTCATAAGAAATAAGAATTCGGCGTTTGAGTGAAACCAGATAATCAAGGATTACATTTTTGAATTTCATCTTGAACGATTTAGACGGTCTCATTTTCAACCAGAGGGTATTGCAAGATGAAAACAATCGGAAGATTAATGAACAAGCATATCAATATATAGATGAAAAACAGCAAACTATGCCTGCCGTTGTTTTTTTTTTAATTTAAAAAATTTAGTAACAGGATTTTTTAAAAGGTTATAACTCTAAAAGGGTTGACAATTCAGAATTAATTTTCAGAGGACATTAAATTTGAACGTACGGTTATTATTCTTTGGAAAATAATTATTCAAAAAATCAAATACTTCAAAATTTCTGCTTATATAGTTATTCGCCTCATACTTATATCTACTTCTGTTTTGCAGAAAATCTTTACTTGTAATTTTGGTAAACATTTCAATAAATTAAGAAAAAATAGACTATGACATTATTGCACTCATGAATATGCATAGATATTATATATATATATATATATATATATATATATATAGTATAATATAGTATATATATGTGTGTTGTGTGTTGTGGTGTGTGTGTGTGTGTGTGGTGTTGTGTGCAAGTAAAAAATGAGTGAATCCGACAATTAAAGATAAATGGAAAGAAAATGTTGTATGTATACAAAATTATTCATTGAAATGCCGACACGTGTTTCGACCAAGAGTGTATTCTTTGCATTATCTTTCAACACACACACACACACCACACACACACACACACACACATATATATATATATATATATATATATATATATATATATATATATATATATACTCCACCAATAATACCGCAAAACCTTGATCCAACATTAATTCAACAAGTGAGCTTTAATTAACCATATACTGTTGCAACACACACGCGCGCGCTCGCATAAATATATATATATATATATTCTATAAATATATATATATAAAAAACCAAAAACCATAACAATACAACATAATATGTCTATGCATACGTATGTATATGGGTGTATATGTATATAGGTATTAATATATATATACTACATATATAATATATGCAAATGTATTGTTTGCCTATATATATATATATATATATATATATATATATATATATATATATATATATATATATATATATATGTGTGTGTGTGTATATGTGTGCTAAACATTTTATCAATTAACAATACGTCATAACCTTTTCTAACATTTACTCGTGGACAATTCACGTTCGACTTGCGACGGTTTCTGATCATCAATTTTCGCTTTCACATGCAATGATCGCGTCATCGGCTTTCATATAAAAACGCCAAGCAAATAACGATAAATAACCTTTTATCACACATACTACATACACTGAACATCTTTCATCTTTTACTCATACAAATATTCAATGTCCTGAAGGTTTTATCTTTTTAAAAACCCCGAAATACTTAAAACATAAAGAGTTTCCAATGTTCATAACATCCTGTGTTTGTTTTCATTAAAACTTTTCTCCACATGCACACACATATATATATATATTTTTGGGAGACTATGTGCTTAATTGAAGTCATACCTAATTTGAAAATTAATTAGTTGATAATTAATGAATTAGGCGAATATATCTGTTCAAATGTAAGGCGTAAACAAATCAAGAAAAATATCAATCTCTATGTACATTTCCGCCTATTATGCCCTCATCAGCAGGGTTATAGACTGGAAGCCGCTTTGTGTGTGATTCGAAGCCAGGCTGTGGTATCGGCTATGCCATATCAAACAAACTCATATAACTATATATATATATAATATATTATAATATATAATATACTAGTATATACTTTACTACTATTATAGCTTTCGTATATTGCTATAATAAGAAGGCTTCCAAATAATGCTTGAAGAAGCATACTTCAAAAGGGAACTTGACTCCGGTGCTGGTTATTAAAAGGGGGGGCAAAGGAAAAAACTGATTAGGATTCCTCTCGAGGTTGTGGGGTTG
>CM042149.1:15700954-15703454 GCA_023376005.1 Doryteuthis pealeii
GGACCTGGGTGGTAGATGGTGCCACCTCCATTCACACGCAAAAACAATCTGGGCTAGTAAAGAGTGGATAGACTCCCTCGCTGCCTGGCTGATACCGACTTTAGACCACCCCGACGACATTACTTTACTCTCTCCCACACCCCGTCTTTCTTTCTTTCTTTTCCTATCTTTCCCTTTTCTTCTTTCCCATACCACGTCTTTCTTTGGCATTGTCCTTTCGGGTATAGGCGTGTCTTTCTTGAACGATGGGGACATATGGCATGTAAGTAGCCTTATGAGTGTGAAAAAACACGTACACATATAGAGCATCATCATCATCATCATCATCATCATCATGTCGCGCCAGCAGCACGGATATCCGTGACAATCTTTCGCCAACCGTCCCTATTACTCATTGTCTCTGGTAGGTCCTCTGTTTGGTTTGGTTTGGTTTGTTTTACGGCATATCAACCTCAGTGGGTCATTTAATGCCGATTAAGTTTTGAAATAAATCAATTCTTAATGGATACACAATTTTTTTTTTATAAATAAATTTTTCTATTCAACTCATAGATGGAACCCTAACAGGTACTACCACTCCGGGTCAGAATGGACCAGGCAACAATGGTGATGAAGGGGTGCTCCACATTCCCCAAACCTCCAAAACTGGAACCTTACCATCAGATGGAGTTTAACGTCATTCCCAGGACATGTAGACCCGCAGCCACCGCCTTCTAGCACCCATACGACTAAAAGGGATTGGGGCTTGCCATAAGGGCAATAGGGTTGGGGCAATCATATAGGTTGCTAAGGCTTGACATGTGCCAGCCGATTGATCGGAGGGGTGCCTCTCTGACCGCTCGTTTAGCCCAAGAAAGGGTCAAAGTAGAGTATTGCAGGTCATGGACTGCTCAACCACCTGGGTTCTATCCTTAAGCATCACGGGTCGCCACTCACGGCCAACAGGTGACCCTATTGGGGGAGTCTTACCCCTCTGCAGAGGTGCAGTCGGTGCATTCTAACGCCCCAACCGACAGGGCGCAGGTCCTGTGTGTAGCATCCAGCATCGGCACAAAACTGTATGGCTGCACCATTTGGACCTTGACAAAGCACCTGGAAAAAATTGCTTCGTACGATCTTGAACAACACAACACAAGGAAGCAGCGGTACGGTCACCTGTCCCCCTACCAATAAAAAAGCGAATAAGACATGCTGGACACAACTGGAGAAGTAAAGATGAACTCATAAGCCACTTGGACATGCTAGGGTGGGTGGTCCAACAAAGAACTACATAGACCATTCATACATACATACATTTATACATACATACATACATACAGATGCAATGGCGCGAGCTCAATGCTAAAATAGCAGAGCAGTTTTACAATCAAATATTGATATTATGGATATTAATATCTCGTTACTATTAGTTTCATACTTACTGAAATCATCAGACGAGACGGGCAAAATGTTAAGATTTAAAAAATCTTTTAAAAAACACTGGGTTTTTTTTTAATCTTAAAATCTTAACATGTTGACAGTCTCCTCTGATGATTGCAGTAAGCATGAAACTGATAGTAACGAGATATTAAATCCATATATAATCTGTAATTATATATATATATATTAAATTTTTACTTGAAGGCACTTACAACGCATGTATCGCATAAAATTGGATACTTTTTCTTATAGAAAATGAACTTGACAAGTGTAATCCCAGCAAAGGTTCGCTCGGTGTGTAGAATACCGTACAGACTGTTTCGACTTTATTAAGTCTCATCAGCGGTATATACTAACGATTTCCCTCCGACAGAAATCGAAACCGGGACTTCAGCAGACACAGTGAAACACTAGTGAAACACTATATTGCCTCGGCCACAGTACACAGCTGACCATCCCAGCGAAATTAAGCTTGTCAAATGATACTACACGCCTCTACCTAATAGGTAAGGGGGCGTTTTTGAGAGAATAATAACAACAAACAACCGTATGCCCTTCGGCGAAGTGAATAAGATTTTTGGATGTTTGTTTATTTTTAGAAACGTTGCTGAATAAAGTATATATTAAATTTTTACTTGAAGGCACTTACAACGCATGTATCGCATAAAATTCGATACTTTTTCTTATAGAAAATGAACTTGACAAGTGTAATCCCAGCAAAGGATCGCTCGGTGTGTAGAATACCGTACAGACTGTTTCGACTTTATTAAGTCTCATCAGCGGTATATACTAACGATTTCCCTATATATATTAGTTATAACCATGAAACCCCATCCTTCCACACGAACAGGATGTGACATAAGGTCAATTTATTAAGTGGAGCTTAAAAGGTTGGAATTCAGAGGGTTCCTTCTTGGACACGTCGAGATGAGTTCAAATCTAGGATGAAGCTGTGAGCATTTCCCATAGCACTAATTACTCTTGTGAAAAGTATGCACCCAACAATGGGTAAATAGTAGGATAGTCTGGGCTCAATCTAGGGGAAGGAAAACTCTGAATACAAACCTATTAAACTCCGCTT
>CM042149.1:15710954-15726037 GCA_023376005.1 Doryteuthis pealeii
ACTCTTCTGAGTATTCTAGCCTATCGTAAAAAATATGTTGTCTGGATGGCCTGTATTCCTCCTCTGATATACAATTTCTCCAGTTTTTTTTTGTCTAAACCCTTGCAGGTCTTTCCAAAAGCTCCAACTACAATTGGTATCATCTTCACCATAATGTTTTTATTTTATTTTCGTTTTTGTTTTTTGTTTTTTTGTTTTTTGCGGTGGTTGTGTTTTGTTGATTTTTTTATTTGTTTGTTTGTTTGGGTTTTTTTTGGGGGGATGGTGTACTCTGGCAAGGTCCAGTCATTTTTTAAAAATCTTTTTCTTTATTTTTCATTATTACTCTGTAACCGTCAGCAAAATCCGCGAGATGACGAGTTCTCTTCTTGTTAATCAACACTAGACCTGGTCTTCTGGAATTCTGGGGGATTCGTCTGTATATCAAAATCCCAGAGAATTTTATGTGTCTTATTGCCTTAGACAGTGGCTCTCCCACCACTGTGATCCTACCGTAGGCCACCGGCAGAGACTCTCACACATGTCACTTGTTTACACTAAAAAATCACTTTGTGAATATTTGAATAGAATAATTTCTGGTGATAATATATAGTGAACTTTGAAATATCCCATCATACAGGTAAAAAACACTACGAAAGTTTGGTACAGCCTGGAGGAAATTTGGTAGGCAAAGAGTTAAATTCTTGCACAATTCTCATGTTGTATACACTCTTCATTACTTCTTCACTTACTCATTTCTTACTCTATTCTTCTGGCCGTCTTTGGTATTTTCTATCATCTTGTCTTGGTCTGGAATCTTCTACTTTCTTGGGGACTTCGGGTCTGGTCTTCCATTGGGGATTTCTCTTTATCAGAAGCCCTGTGTCATTATTAGTTTTTAGAGGTAATAACACAAGACTCCGATTTGCTTTGATCTTACTTTATTTTCAAATCCCCAACCAGACAATCTGCGCAGATGAGAGGACGCCCGTAGAACGCGACTTACCCCTTCGAGCTCGCTGCTACCTTCTAACTGACTGAAACTTACTTACTATCTAAACCGGAAGATAGGGTCTTCTCTACCGGTTCTCACGGCTATCCCCGGAAGGTAGGGTCAGGACTGAGGTCAACGCTGTCACTCATTCCTCAAGGCCATCAGCTGCACTTAAAACGCCATCTTGTTTCTACATTATTGCACATAAATATTAGGTATCTAATAATTATGTAACATTCAGTGTATCATATTTCCACACTCAGTTGTGCCTAACCTTGCACTCCATTTCTACTAGTTTAATTGCATTTGCTTATTATGTGATTAACCATTTCGTCCTATACACCAATAGCATCTCTGCAGAGGGGTAACCACCCAAATGGGGCCGTCTGTTTGCCGTGAGTGGCGACCCATGATGCTTAAGGATGTAATCCTGATGGCTAAGCAGTCCATGTCATGCAACATTCCAATTTGGCACTTACTTATGTTAGACGTCAAGCCCTAGCACCTACATGATTGCCCCAACCATATTACCCTTATGGCAAACCCCAACCCTTTTTATTATATATGTGCTAAAAGGCAGTGGCTGAGGGTCCTAGTCTCCTTGGTATTACTTTAAACCGCATTTAGTGGTGAAGTTCCAATTCTGGAGCTCTGAGGAGTGTGGAGTACCCCTTCATTGCAATTGAATCCAGGTTCACTGTAGCAGGAGTGGTAGTACCTGTTAGTGTCCCATCTATGGGTTAATTAAGTATAAAAATATATATTTTCAAAAAAAAAATTTTTTAACGCATTTTTAATACTCACTTTTATACTTAATTAACCCATAGATGGGACCCTAACAGGTACTACCACTTGTTAGGGTCACATCTATATTAAAAATGTATATCTATATATATATATTTAAAAATATATATCCTATATTTGCAATTCTATTGCGTCTTATCTATATTCGCTCTGATATAATAATCTTTATGTCATTATTTTGTTCGAGTTTTGTTTAACGGCATATCAACCTCTGTGGAACATTTAATTCCAGAAAAGGTTATATAGAATGTTTTTTACTTATGGATTTCAGTCTTTAGGGTAGCGGTTTTATGGTAGTATTCGGTTATGTTTGGTTAGATCTTGCTTCTCTTTTAGAAAATGTCTTCTGGGTTTGTATTTTAAAAAAGGTCTTTTAAGTTTGTTGTCTGGTAGTATTTGATGCGGGTTTGTCTGAGAATGTTGAAGTTTCCGAGGTGAGAGCTCCGTCCAGCCAAGAGGTGTCAGAAAAGTTACCACGGGGATAACTGGCTTGTGGCAGCCAAGCGTTCGTAGCGAGGTCGCTATTTGAATCTTCGATGTCGGCTCTTCCTATCATTGGGAAACAGAATTCGCCAAGCGTTGGATTGTTCACCCACTGACAGGGAACGTGAGCTGGGGTGTTTATTAGTGAGCTGTCCCTTGCATTTTGAGCATACTGGGGCGTCCTCCCTTTTTAAAAGGTGAGAATGAGTCATGTGAAGTGATAACAGTCATAAGAATTAAACATTTGGCGGATAAGCAACGCCAGATAATCAGGATTTACATTTTTGCATTTTATCTTGGACAATTTGGACGGTCTTATTTTTAACCAGAGCGTGTCGCAAGATGATAATGGTCATACAATTAAGGAACACAAGTATTAATATATAGATGATCTAACTTAGAGAATAAACTAATTACTAATACAATTTGCAAATCACTAATGATTAGCATGTGGGTCTGTATCTACACTCACTTCAATAATTGTAACTTCACAAAGGAGATAACAAATAATAATATAATAAGATACTTCCCTATATTTACAAATAATTATATAACTTTTATAAATAGAATGTGACTTGACATCAAGTTTAATGGCCATCAGAAGTGACTTTTAAACAAATATTAATGGAAATAAAAAATGTATTATTGGAACCAATATTTTTTCTATACAAACAACCATAAAATGTTTATATCTGTTTTTTTTTCTGTGGCCTGCTATTATAATACATTCATTTTTTTAATTTTTCATTTTTATCCATGTCCAGGTCTTCACGTGACAATCTCTCATGTTTATCGCTTGCAGTATCCGTATAGTTGTTTTTTTTTTGTTTTTTTTTCATCTCTGTTTTTTAGTTTTTTCTACTTTCATGTTTCTCTATCTATTGCAGTTGCTGTTACTGCCTGCTGTAATTAATCATTCTTTGCTCTTTTTAGTTTATCCTTTGAGTTCTCGATTTGTTACATCTACGCAATCCACCATGCTGTCGTGAATTCTTCCTCCTACATTTCCGGACACAGATAGTCTGTATATGTCATCTCTAGGGTGTAATGCCTTGTGCATTATCATCAATTTCATTGTCATCTGATCCATCTGTCGGAGATCCTCCTTTGTCCATTTTAAGAAAAGTTCTCTGGATCTTACGAGAGGGACAGGCCAGGTGTTAATTCCGTTGGCGATGTTATTATTATTATTATTATTATTATTATTATAGCATTTATATACTGTAACCAAAAATAAAAATATATAGGTAAAAAAATAAGATCACCCTTCTCTCTCTCTCTCTCTCTCTCTCTCTCTCTCTCTCTCTCTCTCTCCTCTCTCTCTCTCTCTCTCTCTCTCTGTATGTGTATATATATTATATATATATATATATATATATATATATGTATATAGTGACAGAGAGGGAGAGAGAGAGAGCGAGAGAGAAACCAGACAGACAGACAGACAGACAGAGAATCATTCCTAACACCAACTAACCTGGGGATTTACTTATTAATATATATCTATATATATATATATATATATATATATATATATATATATATATATATAATCCAAAAGTCTAGAGAAGAAATCTTCCTTACGACACAAGAGTTTTTTTTTTTTAAACCTGTCGCAGTTTGAGAAGCTCAATGTGTGCTCTTAAAGTTAGAGTCACAGAGCAAATATATAAGTAAAGAAATAACATTTCGCTAATCCTCTAAATCTTTTGCTATTTCTTTACATATATATATATATATATATATATATATATATTATATGTGTGTGTGTGTGGTGTGTGTGTGTGTGTGTATGTAAAGTTGTCGGATTTTATATCTATTTCTTTCTTCATATATATATATATACTCAATCAGCCAGATACATGGTAATCTAACTCTTCTTTACATATCCAGGTTCTTCGCGTCGAAGCCCATGAGCAGGTATGTGAACATCTAACTATCCATTATCGAAATGAACTACACTACGTCTGTTCTGCTTATGTACATAGTGCATACGCGCCTACGTTTTATTTATATTTGGTGATTTCCTCTTCAGCATTTAGACATTCCAAAGAACTTTTTTTCTTTTCTTTTCTTTTCTTCCCTTTTCTTTTTCTTTCTTTCTTTCTTTCTTTCTTTCAACAGTTGCTCATCTTTGACCTTGTCTAGACACACCCTACGCTCAGCATATCCAAGGTGAGATTGGCTCCATAAAACGGAACTTGTTTTTTTAATCTTTTTTAATCTATCAAAGAATTGGTGCGCATTTGAAATGAGATGAACCCATGAATCATCGAGCTTTAATGTTCACCTTGATTATTTGGATAATTATTTTTCGGTCGATGCACACTACGACCTTCCGATTATTGCCTCAATTTCTGAGGTGAAGTATTTTTATTTCATGGATTAATCGTTTATAGTAATATATATCATCCACCTACACACACACACACACACACACATATATATATATATATATATATATATATATACAAGTAGTTATACATACATATGTATATGTGTGCGTATATAGGTTGATGATATACAAGGTGTGTCAAAAAAGTATCGATATTTTTGTACTTTTTGACACACCGTTTATTCTGAAAAAAAATATCGTTCCATTCATTCTTCATTTCTATCTTGGTAAATACTCCTTTAAACTTGGTACTTTTTTAAACACATCTTGTATTCTGAAAAAAATAATGAATAATATTTTTCAGAATTCAAGGTGTGCAGAAAAGTACAAAAAATATCGATACTTTTTTGACACACCTTGAATATCATACACACACACACACACACACACATATATATATATATATATATATGTGTGTGTGTGTGTGTGTGTGTGTGTGTGTGTGTGTGTGGATGATATCAAGTGTTTCCTTGATAGAATTCAACCAAAATTGAGAACTCAAACGTACATATAAACATTTATAAAATTAATAATGCTTTGAACTATGGGGTTAAATTTTCAATTCTTACTTGCTGTCTATCGTATCCGATGAGAACACCACGCGAATCCATTTCCTCCAATATGTTCAGTCTCTGGTTGTGTCTTGTCAACTGCCTATGGAGATGTTAAAGTCCTCTAGATTTTTGTTGATGTTGTCTTTGTACCTGAGTTTTGGTCTACCAATTCCACATGATCCCTCTCTTTAGTTCAGAGTATAGAATCTGCTTTGTCAATCTGTCATCCTCAAGCCTGTTTAAGTGGCCAGCCCATCTCAGGTTGCGCTGGACAAGTATGTCATGAATGTCAGGGAGTCTAGTTCTCTTCAGGATGGTCCTGTTTGAAACATGCTGCCACCACTTGACATTTAATATATTCAATTCTAATTTGTTCATTAATGCTATGTCACAAATGTAAAAAGAAAAATCTATTTTATCTTTCGTATTTTTCAAAAGAAATCCTATTCATACTTTATCAGACATTTTAAACGTTAGTTTAGGGTAAAACACGTGTTTTTATCATTTCTAACCTTTACTGAGACATTTAGTTGTCATTGTACTATTATTTAACCAAAAATGTGACACATGGTGTTTACTATTATTGGGCGTGTTACTTAGCTTAACCTATTATACTTATATAAGTTAACAAAATATTAGAAACGATATAACAAGACTCTATCCAAAGTATGCATACATTAAAACTCTTTGTAATGTATTTCTATAGTAACATAATTTTTAATGCCTTCCTATGATAAAGGCCTTTTTTAGGTTTCAGTTGGATTATTTGGGACATATAGTTATTTACTAAGCATAGTTTAGATGTGACACAAGGCCAAATTTTGAGGCGCCCAATGAGAATCGAACTCACTAACAACAGTCTGCAAATCTAGCTTGCTAACCATTACACCACGTGAGGTATCCTTATTTGGTACATATATTTACTCACTAAGCTTAGCTTAGATGTGGCACAAGGCCAAATTATTGGGAGTCGAATGAGAATCGAACTCACTAACAATTGTTTGCGAATCTAGCTTTCTAACCATTACACCACGTGAGGTGCCCTTATTTGGTACATATAGTTATTTACTAAGCTTCGCTTAGGTGTGGCACAAGGCCACATTATGGGGCGCCCAGTGAGAATCGAACACACAAATAATGGTCTGCAAATCTAGCTTGTAAACCATTACACGACGTGAGGTGCCATTATTTGGTACATATAGTTATTTACTAAGCTTTGCTTAGATGTGGCACAAGGCCAGAAGGATGGGGCACCCAATGAGAATCAAACTCATTAACAGTGGTCTGCAAATCTAGATTGCTAACCATTACACCACGCGAGGTGCCCTTCTTTGCGACATACAAGGTGTGCTGTGGACCACTACTTAAACTTATAGACTTTTCGTAGGCATGTGGATTAAATCCAGCCAATCAACATGCTCGAATATGTGGTTAGATAGCTGTTTAATCACCGAACTTAAAAGCCGTTGACGAACGGATCAACAGCCAAGAAACAACCACGGATTCCACCTAACACTAAGGAACACCGAGAAACAACCAAAGGATTCCACCTAACACTAAGGAACACCGAGGAACAACCAAAGGATTTTACTCAACACTAATGAACGCCGAGGAACAACCAAAGGATTCCACCTAACACTAAAGAACACCAAGGAACAACCAAAGGATTCTACCTAACACTAAGGAACACCGAGGAACCAAAGGATTCTAACCAACACTAAGGAACACCGAGGAACAACCAAAGGATTCCACCTAACACTAAGGAACACCGAGGAACAACCAAAGGATTTTACCAAACACTAAGGAACGCCGAGGAACAACCGAAGGATTCCACCTAACACTAAAGAACACCAAGGAACAACCAAAGGATTCTACCCAACATTAAGGAACACAGAGGAACACCGAGGAACAACCAAAGGATTCTACCTAACACTAATGAAAACCGAGGAACAACCAAAGGATTCTACATAACACTAAGGGACACCGAGGAACAACCAAAGGATTCTACATAACACTAAGGGACACCGAGGAACAACCAAAGGATTATACCTAACACTAAGGAACACCGAGGAACAACCAAAGGATTTTACCTAACACTAAGGTGCTCTCAACTGCAGCCTAAAATATGGCCACAAAATCGTAACAGTTTCGTTTCCCTTGTTGTATTTTACGGCACATTAACTCCTGTTGGGTAATTTTATACCAAGGACGTTTTGTTCTATTCATGTTAAATAGGTATTCAAATTTCTTTTGTAAACCTAAGTTTTTTAACATAGTTTTTAAAGCTCATTTTTCTATTTAACTCATAGATGGGATCATAATTTGTACTACCACTGCGGATCAGAGTGAACCTGGGAGTGATGTCGACGAAGAAGTACTACATACTCCCCAGAGCTCCAAAACTGGAAATTCACCATTAGATACAGTTTAACATGATACACAAGACAAGCTTGCTAATACATTCCCATAGTAAAATGACCTCCAATGCAAATCTATGGTAAAATACTTTCGAATCAACTCCTATAATGAAATCCTTCCAATGTATTCTTAGAGTGGGGCGCTTTCCATCGCATCCATATATATATATATATAGTCATCCTCTTCAGTGTGGCTAGACACAACAACTAACTCCGACCAGAAGCGAACTTTACGCCTGTCCGATCCGTTTGCTGTTTAAGGAGCGGTGTTTTAACTGTGTTAAATACATACATCTGTGTATATACTTTACAGTCACCAGAGAGATCAAATCTGTAAACAGATGATCATTGCGTTATGCTGGCGGTGAAAGTTTATTAAAGTCGCTCCTAAAGAGCTCTACCAGGGTACGAGAGCATATATATATATATATATATATATAATATTAGTAGAGGAAAAGGTCAAGGGTTTACCTTGGTTTCAATCCGTGTAATTCCTTAGTTAAACTCAGATACATGTATTTGTGTTTAACTAAGGTATTACATTGACTTAGTTAAGTATAGGATAGGGTCCCGATGAAATCATTTGGATTGAAACAATGGTAGACCATTAAGTTTTTCTCCTACTAATATTATTATTACTGCTCTTTGTTTTTAATGTATTGAGCACTCTTGGATTATTTACTGATGCCACTGCAACGGAAACGTTTAAGCGTCAACTGGATACAATATATATATATATATATATATATATATGTGTGTGTGTGTGTGTGTGTGTGTGTGTGTGTGTGTGTTTATAGTATATATATTGTTTGGGATTTAGTGTGAAACATTACGAATGGAATATCAGAACATCATTTTTTTTAGTATTATGTTTCGTTTTATTTAGTTTAATTTTCGATAGCGTTTACCGAGGTCAATCTAACCAGTCAACACCCGTTCGGATGAACAAAAGCAAGCGCTATTTAAAGATTAAACGAAATAAAGCGACACTTAGCACAAAAAAAAAATGATTTTCTTATATTCCATTCCTAATGCTTCACACTAAATCCCAAACAATCATCATCATCATCATCATCATCATCATGTCGCACTTTCAGCGCTGATATCCATGACAATCTCTCTCCACCCGTCCCTATCGCTCATCATTCTCGGGAGGTCCTCTATACAGCATCCTGCATCCACACAGAGCTGATCAACGTACGTTTTTACTGGTCGGCCCACACTGGCTTGTCCATGTGCTGGCTTCCACAGAAAAGAATACGAGGATCCCTGAGCAACAACATATATGAATACATATATATATATGCGTGTGCGTGTGTGCGTGTGTGCGTGCGTGTGTGTGTGCACGCGTGCGTGCGTGTATGTGTGTGTGCGTGTGTGTGTGTGTGCGAGTATCTCTATTAATAATGGAGATTCGCTTCCGGTTTTTGTCTGTAACAAAAATTACGCCACTGCTTACGTCACATTACCCAAAATCGTCATAACATAGAATAAATACACTCAAAATTTGAACATGCAACATTAGACAGTCCTCATTTTAATAAATACATATTATGGTATTATATATCTATATATATATATTAACGTTTACATTTCAAATTGTTTGATTTTTTAATCCTTTAATGCATTTGATGATTTTACTTAATTAGGGTACAAACTCGCTGACATTGAATTTTTTTACTCCCACCCCTCAGGCAATATGTTTCAAAAACCTATTTTTACATCGCCCGGAGGGTGTTTTTTTATTTTGCTAGTATTAATAATATATATAGGAATATCATTTTATACTTATTATATGTTATATGTTATTATTCTAGTTTTATCTCTTTTCTGTCGTCTGTGGGTGTCGACACCGGGCCATTATTTTGAACATAACAGCATTATTATGTAATGTGGCCTAAGAGGGCGTAAGTATAGAAATCTTTTTTATCAGTGGGTGGCAAAGGAGAAGAACAAGAAGGTCAAAGGAAAAGAAAACAGAAAGGAGGAAAAATAAAACAGGAACAAATGTAAATATAAAAAGAAATTAATTTGAAATCAAAGAAATACAACAAAGAAGTATTTAATTCACAGAGATTTTCTTGCACATAAAGATCTCTATTGATTACACAAAGCGTAACGATTGTAAGTGTTGTGATGTTAATCCAACAGTAAAAAAGAAGTCAAGTCGAGGTAGGGTAAAATAAGACAAGTGTATTTACAATAATGGTACAGGAACGGCTAGCTTGCCGTTAAACGGTAACAGTACAACCTTTTCACTCGGTGTCTCACTATTTATAGTGAGAACCGGTGTATATTCTCCACTGTAGGAACGGCCGGTACAACAGTAAGCAATCATGATCTATCTGGTTATCAATCGATCTATCACACATACACACACACACACACACACATATATATATATATATATATATATATGTGTGTGTGTGTGTGTGTGTGTGTGTGTGTGAATTTGACACCTATCGATATCTTTCTGACGGTCTTTCAGTTTCTCTCTCTCTCTCTCTATATAATATATATATATATATATATATATATATATATATATATATATATAATTATATATATATATATATAAAATATTAAAATTCGAAGGCAATACAATGCGTATAAAAAAAAATAAAGACAAAAAGATGTTTTTTATGTCTTATCGATTTCGAAGCTAGAGCTTCATCATCAGAGTTTATTTTCAGAAATGACGTGCTTATGTTTTTATCTGTGTGGTTATAATTTTTCTTCTTATTTCCTTTTCCTCTCCTTTTTTTCCTCTCTTTCTTCTTCTCCTCCTTATATATATATATATATATATATATATATATATATATATTGAAGAAATGGATGCAATAGAAACCTACTCGAGTTTCACCATAAGGATCTTCTGGGTTAAATCCACTGAATTAATCGAGGTACCGATTAATTGCAGCCGATTACACGTGTGTTCATTGAATAAGATGTTACGTTAACGCAATTTGCTCTACTTTGTATTGAGCACTTTGTATTTGTTTTATCGCGGACTTAACCCCTGGATTCTGTGCACCTCCAACGATCGTGCCCATATTCACCGGTAAGCCACCTTTTATCTATCTATATATAATATATATATATATATATATATATATATCAATGTGTATGGTTGACACTATTACACTTAAAGAGACAGTAGTGAGTCAACGTACAGTATTATTAGGAGAGTGCTCAATATCTGTGATAGAGCGTTGATAAATAAATAAATAAATATTTTAGTATATATTTATTTAGTATATATTTTTTTGCATGGAAATATGTATATATATATTCATTTTATTTATGTATATTCATATATATATAATATATATATATATATATATATATATATATATATATAACCAGACAAGATTATATATGTATATATATATATATAAATTCAAACCAATTCTCAACAGATATTACAAAGGTAAGAGACGGATTTTATCTTCTCTAATAACTTATAGAATAATTATATTAACTTGATGCTTCAAAGGAGTCTAATAATAGATGAGAAAAACTTTCTATCGGGGACCCCACTCTCAAAAAGTGTTTTAATCTTTTTCAGAAGGGTCCCTTGGAAAGGACTTTTCATTTATCCCCCTCATTTCATTCATTTTTATAAATTTTATAAATAAAAATAAAAAAACACCTTCCGGGCGATTTAAAAATAGATTTTTGAAACATATTGCCTGAGGGGTGGGAGTTAAAAATTCAATGTCAGCGAGTTTGTACCTTAAGTAAGTAAAATCATCAAATTCATTAAAGGGTTAAAAAATAAAACAATTTGAAATGTAAACCTTAAATATATATATTAAAATAAAACAAACTATATATAGATATATAATACCAGTCATGTATTTATTAAAACTTGTTTTAAAAAAACAATGAGGACTGTCTAATGTTACATGTTCAAATTTTGAGTGTATTTATTCTATGTTATGAGGATTTTGGGTAATGTGACGTAAGCAGTGACGTAATTTTTGTTACAGACAAAAACCGGAAGCGAATCTCCATTATATATATATATATAATTAGTCATCCATAGACACCGTGTTTTGACGTATTACGTCTCTTCAGTGTAGCTAGACATTAGCAGGCTACCTCCAAACGGGATGGCAATCCGATCGATTTATCATCAGCCAGGTTTCTTAACTACTCCGCCATCACCACCTACAGACTGGGAGGAGGATTTTAACTGATAAATACATACATCTGTATTCATGTAAAGGCCACCAGTGAGTGCTCCATCCGTTTTATAGGAGATCATTAGCTTTAAGCTTATTTAGCAGTATTCAACGAACCCCCTCCAAAGTGCTCAGGGGATGGGAGAACATATAGCGTTTGTTAGCGTCACCTTAGCAACACAAACAAAACAATGATGACCTAGATAAGAAATGTAGATAAATAATAACAGGCTGCTGCGCCCTTGGTAATGGTTAAGAGAAGAAAGCGAAAGTATTTAGACTGCGAATGATAATTCTTTCAGATAATTCATAAATTATATTCAAGATGATAACATTAAGAAAAATTGTTAGAAAGATTGAAAGGAAAAAAAAAATGTTTAAAAAAAACAAAACATCAAAACAACACGGATTCTGTTATTTTCAACAAAATTTGTCTACATAAATTACCCAACTATTTTAAATATCTTCATTTCCTACTTTTTATATTTCCTGCTGGCATTTGGAGCAAAACATCGCATATCCTATAACTGTCAGTCCCCCTACATCTGCATATTTGGTTTGCGAGCTTTTTCCAAAATCTAAAAAAAAGTCGTCGGGGTGGCCTATAGTCGGTATCAGCCAATCAGCGAAGGAGTCTATCCCATTTTCACTAGCGCTAGCCCAAGGAGATTGATTTTGCGTCAGAGGTGGAGCGCCACACCTACCATCAGCTCCTTACTTTACCGCACAGATCCCTGTGTTACTCATACGCGAGAGTTGGCGAGGGTCGGTTTCGAACCTGGAACCTTGTGGTTTCTAACCGAACTCTCTACCGAGTGAATTCAGTTAAAAGTGGTTGGTTGGCGGTTTTAGGGGACAGAAACTCTTTCCGGATAATTTAATGCCGAATTAAGTCATGTTTTGATAAACAGAGTACCCATCTTGCTTACAGTACCTGCTGTTGATTAAGTGGTCACTCATCTAAGTATTGAACAGGCTCATCGTTGCTTAACTTCGGTGATCTAGTGGGAACCGGTCCTTTCAGTGTGACTTGACCGTAATCGGTTGAAAGTAAGGTTTCATATTATAGATGAGATTATGCAGCTGATGCCAATCCCGAAAGATGAATTTGTAAACTGGATGGTTGGATAGCTGGTTGGTTGGTTGGTTGGACCTTACTGCTTGTCAACCCTTGGGTTTTAACTCATTTTTTTTAATGGATACTCAATTTTTTTCTATTTAATCCATTGACTGGACATTAAGAGGTAGTACCACTCTGGTCAGATTGGACATGGGAATAATAGCAATGAAGGGGTACTGCACACTCCTCATAGCTTCAGAATTAGAACATCGCCAATTTTCAAGTATGTTTAAATAATTCAAATTTTAGTCTCAACTTTCTTTATGTCTCTTTTCTATATAAAAAAATCTCTTATTCTTTTTATTGCAGACAGGTTTTTCTCATATATATATATATATATATATATATATAATATATATATATATATATATATTTAATATACAAGCGTGTTGGTAAATCCTCGCGGTGAGAAAAAAAAACAGCAAATAGTTTGATTGTAAAAATATACTACCAAACATCAACCGGGCAGAAAAAAAAATTCGGGGGGAAAAAAGAAAAGACCAAGATAGTCGTACCAACAAAAAGTAATCTATTGGTACAGTATTTGGCCAAAAGAAAAAACAATTTATATGTATATAAGATATATATATATATTCATACAACCGCTAGGAAAATAAGCTAATAAGTAAAAAGTGTTCAATACCTAAGTAGAGCAAATAATAAAGATAAATCTAATGAGTCAGACGAACCTGCTATTAGTTTCGCTTAATGCTCTTCAGGACTAAGATCCAATATATATATATATATATATAATATATATATATATATATATATATATATATTGGATCCTTTTCCCCCAAAATCCATAAGTGTATCTGAAGCTCAATTGTACCTCAAATTTTAGCTAACAATACAAAGCAAAAAAAGAAGTTTAATGTCATACCCTAGGTTATCCGGTTCTATTTTCAACGACGATAATCGTTATGCTATAAGCGCATCGAAATGTGATAAGATATTTTTTGTTCTAGATAGTTTTTAGTTTGTTTATTTGTTGTTTTTTTTTTGTTGATTTGTTTGTTGGGTTTTCTTTTTTTCTTTTTCTTTTTTTTTTTTTTTTTTTTTTTTTCGTTATTTAAAAAATAGCTGGATAATTTCCGGACAAAATTCGTCCCTGACACAATGATTGCTTCTGGGAGATGGAAAATACCATGGTGTCTTCAATAAGGAAGTGCACGTTTTTCGAACACGCTTTTCCGTCTTGTGTTCAATTGGCTATATATTTTTATTTATTTATTTATTTATTTACTTACTTACTTATTTCCTTTTTCTTTTTAGTGTTGGGCGGATGCTTCGCTATAAATGTTACTCCCTTTATTTGCATTGGTATGTAGTCGATAACAAATGCTGATTAGAGTTTGCCTCCTATACATGTGCCCAGCCACAAAAATGAACGCACATTCCCCTTCCGACCACCGGCTCCCCTACCACGAACAAAAGAAGATCTACTAAGACCCGTCTTGTGAAATCACAACACGCCTCTGTTAACAACAGTACGAATGTACTAAAAAGTCACGAGGCGGATAATTTTTAAAATATCAACTTAACCTTAAATATTTATCTCTGTCAAACCTTCCCTAGAGGAAATCATCAGCATCATTAGCATCATCGTCATCATTGCTGTGTCCTTAAAAGGGATCCAATCAGACACGGTTCTGTTACAATTCATGAGAGTTTATGAATTGTGAACGTACCTGTAAGTTAGTTTTAAACAAAATTCGTTAGATTTAAAACCGGAGGTGGGTAATTTTCCATAACCGGTTGGGGGTTATGATTGAGATTTTAGATGACCCCCAACTGACCTCCGGTACAGAGACGTGTGTACAGTTAGTTTTAGAGTTTAGTTTCGACCCGGCTTTCGGAGAGCTTAGATGTGCTCCGGAGTCGATCTCAACCGCGCGGAATTAAATTATGGGCTAGATAAATAATAAAAGCTTGATCAAGCAAATTTAAAGTCTTGTTAGTTTTATTAAATTTTAAAAGCAAGCGAAGCCCAGCCCAGAAGTTAGAAGAATTAGTAAAGAAGATTGAAGATCTAAGAAAGAAATCAACCTCTAGGAAAGTCGACTAGACAGGAACATGGCGGACGACAAGTTAGCAAGAATCGATAGAAACAGTCAGCAAGAACCAGCAACAAGTAAGCGAAGTTA
>CM042149.1:15726237-15728737 GCA_023376005.1 Doryteuthis pealeii
TGGGGAGTGTTACCCCTCTGCAGAAGTGCAATCGATGTATTCTAAAGCCTCAGCTGACAGGGTGAGGGAACGGGTTTGGTAAGTACGTATCATAGTTGACTATTTCCACATGCAATAAAGAACTGATTAAACTTTTTAAAATTATCAGATTTCGATATCATTGTTCAAACTATAGTGCTTAGAACTTTTACATCTCTTATTATAATGGAGATTGTGTGTTAGTCTGTCTGTAACTGAAACTATATAACTTGTTTTAAATTATTAATACTGTTGACCATATCTACATATCAATAGTATGCAATTGTATTTATATTTACAACAAAATAGCAGTTTTACAGTGTGAACAGGAAGTCTTATTTGCATATTAATATTCAAATTTTGATTTTGATAGATATGTGCTTATTATTATTGGCTTCTACGTCACATTCTCCATGGTTTTATTTTTATTTAAACCTCAATTATTGATAAAATTGTTTTACATTATTAAACCTGTTGACGATATCTACATACAACTAACATGCAATTGTAGTTAGATATTCAACAAAATAGCGGTTTACAGTGTGAACGGGAAGACTAATTTGCATATTGATATTAAAATGTTATTCTAATAAATATGTGCTTAGTATTATTAATTTATAATTGTTTGGTTTTATCTTAATGAATATGGGCAAAGATCTCGGGGATAAATCTTAAAAAGAAATCCATTATCAAGAAGAAATAACTGCAATTTTATTCTTTGCTTCCTATTTGAACTTAATAGTTAAATCAAGAGAATTCAGCAATGAAAGACGGAAGTGAAGGAAGAGTAAGTTTCAATTGTTCTATTTTTCGATCATACCCCCCTCTGTTTCAAATCTTTTTATATGCATTCTTATTTAGTTTAATAAGCCTTTCTAATTTAATATAATATTTTATTACATTAAAATTTGAATACTTGCATCTATTTTCAAGTCTACTTAATATATTCTAAAACATTTCTTAGTTTTGCAAAACGACCTAAATCAACCCGATACCAGTTAGAAAAATCTTAACTCACTTAACATTCTGTTCACTTCTCTGAACACATACCTATAAAATGGCAAGTATGTATACGTGTAGGTTAAGAGAGGGCATCAGGTAGATTCATTTTGGGACATGTGTATATGCAGGTACGTAAAGGATGTCCAGAAATGAATATATTAAATCAGTGTCACTTTGAGCTCCACCTTAAGCTATAATTATACAAAAATATCTACCCTAAAAAAAAGCAAAACAAAAAAAAAAAAACCAAAAAACTGAACCGACCTCGCCACATTTTTTTTGTGCATTATCATCATTGGATGAAATAAGAAATGAATTCTGCCATTTATAAGATGGTCAAAATAAAAAGGAATTGATATACGCCCATGAATATCAAAAGCTTTCTCTTTCTTGTCGTCCCGCTTCTTCTGGGACGGACAAAGAGGGAATATACAGAGTAAGTATTAACAGAGGGAAAGAAACGGAAAAAAGGTATTTTTTCTGAAAAGAAAAGTTAATGAGAGGGTGATAGATAGAGAGAAATAGATAGATAGATAGATAGATAGAGAGAGAGAGAGAAAAGAGAGAGAGAGAGAGATGGGGGAAGCTAATAGAAATAAAGAAAAAAACAATTTAAGAGAGAGAAAGAAAAGAGAGAGGAGAGAGAGAGGGGGGAAAGCTAATAGAAAGAAAATAAAATAAAAAGAAAGGCAATTTATATTGAGAGAGAGAGAGAGAGAGAGAGAGAGAGAGAGAGAGAGAGAGAGAGAGAGAGAGAAGAGGAAGCTAATAGAAATAAAAGAAAAAAAAACGCCAATTTAAGAGAGAGAAAAGAAAAAGAGAGAGGAGAGAGAGAGGGGGGAAAGCTAATAGAAAGAAAATAAAAAAGAAAGGCAATTTATATTGAGAGAGAGAGAGAGAGAGAGAGAGAGAGAGAGAGAGAGAGAGAGAGAGAGAGAGAGAGAGAGAGAAGAGAGAGCTTGTAGCGAATAAAAAAAAAAATAAGTATGAAAGAGAAAGCGAATACACGAAAAAGAGAAGTCGAAAACAATGATAGAGAAAAAACATTAAAACGAGAGAGAGAGAGAGAGAGAGAGAGAGAGAGAGAGAGAGAGAGAGAGAGAGAGAGAGAGAGAGAGAGAGCAATAATAATAATAATAATAATAATAATAATAAGAAGAAGAAGAAGAAGAAGAAGGCAACAAAGTATAAGCAGAATGAAAAACAGCCTGTTTCATATATGTAAACTCTAAAGGACTACCTGGTGTTGCCCGGGTGTAGGAAAAAACATCACATATAAGAATATTGTAAGAAATGTGTTCTCTAATATGTCTCTTCTAAATTAATTAATAAATCAAATTTCATTTGGTTTCCCTAAGAAGTTTGAATACCCCCAAAACTAACCATAATTCAGCTGTCGGTAGCCAAATCGAAGCCATTTTCAAATTCCTCACCGAGTAAATCTAGGTGTACCATACCATAGAACATCTGTACTAAAATA
>CM042149.1:15733737-15751237 GCA_023376005.1 Doryteuthis pealeii
AGGCCACCCCGTTGACTTCACTTTCATTTCACTTTACCTCTGTCTCATAATACTTTTCATGTAAATGTATTATTATTTCTGTACACATTTAACAACTATTATAGAATAGATGTAAGTAAAGTAAAGTCGTCGGGGCGGCCTAATGTCGGTATCGGCCAATTAGCGAGGGAGTCTATCCCCTTATCACTAGCGCTAGACCAAGGAGATTATTTTAGCATCTGAAGTGGAGCGCACACCTACCATCAGCTCCTCACTTTACCGCACAGATCCCTGTGCTACTCATTCGCTGAGTTGGCGAGGGCCGGTATCGAACCAAGAACCTTGTGATTTCTAGCCGAACACTCTACCGACTGAGCTAAAACCGGCCCTTAAGAATAGATGTAGTCATATTGAAAGGCCTTCTCTTCCGTGCAAAGCTAGTGATTATATTTATTACAATATATTTGCTGTAGTCGTTAGGATTTGTTATTACATCCGGATTATCATAGAAAAAACAAAAAACAAAAAACAAAACAAAAAAAAAAAACAACGACAAAAAATGAAACCTGATAATGAACTACTTATCGGATAATAGGATTAGAAAAGCTAAATGGTCCGCTAATAATTCAGATTTATAGAGCAGAAGCCACCCTGGAACTCATTTTAACGCAATTATAACTAATTATAATAAATAAGCGGGCCGGGTTAGCTCAGTCGGTAGAGCGTTCGGCTAGAAACCACATGGTTCCTAGTTCGATTCCGTTCGTCGCCAACTCAGCGTATGAGTAGCACAGGGATCTGTGCGGTAAAGTAGAGGAGCTGATGGTAGGTGTGGCGCTCCACCTCAAATGCCAAAAACAATCTCCTTGGTCTACTGCTAATGAAAAGGGGATAGACTCCCTCGCTGATTGGCTGATACCGACTTTAGGCCACCCCGACGGCTTTACTGCCTTACTTATAATAGATAAGAATGACTAGCAGTACTATATTAAATACAGATTTTAACATACCGTAAATCCTCGGGTATAGTCCGCCCTTGAGTATGATACGCAGGGGATTTTTAGGGGGCTGTACCTCTAAAATAATGCGTCTGAATAAACACCGCCGGACAGCAAATAAAGACTCAGACATTGCTTGGAAAACATTTTTCCTTTTTAACCTCGCACTAGGGATTTTGACCTTTAAATTTTGGGAAAAAAGTGCAGATTATACTGGAGGATTTGCTGTATATTCATAAAATACTTAGTGTTAAAAATCATTGGTTGAATCGAACTTAACGGACCTAAATTCCACCATCGTATGTCACCCCGCCGAAAAACAAATCAGGCAATTAACCGAACTTAATGAAATTTTCAATGTTGGTATATTAATGAATAAAAGATATAATGCCCTAGTTATTTTATTTGAAAACTGTTACATTTTTTCAGGTCAGTTAACTTTGAACGACGTATCTTTGAGAATCTGTATTACGCATCAAAGATACGTGGTTCAAAGTTAACTGACCTGAAAAAAAGTTTTTAGATAAAATAACTGGTGCATTATCTTTTATTCATTAATATATCAACATTGAAAATTTCATTAAATTCGGTTAATTCCCTGATTTTTGGTATTTTTTTCTTTCGATGGGGTGACATATGATGGTGGAATTTAGGTCCGTTAAGTTCAATTTAACCAAATCATTAATCTATTTATGCCTATCATGTCATAAATATTTTCATCATGAAAAAAGAAAAAGAAAAAGAAAAAGAAAAGCCACTGGATAGACAACATTCCTTCTAATGTATTTGTTGTTTTTTTTTGTTTTTTGTTGTTTTATTTTTGCTTTGTCTTTTTTTTCCCTTGATTAACATTTTAGTGTCGATTTCAAGGCGAATATACCCAACACCTCCGTCACGGACAGGATGTGATACAGGGTCAATCTTTAAGCGTAGTAAAGCTGGTTTGAATTCACGTTTCCTTCTCCTAAACTGGTTGCCTAACTCAAGGTTAAAGAACCTAGTCTGTCCTACTAGTCTGTACTACTATTTACCCATAGATGGAGTGAGAACATATGAATTCGTGCCCTTTCCTGGATTTGAACCCAGGTCGCCGTTGTTATTTTCTATGGCGATAAACGTTAAGGTTAATGTTCCTCCTCAAGGCAAGTAGGCCCTTCCCATTTTGAAGACCGGGGTAATACAATCTTTCTAGTCAAATCTTATGATACATGGCCTAGTCTCTGACCAAGCAAGTCTTTGTAAATACTTATGTGAGGGATCTATAAAATCAAGTCTGCGATAGTAGTGTTCTTATTGAAGATAGAATTCACTACACAATACTGGAGTAATTTATTATATCATATCTTATTATAATGGAGATTGTGTGTTTTTCTGTCTGTAACCGAAACTATCATTACTCAAGTCACAATTCCCTAAGTTATTTACATCCCATTCTCCATGATTTTATTTTCATTTAAACTTCAATTATTAATAAAATTGTCTTATATTATTAATACCGTTGACCATATCTACATGATATTTTCCACGTACCCCACTTGTACGGGTCAGGCACAAAGGCCCTATTTATGTGGGACCACCCACAAGCCGAGACTCATGGGGTGGCAGGTGAAAAATTGCGTCGATCCCGTCGGCATTCCCCCTCAAGGGGCGCCTCAGGCACTGGGCAATAAACCCAGCCCTACCCCTTTAAATCGAGGGGGCAGGTATTGCCTGGGGGATGGCCCCCTGGGATCGACGCCGTTAATTATATCAATGGTCCAGAGGCCGAAGCCACTGTTGACCATATCTACATACTTATAACATGCAATTGTATTTATATATACAACAAAAGAGCGGTTTATCGTTTGAAGGCTAATTTGCATATTTATATTAAGAATTTTATTCTAATAGATATGTGCTGAGTATTATTGATTTATAATTGTTTGGTTTTATTTTAAAGAATATGAGCAAAAATCTCGGGGATAAATCTTAAAAAGAAAACCATTAACAAAAATAAATAACTATAATTTTATTCTTTGCTTCCTATTTTAACTAAATTATTAAATTATGAAAATTTAGCAATGAAAGACGAGAATGATGGAAGAGTAAGTTTCAGTTGTTCTATATTTCGATTATACCCCTTTCTTTTTCAAATCTTTTTATCTGCATTCTTATTTAGTTTCATTAGCTTTTCTAATTTAATATAATATTCTATTATATTAAAACTTAAATACTTGCATCCGGAGGGTGCATATATTTTACTTAGGTATACCCAAAATGAGGCTAAACTGCGATTTTGACAAAATGACTTTAGCACCCCCTACAGAAAATAATTTACCAAAAATCAGGGAATTATCGGATTTTAATGAAATTTTCAGTGTTTATTTATCAAATAATGATCTTTATAATGCATTATTTATTTTATTTCAAAACTTTCTCATTTTTTTCAGGTCACTTAATTTTGACCCCCACCCCTTATGTTGGGGGCGTAACATTTTTTTGAGTTGGTCTCATAGTTTTCTAAATACAGTATAGATAAAGAGATAAAAGACCAAAGTTATGAATAGAAACAAAAAGAAAAATTTACGGTGGCTTTTCTATGAGAAAATAAGTACTGAAAAACGAAAAATGAAATGTAAAAAATTAATAAATAATTAATTTTTTGGAGATTTCTTTTTTACTCATTTCGATAATTATTTAATTGGCTATTATCTTATGAAAGAAAAAAAATTATACATCGATATTTTTCTGCTTAAAAAAAGGGGGGGTACATTTTCAATCGAGTTTTTCTTCAAAAAGTATACTTTGATGTAATAATATAAGGTTTGCATTAAATAGATATTCATTTTGTTGACGTTGGTAAATATGTATATCCGAATAAAGATAGATCTGCTGTAAACAATAGAACAACGATTTAAAACGTTTAAAAGCTCATATTATTTATACTAGCAAAAAAGAAAAAAAAAAGTAAAAGAAAAAAAAGAAGCCCTCTGCGCGGTGTAAAAATGAATTGTTGAAAGATTTTGCCTGAGTTAAAAATTCAATGTTAGAGGTTTGTATCATTAATGAGTAAAATCATCAAATTTATTAAAGGAGTAAAACATAAAACAATTTGAAATGGAAACATAGTTCTGTCCCCCTCAAATGAAATGATGCGTGAATCTGTTAATTATCAGTTAAATAATTATTTTGAATATTTTACACACATGAATTTTACACAAAATCCTAGGTATCAATTTATTTGTAAACTTTTTAGTTAACCTCTTGATACTGAAAAAATTATTATTCCTTGTTTGTAAATATTTTTTCCTAAAACTCTATACGTTAGATAACTTTGAATATATACAAAAATAAAACAAATTGTATATAAATATATATACCGTGCACGTATTTATTCTATGTATTTATGATTATGGGTATTGTGACGTAAGCAGTGACATAGTTTCAGTTATAGACAAATAGAGACCGAATCTCCGTTATCAATAGAAGATAAATAAATTAGTAGAGTTTTTCTATTCTCTGTATGTATTTACCCAACCACTCTGCCAGGGGAAGACAACATCTCAGAATCCGTCCCATAAGAACAAAGAAAGACGTTTAAAGATGTATCGTGACAGCAAAGCAATTTTTTTTTCAAATTAGTGAAATAGATCACTAATTAGGACTGAACCTATTCTATAAGTAACCACGCCAAGCGGAGTTTAACAGGTTTAAATTCAGAGTTTTCCTTCTATATTGGTTTCCTAACCAAAGTTAAAGAGCCCAGGCTGCCCTATAATTTACCCATTGCTGGAGGGAGAGTAGTTGGATTCGTACATTTCCCAAGGGTATTAGCGTTATGTGAACAGTAGCTTCGTCCAGGATGTAC
Organism: Doryteuthis pealeii; assembly: GCA_023376005.1. NCBI lineage: Eukaryota > Metazoa > Mollusca > Cephalopoda > Myopsida > Loliginidae > Doryteuthis > Doryteuthis pealeii. The sequence goes on from CM042149.1 coordinate 15,738,562, forward strand.
AGTTCACATAGCGCTAATACCCTCCAGTTATGGGTAAATAGTATGACAGACTGGGATTTTAACCTTGCTTAGGCAACCAATATAGGAGAAAGAAACCTCTGAATTCAAACCTGTTAAACTCCACTTGGGGTGGTCAGTACTAGAATAGGCTCAGTCCTAATTAGTGATCTATTTCACTAATTAAAAAATTGCTTTGCCGCCACGATGCGTCTTTACTCTTTTTTACTCTTACGGGACGAATTTTGAAATGTTGTCTTCGATACTGATGAATCTATATTCTAAAAAATGAAAATAGATAAATCAATTGTTGAAAGGGCAGACGAAGAAGTAGTGAGGAACTCAGCCAGGAAAGTTACAAACAGAACCTTTAATTTTATTTTTTAGGAAATGGACTCGTCAGTATCGAAGACAGCATTTCAGAATCCGTCCCATAAGAGCCAAGAAGGATGCATCATGGCAGTAAAGCAATTGTTGAAAGGGCAGACGAAGAAGAAGTGAGGCACTCAGCCAGGAAAGTTACAAACAGAACCCCTCGTGAGTATCGAAGACAGCATTTCAGAATGTGTCCATAAGAGCAAAGAAGGATGCATCATGGCAGTAAAGCAATTGTTTTTTTTTACAAACAGAACCTTTATTTTCATTTTTTAGGAAATGGACTCGTGAGTATCGAAGACAGCATTTCAGAATGTGTCCATAAGAGCAAGAAGGATGCATCATGGCAGTAAAGCAATTGTTGAAAGGGCAGACGAAGAAGAAGTGAGGCACTCAGCCAGGAAAGTTACAAACAGAACCTTTATTTTTCATTTTTTAGGAAATGGACTCGTGAGTATCGAAGACAGCATTTCAGAATGTGTCCCATAAGAGCAAAGAAGGATGCATCATGGCAGTAAAGCAATTGTTGAAAGGGCAGACGAAGAAGAAGTGAGGCACTAAGCCAGGAAAGAAAACGAAAAAAACAAAAAAAAACAAAAAAAAAACAACACTCAACGAATAATTTAAAAGACAAGTAAAAACTGTCGTAGGCAGACATTTGTGGACATGTTTACGTGGGGGATACATAAAAATGAGGGAAAAAAAGTAATCTTTTATCAGTACAGTCCAAAAACAGATGATGCATCAGAACTAATTACGTCAAGACGAAAAGAGACAAAACAGAAAGCAACAACAATAATAATAAAAATAACAGCAACTCTCTTATACGGAAAGCAAGAGATGAGACTGTAAATCACATTATAAGTGACTGCAGTAAGCTACGTCACCCTGAAAAGAATATACAAGAACAAAAACGACAGAGTAGGAACATCGATATACTGGGAATTGTTCAAACGCCGTATATTCGACCGAGATTAATGGTCTATCTATCTATTCATCTATACATATATAAAGGGCAGTTGTGTGTATATGTATGTCCGGAGGATACTTCGAAAATAAAACAATAAGATAAAAATTTTATGTAAAAAAAAAAAGACCTTGCATTGATCCAGCTCCTCTGAAAAGAAATGTTAATGTCTACTATCTAAAGTATTAAATGAAAAAAAATCCATGCTGTAATCATTTAAATTTATTTTCTAATTATCTTCACAAATATAAATCAAATCTCTATTATTTATGCTAAAAACCAAGCCCTGGTGATATTTGATGTATATATATATATATATATATATATATATATATATATATATACTTTGTCGTTAATTGTTTTCTTTTCGAAGTTTCCTCCGGACATACATATACACACAACTGCCCTTTATATAGGTATAAATAGATAGCCTATACGAAAAGTATTTAGCATATGCTAAAGTAACAGAGCTGATTTAAAGTAGTGTTTGTGATGAACAGATATTGTCTTTTTATTCTGTCTGAATTTTAGCTGATCGTCATTTTGCCCACTGACGTCATCAAAATCACAAGAGGGTTTCACAGAACGACTGCAGGCGAACTCACAAAGCTATCACAGATCGTGAACCCATGACCCTGAAGAACTTGCTAGACGAGCTATACACTTAGAAATGTAGAGAAATTCCCGTTCTTTCTTTTCCCACTCTCTACCACCGCTCTCTACGACTACCCTATCTCTATCTAATGTGTGTTTGTGTACATGTATTTGTATGTACGTGTGTTTATTTTGTAATATGTATGTGTATGTGTGTGTGCGTTTTTTTTTTTTCGAATGGAATTAATTTTTAGCATTTTCACACGCACAGCGAGAAGGCGTGTGTGGTTTGTCTGTTGACGGCGGCGATAAGATGTTAAAGACTTACATTATATTCCATGAAAGTACGTAAATAAACACTGTGTTTATTTGATATGGCTTTTAGCCGACAATATTTGGAGGATATGTGCTTAATTGAAGTCATACCTAATTTTTGAAAATTAACTAGTTAATAATTAATGAATTTAGGCGGGCATATATGTTCAAATGTAAGGTTAAACAGATCGAGAAAATGTCAATCCCTGAATGTACATTTCGACATTATATTCTATGTTAACTATCGACATTATATTAACTATCGACTACATTAACTATTTCAATCCCTGAATGTACATTAACTATGTCAATCCCTGAATGTACATTTCGACATTTAACTATCGACATAATATTCTATGTTAACTATCGACATTTATATTAACTATCGACATTATATTCTATGTTAACTATCGACATTTTATTAACTATCGACATTATATTTATGTTAACTATCGACATTATATTCTATTTTAACTATCTTGAGCCGTAAATTAAACCAAAGGACCCGTACGAATGATATAATCACCATCTTGTTCATCTCGTCTGTTTCTGTTTTTTCCTTCTTTTATTTCTCCCCGTTTTTTATTGTTTGTTTTGTTTTACGGCATATCAACCACTGTGGCTCATTTAATGCGGCAAAGTTTTTAAAGAATCGTAGCGATAGTTTTGAAGAAATTTTCTATTTACAGGGTGGTCTTGGGAGTAATGGCGATGAAAGGGTACTCAAAACTCACCAGAGCTCCGGAATTGGAATTTCACCATTAGATTTTATATAGAAACCAATTAAAATAAGACGAATCTTTTTATATATTTCTTATTAATTTCATTAGTCTTTGTAATTCAATATATTTCATTACATTAAAACTTAAATACTTATGCCCGGAAGGTGCATATTCTGGTTAGTCTATTAATAATGGAGATTCGCTTCCGGTTTTCTTTAACAAAAACGACGTCACTGATTACGCAACACTACCTAAAACGTCATAACGTAGAATAAATACACTCAAAATTTGAGCATGCAATGTTAGACTGTCCTCATTGGTTTTTTAAACAAGTTTTAATAAATACATACCTGGTATTATCTATCTATATATAGTTTGCTTTATTTTAATATATATTTTAAATTATCAGAACTAAGTTTCCATTTCAATTGTTTTATATTTTTTACTCCTTTAATAAATTTGATGATTTTGCTTTACTTATGATACAAACTCTCTGATATTAAATTTTCAACTCCCATCCCCTCAGGCAATATTTATTTTACGTCGCCCATAGGGCGTTTTTTATTGTGCCAGTTTCTATAATTCTGTGTACTGATCAAGAATAAACATTTACTACACTACAGAAATCTAAGTATCAAGATCAGTTCATTGATAACAAAGGAGTCCTATCATTCGTTAGGGAAGAGTTGAGTTATCTCCCCTAACAACAACAATGGAGAATAATTCATTGATGAATATTGAAGACATAAATCAAAGTGAACATTTAGATGAAAAAAAAAATCGAACGGCAGACTTATAGATCCACCTTTGTATCCAAAAGTTCAGGGAACTTAAGGAAATAGCTTTCCTTCAAAAAAGAAAAAAATGGAATATATTTATTTCTCTGCATAGTAAGTGTGATAAAGATGAACACAATGAATTAACCAATGGGAAATCTTCATGACATAATGGCCAATGTGGAACATCATACAAAGGACACGGTAATTTTCAATCAAAATATAATTTATTGAGATTGCATTGAGTTAAATGAGGTGGGGTGTTTTATGGTTTATTTGTTTGGTTTGGTTTGGTTTTTTTACGGCATATCAACCTGAGTGGGTCATTTAATGCCAACTTAGTTTTGTAATAAATTCATTCTTAAAGGATACTTTTTCTATCCAACCCATAGATGGGAACTTAACAGGTACTAACAGTCCGGGTCAGAGTGGACCTGGGAGCAATGGTGATGAAAGTGTGCTCCACATTCCCCAAATCTCCAGGACTTGAACCTCAACATCGGAGTTCAACGTCATACTCAGACATGAAGACCCTCAGTCAACGCCTTCTAGCATATAAATGATAAAAAGGATTTGGGCTTGTTATAAGGGCAATATGGTCGCGACAATCATATAGGTACTAGGGATTGATGTGACCAGCCGATTGATAGGAGGGGTCCTCTCCGACCGCCAATAATGGCCAAAGTGAGGTGTGGCATATCATGTGCTGCTCATCCACCAGGATTCCGTCCTTAAACATCATTGGTTGTCACATACGACCAACAGGTAGACCCATTGGAGGGGTCTCAAGCTCCGCAGGGGTGCAGTTGGTGTATTAGTGTTTTAAGGTTGCTTAGATTTTACGGCATGTAAACCCTAGTTGGGTTATTTTATGCCTAATTAAGCATGGAATCTGCTGGTTGCGTCAAATTCTAGCACCTTCATCCCAACCCTCTCATGGCAAACCCCAAAGCCTTTTTATCATATATTTGCGGTGACTGAGGGCCTTATTGTCCTAGATATTATATTAAACTGCGTCTATTGGTGAAGTTCCTTTTCTGGAGTTCTGGGGAATGTGGAGTACACATTCATCGCCATTACTCCCAGATCCACTTTTTACAGAGTGGTAGTACCTGTCAGAGTGCCATCTATGGGTTAAATAGATAAAAAAATAACTTTTAAAAATGTTTTAAAGATAAACTCAGTTTTAAAAATGAATATCCAACAAGAATGAATAAAACTATTTTATTTAAACGTTTATTATTTTATAACTGATTATTTTTTTTCAAATAGACCCCATGTCTATTTGAAAAAAATCATCAGTAGAGATAGATATAGTCTTTAATTAAAAAAATCAGAAAGAAAAAAAGAAGTTGAAACTAATTTTATTATTAAAACAAGAAATGAAAGGGAAATTCAAGTAAATCATTGGTTCTTTCACACATAGAGTGTTAGGACATGTTGACCAACCGTTCCGCACGAGTAGGACGTTGCACAAGGTCAATATTTTAAGCGGAGTTTAACAGGTTTGAAATCAGAGTTTTTCTTCTTCTAAACTGGTTGCCTAACCAAGGTTAAATAGCCTATTTATTTATAGCTGGAGGGAGAATATTTGGATTCATACATTTTCCAAGAGCATTAAAAAGTGTTTATATTCCGTTAAATCCAAGCAAGCAAGCAACACCCAACTCATCCTATCCCCCCTCTTTCTTACGGTTCTTTTTCTTATCTGTCTTCACTTATAATTGCTCTAGACGGGTTGATATAACGTTAAAAACAACCAATTAATCAATTTGTATAATTAATCTACCCATTATTTTCTCATTAAACTAACCCTAAACCCTAACCCTAAACATAACTCTAACCCTAACCCTAAACCCTAACCTTAAGTCTAGCCCTAACCCTAACCCTAACTCTAACCCTAACCTTAAACCCTAACCCTAAACCTACCCCTAAGCACGTCGTTTTCATAGTAGATCAAAAGTAAGTAAGTAAGTAAGTAAAGTCGTCGGGGTGGCCTAATGTCGGTATCAGCCATGCAGCGATGGAGTCTATCCCCTTTTCATTAGCGCTAGACCAAGGAAATTATTTTAGCATCTGCGGTGGAGCGCCACACCTACCATCAGCTCCTTACTTTACCGCACAGATCCCTGTGCTACTCATTCGCTGAGTTATCGAGGGCGCGTATCGAACTAGGAACCTTGTGGTTTCTAGCAGAACGCTCTACTGACTGAGCCAAAAATTCATTCAAAGTGGTTCCCCCTTTTTTAGGTTGGAGTTATAGGAAGTAACCCTTAAATTTTTCAAGAATTCAAACAAAATAAAAGGAATAAACAAAATTGTTCACTTCTTTCTTTTGTTCTTTCATCGGTCAGCTTCAGGCAAACTTTCTGCCGCCGGTCATGATATAAGGTCAACTCTGCTTTTTGGGTTCCGCTACTGTTGGATTATTTTTTGTTATATAGTTATTTACTAAGCTTTGCTTAGATGTGGCACAAGGCCAGAAGTATGGGCGCCCAATAAGAATCGAACTCACTAATAATGGTCTGCGAGTCTAGCTTGCTAACCATTACACAACGCGAGGTGCCGATTATTTTGTAATATAAGGTGTCCTGCAATACACCACCTAAATATCATATTGATGATTTCTGATTTTTTCATAGCAAGATCAATATCGCAATGTGGCCCTGCATTTTTTTTATTTATTATTATTTCACATATATTGAATATTATTTGTACCAAAAAGATTTTACTTTTTTCAGGATAATTTGACATGGAATTACCCAAAACGGAAATTTGTGAATGTTTACACCCATTTAACAACTCACGGAATAATGATATTTAAAAAAAATGAGTGTGACATTATCAACAGTGTTATCCCTAATGAAAAGGATGCTCGATATGGAAATTCACTAATTTTGTAAATTTATCGGAGTTATTCCCCTCAGCCTAATTCTTTCTTTCTTTTTTTCTCATACCACAAGTTGTGATTTGGTCCCTAGTGACTCTAAATGAATTCAGGGGTAAAATTCTACCCTAGAAACGTTTTGTTTAACCTTGGTACAGGATTTTGTTTTCATTGCATCTCCGGACAGACAGAACGACAGACAGACAGATAGAGACAATGGCTGGCACCACAATTATCAAGTCCAGTCTTCTTCTTCTTCTTCTTCTTCTTCTTCTTCTTCTTCTTCTTCTTCTTCTTTTATCTTTTCCTTCTGTTCTGTATCTTTCTAGGGGTTTTCCTTTGCTTCCTTTTCTTCCTATTTTTTTCTAGTTGCCTTCTTTTTCTTTTTTCTTTATTCCTACTTTTTCTTTTCTTTATCTTTCCTAGACTCACCATATATATATATATATATATATATATATATATATATATATATATATATATATATATACTGTCATACGTAGACTGTTTCTGTGTTTATATAGGCCGATCCCAGGGAATGCGTGCTAATTTGACGTATTGCTTTGTGTCAGATTTGGTTAAATTTGATTATATTTGTGTTCCTGCCTTAAAGCAATTGTAAGTAAACTAATCTAAAAAGCCATTTCATGTTAGTTCGATTCTCACATGGGGCTCCATACTTGAGACATTGTTCCAGTTTTTATGCGAAGATTGTCGTGGCATAATGGTTAACAAGTTTTCCTTCTCCTTGACTGAGTGCCTAAGCAAGATTAAAGAGCCCAGTCTGCACTACTATTTACCCATAGATTGTTTTAGATTTATATCCCTTATATTTTATTCTTAGGCTTTATGGACACCTCGTCGTGGTGTAATTGTATTGTTTTTGTTTGTTAGATTTTCTAGCATGTCAACCCTTGTTGGGTTATTTTATGCCGAAGACGATTGTTCTATTCATGCTTGATGAGCATTCAAATTTGTTTTTAAATAGTTGTTTAACACATTTTAAAATTTATTTTTTTCTACTTAACCCATAAATGGGACACTTATAGGTATTACCACTCTCGGTCAGTGGACCTGGGAGTAATGGCGATAATAGGCTATTTCGCTCCACAGAGCTCCGGAATTGAAACTTCTCCATTAAATGCAATTTATCTTCATACCCAGACACTAAGACCCTCAACCACCACCTTCTAGCACATATACGTGAGATACGTAGGAGGCACGTGGTTAAAGTTATGGGAAATGGATTCGTCGCCCCGAGTTCAAATCCTGGACGTGGTAATTGCATTTCATTTAGCGCTAATATCCTTGGGAAAGGTATGAATCCTACTCTCCCTCCAGCTAGGGGTAAATAGTAGGGCAGACTGGGCTCTTTAACCTTGGTTATGCAACTGGTCTAGGAGAAGGAAAACTCTGAATTGAAACCTGCTGAACTCCGCTTAAGAAATTGACCTTGTGTCGCATCCTGCTCGTGCGGAGGGGTTGGTAAATATATATACGTGAGAAATGGTGACTATGTGAAAAGTAGAGAAGTGATCCACAGAGCAACAGCTTCATTTTGTTGTATGCTACATGTTCCTGTGTTGGTAATTATACCTGTCCTAAACAAAATATCATTACTTTTTGACTCACTCTCGTAGATAGATGGGAATAATGGTGATGAAGGGGTACTCCACACAATTCCAAAATTGGAACTTCACCATTAAATGCAGTTTAACGTCATATCAAGACCCCCCCCCCAGCCATAACCTTCTACCACATATATGATAAAAGGGGTTGAGGTTTGCCATAAGGACAAAGGGGCTGGGACAAATGAAAAGTGAGAAAATATGAAGAGGGATAGGAATGGAGACTGAGTGTAAAAAAATTGACCAACAGGAAGAGGTACAGAAAGAAGAGGCCGTAGAGAGAGAGAGAGAGAGAGAGAGAGAGAGACAGACAGACAGACAGACAGACAGACAGACAGAAAAAAAGGAAGAGAAAGAGGTACAGAAAGAAGAGGTCGCAGAGAGAGAGAGAGAGAGAGAGAGAGAGACAGACAGACAGACAGACCGAGAGATGGAAGGGGTAGAAAAAGGAAGAGAAAGGGGTGCCGAAAGAAGAGGTCGCAGAGAGAGAGAGAGAGAGAGAGAGAGAGAGAGAGACAGACAGACAGACAGACAGACAGACAGACAGAGACAGAGACAGAGAGACAGACAGACAGACAGAGAGACAGAGACAGACAGAGAGACAGAGACAGACAGAGAGACAGAAGGGAGAGAAAAAGAAAAAGGGAGAAAGAAAGGAAGAGAGGTGTTGTGAATTGGGTAAAGATAAGAAAATTTGATAATATTAAAGATTTAACGTCAATCTTTTGATTAGCATTCCCATGTGAATTGGCTGATAACTTGTCAAAGTTGAAATTCTAAATCCACGTGATGAGCGTCTGGCTTAGAAAAAAAGTTGGTTAGCAAGCTAGTCTGGTAGCTAACGTAGCGAGTTCAATCCTCATAGTCGCACATCTAACATGTCCTTGCGCCAAACTGAGCTAAGATCACTAAAGGCGAGATATTTGCGTATTTTCGCACATCCTCTCGTCGTCGGTGTTCGAGTGCAAAATTTCGAATGTTGATTTTCACGGCAAGCAACATTTATCTCCACTTGAGAGAATAGTGCAACACAATCTTCCTTGATTTTTCTTTGGCCCAGTGTCAAACCCAACTTCGACCACGTCAAGTCCTAGCACCTATATGATTGTCCCAATCCTATTGCCCATATGGCAAATCCCCAACCCTTTTTATGTTGGTGAAATTATGTTTTTTTTTGTGGTTGAAGGCAGTGGCTGAGGATCTTAGTGTCCTGTGTATGACGTTAAACAGCATCTAATAGTGAAATTTCAATTTTTGAACTCCGGGGAATGTGGTGCATCCCGTAATGGCCATTACTTTCAGGTTCACTGAGACCCGGAGTGGTAGTACCTGTTAAAGTCCCATCTATGGGTTAAATAGAAAAAAAACGAGTTTAAAATTTAAGGTGTCGATTTTATTGGCTTTTCGATGCGTAGATTAAAATGGTAAAAGGAAATTGAATTCTGTTGAGAATTGGCGGAGATATGAGGCTTCAAAGATCCCCTAAAAATGCCCCTTTTAAGCCATCTACCAATTTTCTTGAAAATTTAAAGTGTCGATTTTATTGGCTTTTCTGATAGATTTCGATGCGTAGTATTTATTGATGCCAAAGAAAGTGCTCAATTCGGAGAATTAGCGGAGATATGAGCCCTTAAAACCTCCCTTACAGTGTCTGAAAATCACCAATTTCGTGAAAAGTTATGGTGTCGATATTATTGGCTTTCTGATGATGCTAACATATTTTTGTGTTGATTAATTGGCAGAGTTTGTAGAAGTGTTAATTACATTTTATAAAAAAACTGATTTAAAATACTTTATTAATAAGGATGCTCGAGCTGATAGCTATGTTTATGTACTTACAGCATGCAATAGAGAAAGCATTGTATCTTTTTCCTGTGTTGGGAGAATATAAAAAAATATTAGGGTTCTTGCTAGATCGCCGAAGTAAAGCAGCGATGAGAATTTTCTATTCTTAATTGGGTCTTTTACACCCCGGTTTATTTTCTCTTCCTTCTTTTAAGTACTTTTTGCTAAAAATGCATTAATATTACATGTTTCATGTAAACATCTTTTCGTTTATCACGTCACCATTGTTTTTCAATCTTAGTTCTTTGAAACTAGGAATGTCATTACGGCCAAGTCACGCTGAAAACACCCGTTCCCATGAGATCACCGAAGCTAACAGCGATTAGCCTGTTCAATAATTAATTGGATGACCACTTAAGCAACAGCAGTTACAGTAAGCAGCCTGAGTCCAGTGTTTATCAACATTACTTGATTTCGCATTAAATGACTCGAAAGGGGTTGATGTGCCGTAAAACAAAGCAGCGACAATCATATTCCTTTCACAATATTGTCATTGACTAAACTTTGTTTAGATAAGTTCAAGACCAGAGGTATGGGACACCCAGTGAGAATCAAACTCACTAACAAGACCAAGTATATGGGACACCCAATGAGAATGACTTGATTCGGCATAAAATGGTTTGAAAAGGGTTGATAGGCCACAAAACAAACAACAAGCCTTAGTTCTTTCTCAGTTGGAGGTCGTAGGAAATGGACTCGTCGACCCGAGTTCAAATCCTGGACGAAGCTACTGTTCACATAGCGCTAATACCCTTGCCTTGGAAAAGGTATGAATCCAACTACTTTCCCTCCAGCTATACGTAAATAGAAGGACAGACTGGTGTCTTTTAGCTTGATTAGGCAACCAGTCTTGGAGAAGGAAAACTTTAAATTCAAATCTATTAAACTCCGGGTGGTCACTACTATAATAGGCTCAGGCCTACTTAGTTATCTTTCGATTGCCCATGAATCCTTCAAGTAACATGCGACAGTTTGTATTAGGCTACATGGTACTAGCAACAATGTATTATCAATTTGACTAATTTTTTTTGAGTCTCCTTCATTCATTTTTTTCTTTTGCGTTTTTCATTTTTTTTCTTTTCTTTCTATATCTGTTTTATTTTTCACTTTTTTCTTTTTACTTCCGTTTTTTTACTTCCGTTTTTCTTTTTTCCGTTTTTTTACTTCCGTTTTTCTTAATTTCTTTTCGTTAAATTTTAAACGCTTTCTTTCTGTCTTTCTTTTTTTCTTTCCACATTTAAGAAAAGATCCACATTTTTTCTTTCATACATTGTTTCATTCCTTTTTCTTTTTTTTCGTCTTTTCCCCTTTTCTTTCTCGTTCATATTTTAATTTTTAATTTTTATTTTTCATTCTTTTAGATTCCATCCTTCACATGTCTGTTGACTGTTATTTTTTCTTTATCATTTTCATTTTTCCAATGGGTGGTAGTCGTGAGGAATTTTACCCCCACCCCTCCACTAATTTAAAAAAATGAAAATCGTATTTTATTAAATCGCCGGCATGTCTGTTATTTCAATGTTCAGGGTGTTTTAACGCTTCAGATAAGTTGGCATCACTTGATACCTACAGTTTTTTTATATCGTGTCACCTGCAATACATTAACTATAACAAGTAGTAGTTTACAACAATATACCAATATTCTCTCACACTTTCTTCCTCTTTTCTTCTTCATATATATATATATATATATATAGATATATATATGTACACACACACACACACACACACGCACACACACACACACACACACACATATATATATATATATATATATACACATATATTTGTGTATATGTGTAAGTGCATGTTCAGTTTTTTTTTCACTATTAGAATTTGTCTAGCCTGGTCTGTTCATATCTATCTATCTATCTATCTATCTATTCTAGTTTGTTTCTATCTATCTATCTATCTATCTCTTTATCTATCTATTCCAATCTATTATTATTATTATTATTATTATTACTAGCAAATATATGCACCCTCCGGGTGCAAGTATTTAAGTTTTAATGTAATAAAATATTGTATTAAATTAGAAAGGCTAATGAAACTAAGACTACAGATAAAAAGATTTGAAACAGAGGGAGTATAATAAAAAATAGAACAACTGAAACTTACTCTTCCATCACTTTCATCTTTCATTGTTATTTTTTCTAATTTAAGTATTTAGTTAAAAGAGGAAGTAAATAATAAAATGAGTTATTTTTTCTTGTTAATGGATTTCATTTAAGATTCATTGAAGAGATTTTTGCTTATATTCATTAAAATAAAACCAAACAGTTAGAAATTAATAATACTAAGCACATATTTATTAAATTCGATTTTTTAATATCAATATGCAAATTAGCCTTCCCGTTCACACTGTAAACCGCTATTTTGTTGTATATATAAATACAATTGCATGTTGTCAGTATGTAGACATAGTTAACAGTATTAATAATGTAAGACAATTTTATTAATAATTGAGGTTTAGATAAAAATGAAATCATGGAGAATGTGATGTCAATAACTAAGAGAATTGTGACTTGAGTAGGAATATAGTTTCGGTTACAGACAGTAAAACACACAAT
>CM042149.1:15756237-15761237 GCA_023376005.1 Doryteuthis pealeii
CCCCCAGGCAACTCCTGCCCCCTCAATTTAAAGGGACAGGGCTGGGTTTATTGTCCAGCGCCTGAGGCACCCCCTCGAGGGGGAATGTCGACGGGATCGACGCATTTTTTGTGCCTACCACCCATGAGCTTCGGCTTGTGGGTGGGCCCTCATAAAAATGTCCTTGTGTCACGCCCTCATAAGTGAGATGAGAGGCAAATACCATAACATGGGCTCTTCAGGATCTGTGTTTATTAATGAAATTAACAGCGTGATCCTAGGGGGCCATCCCCCAGGCAACACCTGCCCCCTCGATTTAAAGGGACAGGGCTGGGTTTTATTTTGCACCCGCCACCCATGAGCTTCGGTTTGTGGGTGGTCCCACATTAATAGGGCGTTGTGCCTAACCCGTACACGTAGGATACGTGTAAATACAAATAACCGGGCTCTTCGGGGCCTGTGTTTGTCAATGTAAGTTAACAGCGTTAATCCCAGGGGGCTATCTCCCAGGCAATAGCTGCCCCCTTGATTTAAAGGGACAGGGCTGGGTTTATTGACCCTTGATAGGGAATGCCGACGGGTCTACGTATTTTTGTGCCTACCACCCATGAGCTTCGGCTTGTGGGTGGTGGGCCACTTAAAAATGTCCTTGTGTCATGCCTACCTAAATGGGATGCATGACAAATACCTTAATAACATGGGCTATTCGGGTCTGTGTTTGTTAATGTAAATTTACTGCAATGATTCCAGGGGGATATCCCCCAACAACACCCCCCCTTGATTTAAAGGGACAGGGCTGGGTTTATTTCCTAGTGCCTGAGGCGCGTTTCTTGAGCGGGAATTTCCGACGGGATCAATGCATTTTTTGCACCTACCACCCATGAGTCTTGGCTCGTGGGTGGGCTCACATAAAAATGTCCTTGTGTCACGCCATCATAAGTGAGATGAGAGGCAAATACCTTAAAAACATGGGCTTTTGGGCATATGTTTGAAATTAATGTCATAATCCCAGGGGGCTATCCCCAAGCAATACCTGCCCCCTTGATTTAAAGGGTCAGGGTTGGTTTATTCCCAGTGCCCGTGGTGCCCCCCATTGAGGGGGAATGCCGACGGGATGATGCATTTTTTGCACCTACCATCCCATGAGCTTCGGTTCGTGGGTGTCCCACATTAAAAGACCTTGTGTCATACCCGCATACGTGGAATGCGAGGTAAATACCTTAATAGGCTGTTTTGAGGCAAATCTATCTCAGCTAACCTCATAGAGACATATAAATAAGATGCTAATTAAGATTTAGATAATGATTATTTAATAACCATTGAGAAAATAACGTAAATAACTAAGGGAATTATGACATTGGTAATGATGTAGTTTCGGTTACAGACAGAACTACACCCAATCTCCATTATTAATAGATACGAATTTATTATAAAAATTGCCACCTTTAATTTCTGATCACAGACACATAGATTCTGATTTTCAGTGCTCAGCTTGGAGATAAGATTACGCAACTTGTTAAGACACATTTTCAATGTAAAATTATATTCTATCAACAGTTTTACTTGACAAAAATATTTCTATATTAATTCTTTGTCTACTTTAAGCCGCTCACAGTGGCTCTTCCACCACTGCGATCCTACGTAAAAAAATACAGAGACTGATGGTTAGTTCATTGTAATTGAATAGAAGGACCCTGATTAGAATAATAATAGGACTTTATTTGAATAGAAAGAGTTCTGCGGTGAATAGATATTGAATTTTGAAACATCCCATCATTCAGGTAAACTATACCAAGAGAATTTGGTTGGCAAAGATTTAAAATACAAATGAAATATATCAACTTTTTGTTTGTCTTTTTAAATTCAACTCTTTGCCTACTTTAAACCGCTCGCGGTTTAAAGTAGGCAGTGGCTTTCCCACCACTGCGATCCAAAGTACAAAAACATACTTAGTTTATCATAATTGAGTAGATCACTCAGATTGCAATAATAATAGGACTTTATTTGAATAGAATGAGTTCTGAGGTAAACAGATAGGGAACTTTGAAATATCTCATCAAACAGGTAGAAAATACCAAGAAATTTGGTACAGGCATGGTGGAAATTTGGTAGACAAAGAGTTAAAAAGGTTTTTAGTACGCTATGCATATACTTTATCTTTATTCTATCAATAAAGCTTGACTATATTCCTAACAACCGAAAATCCCCAAGAAGGTTCCCGAGTCCGAAAAGAAGGTTCCCGAGTCCGAGAAGAAATACTTGAAGAAGGCCGGAGGGCATATCGGCCGAAACGTTGTACAGTAACAATGAAGATGAGAATAATAGTCCGAATAACGTAAATAATAGTACAAAAACTTCATAAAGGATATTAGTGCTATGTGAAATGAAAACAGTCTCGTCATTTATCAAATACCGTGTGTATTCGTGTAAAGGTCGAAATTTGAAAAACCCACAATTAGGGCCAAAAGTTAGCATCGATTTAAACATCTATAATCTATAACAATTTAGAAATGGTGAAAGAAGACGTTCATCGTGTAACAGTTATCGCTGAAGGAAATGGACACGGCGTCTCGAGTTCAAATCCTGGACGAGGCTGTTTGCATTTCACATAGCGCTAATATCATCGGGAAAGGTATTAATCCAACTATTCCTCACATTTCTATGATAAAATCCTTAGTAGTACATTAGGTAGTTTGGTTGCATTTTACAGCATGTCAACCCTTGTTGGGTTATTTTATGCTGAAGACGTTTTCTTTCATTCTTTCTTGTTGGGTATTCCTTTTTTAACACAATTTTTTAAATACATTTTTAAACTCATTTAAAAAAATCTAATTAATCAACAGATGGGGCACTAACAGGTACTATCATTCCGGGTTAAGGTGGACCTGGGAGTAATGGCAATGAAGGGCTACTCCTTGCTCCCCAGAGCTTCAGAATTGGATCAGATGCAGTTTAACGTCATAACCAGGACCCTCAGCCACCGCCTCATAGCAAATATATGATAAAAAAGGGTTGGGGTGTTTGTCATAAGGGAAATAGGACCAGGACAATCATATAGGTGCTAGGGCTTGAGGTGACCAGCTTATTGATCGGAGGGGCTCACTCTGACCACCCGTCTAGCCTAAGTAATGGCTAAAGTGGAGTGTTCAATCTCATGGACTACTCAACAACCAGGATTCTACATCACCACAGATGTCTCGATTTCCTTAGTTATATTCTCAGTGATTATGAAATGAATTAATCTTAATTTGCATCCTATATATTAACGATGTCTCTATTAAAGTCTATCAGTTAGAATTGCTGCAAAACTGGCCTTATTATTAATGCATTTAAAATCCTGATATATGTAATATATATCTCTAAGAAATAAAAATTTACAAAGTATATTGTTGGAATAATTTGCATATTGATTTTAACAAAACTGGGTTTAGTAAATAATTATTCCCTGTTACCGATTTCTAATATTATAATGTTATTCTCAAACTTATTAAAAGCAATCTCTATACAATTTTATATCGAAATCTATTAAAATAACATTAAAATAAGTGTGATATTTTTATATTCGTTCTTATTTAAGTTTTGTCTTTCTGATTTGATATAATATTTTATCCCATTATATCTTAAATACTTGCAGACTTATTCTAGTCTATTTAACAAAATGTATACTTGATTCCTGATCACTGAAATAGTGACTATTTGCTCAGCTCGATTGATGTCTGTACATGTTCAGCTAAAAGCCTAGGTATCGACAACTGTGGTCGGTAGACGACACAAGGAAGGCTGGCGTACACAATCTTTTCCCCATTAAACCTTGTGTTATATAATAAAGTCTTCATCCGTTTTTGGATCCTTGCATTCATGGCTAAGAAAAGCGTGTCAATATCGTTTGATTGACAAGTTGACACTGTAAAGATGAATGTTTATATTTAAAAGGTATATCAAAACTCAATATTTGGGAATTCTAAATATAAATATACGACCGGGCTATGAAACAGCATTTCAGTTCGAGTAGCGTTATTTAACCTTGAGAATTAAGTCATTATGTATGTACCCAATCCCTCCAACATAAACAGCTAAAAGCACCGATTCCAGCTTAATCACTGAAGCTAGGCAGCGATGAGCCTTTTCAATACTCAATTGGGTGACCACTTAAGCAACAACAGGTACTTTAAGCTACAAGAGTTCTTTGTATATCAAAATGAATTGATTCAGCATTAAAGGCCCGGGAAGGGCTAATATGCTGTAAAACAAAACAAACAACCAGCCAACCAACGCCAACAGGATGCGACATTTCAAGCAGAGTACAGCTGGTTTGAATTCAGAGGTTTCTTTCTTTCAGACTGATTTCCTTAACAAGGCTAAATAACCAAGTCTGCCCTACTATTTACCCTTAGCTGAAGAGAAGAAATAGATTTATGGATTCAAGGGTATTAGCATCGAAATCTATGAGAAAAGACAATAAAGTCAACACTTAAAATTTACACGAAATTGGTGCTTTTAAGGCATAATTAGGGAATTTTTGAATCCTCATATGTCCGTCCATTCCCAAAATATAGTAATTTCTTTGGTATCAGTTTAATCTACGCAACGAAATCTATCAGAAAAAACCAATACAATCCACAGCTATAATTTACACGAAAATAGGTGATTTTGAGGTACTGTCAGGCTCTTATATCCGCCAATTCTACTAAAAGCGCTTTCTTTTGCATCAATACAATATACGCAAAGTCTATCAGAAAATAAAATAAAATAAACACCTAAAATTTACAAGAACAGAGGTATTTTTAAGGGGTCCTTTGAACCCTCATGTCTCCGTCAATTCCCAAATATAGCACTACCTTTGGTATCATGTTAATCTACGCATCAAAACTTATAATGACTAAAAGGGAGGCGCTCGTTGTGTATCGGTTATAGTTGTGGGAAATGGAATCATGGCGCCAATAAGCCATGGATATGGAGTGTACAGTGAGAATCGAACTCACGTACAATATTGGAGGGAGAAAGCAAAAAAGAAAAAAAAA
>CM042149.1:15768737-15778737 GCA_023376005.1 Doryteuthis pealeii
TACAAGAACCATTCTGATAGGGGCGAATTATATTTTGACAAATCCCAATCTCTGCAACATTATGGTGACAGTTTATTTTGGTTTTCTACCATTGTGCAGTGGGAATGCGTTTCCCCGGTGTTATGATCTACAGGGACCGGCGCGCCTCATTTTTTCCGCGTCCTGTCCGAAGACGAGAGTACGATGTCCTAGGTATGAAATTAAACTGCATCCAATGGGGAAGTTTCAATTTTGAAGCTCTGGAGAGTTTGGAGTATCTCATCATCGTCATTACTCCCAGGTCCACTCTGACCCGGAATGTTAAAAATTCGAAATTTTGAATTTTCACGACAAGCAATATTTTTCTTCATTTGAGGGGATAATGCAACGGCCCAGTCTCAAACCCAACTTCGACCCAGTCTCAAACCCAACTTAGACCATGTCAAGTCCTGACATCTATATGATTATCCTGACCCTATTTGCCCCTACGGCAAATCCCCAACCCTTTTTATCATATATGTGCTAGAAGGCAGTGACTGAGGGTCTTAGTGACGTTAAACTGCATCTAATGGTGAAGTTTCAATTTTGGAACCCTGAGGACTTTGGAGCACCACTCAATTGCAATTACTTCCAGGTCCACTGTGACACGGAGTGGTAGTACCTGTTAAGATCCCATCTATAGGTTAAATAGAAAATATGAGTTTGAAAAATGTGTTTAGTAGATTAAAGTAAAAAATATTGAATACTAATCAAGAGTGGATAAAACAAAAATTCTTCGGCATAAAATAACCCAACAAGAGTTGACATGCCGTAAAATCCAACCAACCATCTAACAAACGAGAGTACAGATAAAATAGTGGAACAAATTGTCGATCCTGATCCCACACGAGATATCAGACAGTGGAGCTCAGATCGTACACACACACACACACACACACACACACACACATATATATACATACATATATGCATCTTATTATAATGGAGATTCGGTGTTTGTCTGTCTGTAACTGTTACTGCTTATGTCACAATACCCTCAAGAATTGCGTAAGTGTATCAATGATTATTATCAAAGTGCAATCTTTTTTAATACGTTCTTATTTAATTTGGTCAGTCTTTCAAATTCAATATATTTCATTACATTAAAATTTAAATACTTATAGTCTTCCTAATAATTATAGCAATTAATATATATATATATATATATATATATATATATATATATATATATATATATATATATATATATATATATATATATATATATATATATATATATATAATAAATTTGAAAAAACAAGTGATCCAAAAATGAGATGAATTTATTTATCGACGCTTAAACGTTTCAGTTTCATTAAACCTTCATCAGGATGTATTATGAGGTGAAGAAATTGATGTATGTTTTATAGATGTCAGGAGATAAAAAATCTTTATAAAATTCTTTTTTTGTTTATAAAGATTTTTTATCTCCTGTCATCTATAAAACATCCATCAATTTCTTCACCTCATAATACATCCTGATGAAGGTTTAATGAAACCGAAACGTTTAGGCGTCGATAAATAAATTATTTTTGGAACACTTGTTTTTTCAAATTTCTTAATATTGTCGGATTTATTTCCATATTTACTCCCATATATATAATATATATATATATATATATATATATATATATATATATATATATATATATATTATAAATATTTTTTGTAAGACATAGTTTAAATGATTTCCAATCTTACTAGTCTTTTTAGAGAGAAAACCAGATATGCAAAGTCAAAATATCTTATACAGATTGTAAATCTTCATTTTAAACAAGAATCTAATTAAGAAGGTGAGTGATATCGTTTCTCTTAGATTATTTGAATTTTGAATTTCTTTTATTTTTCCATTTTTATTCTTTTATGCTTTGAAAAAAAAACTACGTTTATATGTGCATATACTAGTTGTCTCATAAAAGTTCCGAGTCGGAAGTTGTATTTACCAAGATAGAAATGAACAATGAATGGAATATTAATTTTCTTAGAATACAAGATGTGTCATAAAAATATCGAGATTGAAGCTGTATTTACCAAGATAGAAATGAACAATAAATAAAACGTTGATTTTTTTTTAGAATACAAGATGTGTCATAAAACTATCGAGATTGAAGCTATTTTACCAAGATAGAAACAATGAACAATGAATGGAACGTTAATTTATTTCAGAATACAATGTGTGTCAAAAAGTACAAAAAATCTCGATACTTTTTTGACACACCTTGTATATATACAGATTTAAAAACTTCATCATGTTTATATTTAACAAAATTCAATCAAATTTGATAGTTTTTACTGAATAAATAGACTTATCAATTTTACCAGCACATTACCAGAACATTTGCTATATATATTATATTCAATAAAGAGTGCTCAATATCAGTAATAAAACCCTAGGTGTCGGGTCCGTAACATCATTACAATTAAACCAGAATACCCCATTAGAACGTTAGGAGACTATACAACTAGATTGGGGAATGTGAGATCAAAATGCTATCACAGATATTGAGCACTGTACTAATAATACTGTATATACTGGTTTACTACTGTCTCATCAAGGAAGATAGTGTTAACCATACACTGTGGTAATATATATATATATTATATATATATATATATATATATATATATATATATATAATATATATCTGTGTTGTGTGTGTGTGTGGTGTGGTGTATTGTTATAAAAATTGCAACAGTACTAAGAACCGTGTAATAAAGTGTAATAAAATGGTACTGCTGAAAGCTTCCAGTTGGAGTATTTTAAAATGAATTGTTTATATCAAAATAACGTTTTTATACCAAACAATCTAAGGTTAGTAGAGTTACACAGTAATAAACTTCTGTGAATTATTTTCATAACGATTTATCAATCAAATTTCATCATTATCTATCTCAGTTTCTTCATCATTTTCATCACCTATTCCATTGCATTGTCAATTGCCTTCTAATTTCTATTTTAAACACATACGTACAATGCTTCAAGCAAATTATAAAACCTTTATATATATATATATATATATATATATATATATATATATATATATAAAGAGAGAGAAAGGGAGTGAGTGAGAGTAGAGATGGGGAAAAGGGAAGAAAGATAGATATTCCAACTATGTCATGTAGTTCTTTGTATTCTTTCAATTAAATGTACATTATACAACTATTAAGCGTTAATTCAGTGATATAAGATTAACTGACGATGTAGCAAAAACAACACAAAACGATTGTATATATATATATATATATATATATATTTGTGTGTGTGTGTGTGTGTGTGTGTGTACATAGCGGATGCTCACAGACTACATGTCTACTACATGCATCACTTGCGCTGTATATTAAATGTCAACATGTTTCAGACAAGACCATCCTGAAGAGAACTGGACTCCCTGGCATGCACGAAATACTTGTCCAACGCAACCTGAGATGGGCTGGCCACTTAAACAGATTTGGGATGACAGACTGCCAAAGCAGATTTTGTACTATCAACTGAGAGGAATCAATAGACCAAAGCTCCGGTACAAAGACAACATCAAGAGAAACCTGAAGGACTTTAACACACCCCATAGGCAGCTGGCGAGACGCAACCAGAGACCAAATAAATTGGAGAGGAAGGATTTTCACCCTATTCCAGTAAAGAGATTAGACCTAGTATTGATTAACAAAAAAAATCAACTTGTCAACTGTTGGACTTTACGGTTCCAGCAGATCACAAGGTGAAGATGAAGGAAAACGAAAAGATTGACAAATAACTGGACTTTGCCAGAGAATTGAAAAAGCTGTGGAGTATGAGGGTCAAAGTGATGCCAATTGTAGTTGGTGCACTTGGAACGGTCCCCCAAAACTTGGAGAAAAGATTGGAGGATCTGGAAATCAGAGGAAGAATTGAGACCATCCAGACAACTGCATTGCTGCAATCGGTTAGAATACTCAGAAGAGTCTTGGAGACCTGAGGTGGCTTGTTGTCCTCAAACTCTAGTGAAATACCATCAGCTAACGATGGTGTAAAAAACTCATATAATAATAATAATAATAATAATAATAATAATAATAATCTATAAAATAAACAAAAACTCCAGAATAAATTAAACGCAATAAAAGAAATACAGTAGCAAATCGAGAAATTAATATCACATTAAACTAAAACGACCTCCATTGAATCCCAAGAAAGCCAGCCTTCCTTTCATGCCCCACAAACTAATTAAAACCTCTACCACATTGCAATATACCACAGTTTTCAACCTTTTTCATCTCACAACACGATGAGCTGTGCAATAAATTGATCGAGGTACACCATCAGTATATAAACATATAATTATCTTATTTAAATTTTAAAAGAAAACGAATAGTGAAAATGCGCTAAAATTGTGCTACAAGTGTAAAATAAAACAATGTAATTTTATTTCTAAATGTATATTATGTTTAATCATGCCAAACAATAAATATGAAGATATTAAATTAAAAGAAAAAATATTAAAGTAATAGATTAAAAATATAGGAGGATGATCAACCGTCCTCAGACTCACGTACACCCACGGAAGCTTCACGGTACACTAGTGTGCTTTGGCACACCGGTTGAAAAAACTATGCAATGCACAAATAATTTCGGTAGTGATGTTTCAGTCTCCTTAATCGATTCAGAACAAGATTTTAAATATAAAGTTACATTTCCAAATTTAATACTAATACCTACTTTTAACTCTTAAAACGAAGTTATTTAATTCAAATTGTCTGTTTAAATACCTCTAACAACTACTGTATATATATATATATATATATATATATATATATATTTGTGAATGAAAAGGTCTTAAATACCATGGGTATCGTGATTATGGACCATTTCCACTCGTGGGTATCTGAGGCCCACCGAGCTTCGTCAGACCACGTTTTTATTCTATTCAGTCTCATACGACACCTGAACTCTACAACAAACTAGTGTTAGAGAATAGGACCAGCCTAGAATCACCTTGTACCAAGAAACTTGGTACCTCAACAAAGAATATATATATATTATATATATATATATATATATATATTATATATAGTCATGCACACACAGTCCAGTTTCACCGTTTCACGGTTCACCAGTGTGACTAGACAATGCAGATTGCTTCAGGCTGGGTTCGAAACCCGACTGAATTGTCATCATTCAGACATTTTACCCCCGCATCATCTACACATTCACTTATTTTGGACTGGAATTTTACTGTTATGAAAATACTAAGACACTATGGAGTGCTCTATCTTAAGAAGGGCTATGCAATTTTTGCGTAATTAGCGGCACCAGAAAATTCCATTCCCAGACAGCTCAACCCACCAGGCGTGGAGGCATATGTATTGTCATTCCTATAGAGACCTGTTTCGCCGTTTCACGGCTCATCAGTGTGACTAGACAATGTTGGCTGCAACAGGCTGGGTTCGAAATCCGACCGATTTGTCATCTGTCAGACAGCATATATATAATTAACATTATTTTGAATGCATTAATCTCGCAGGCAATTTATTATATTTGATTCTCAGCAAAAAAAATTACAAAGGAAGTTTGCCATTACAATTAATGAGTAATAATTTTCTTAACTCGCGATCAAACCGCCCAACAAAAGAAAGCACTTCGAAGAACATGGTGAAAACTAGATGATAAAATAGAAAATAATTTTTGTGTGGTCTGCTCTTGGCGACTGAAGTATATTTCCATGTTCCCACAATTGTTGGGGTTCAAGCTTAGGATGAAGTATGTTTTCAAATGCAGATTTTTCAGGCGACCAGGGTGCTCTCACTGACGCAACACAATCTTTATGTTCCTCGTTTTGCCTTGTGTCGGGCAGTGTTTTGTTTTTCTGTCTTTCTTTCTTTAACTTTCTCTTGTTGTATTTCTCTTTAGACAACTTTGTTTATCTCTCTCTTTACACACACACACACACACACACTCACGTGTGTGTGAATATATATATATATATATATATATATATATATATTATATATATATATACTCAAAGGGCCGGTTTAGCTCAGTCGGTAGAGCGTTCGGCTAGAACCACAAGGTCCTCAGACGCAAAAACAATCTCCTTGGTCTCGCGCTTGTGAAAAGGGGATAGACTCCCTCGCTGATTAGCTGATACCGACTTTAGGCCACCCCGACGACTTCACTTTTATATACTCAATCTTGTTCTTGCCTTCAGTTCATGTATATTTGTCTGGCTTTTAGGTAATACACACACACACACACACACACGTACATATATACACACACACACACATATATATATATATATATATATATATACAAGTCTCTCTCTCTATATATATATATATATATATATGAGCGTATGTGTGTATTTGACTTTATGAATGTCATTATATATATATATATATATATATATATATATATATATATGTGTGTGTGTGTGTATGTTTGGTGTGTGTAAGTATATGTGAGTGTGAGTATGTGTGTGAATTTGCGTCTGTATGCACACAATATTTATGTGCATGTAAGTAGGTAAGTAAAGTATTATTTCCCTCCCACATTTAATTCTTTCTAGCATGCGTGTGATCAAGGTTTTCATGCGTGTGTATTTTTTTTAGTGTTTTTTTTTTGTTGTTGCTTTTGTTTTGTATTTTGTTTCGTCGTCGTCAGTTAACGAAGAAATGGTGATAGTTTCCCTTGGAGAAGGAGGTGTGGCGAATAGAACAACAATTAAAGGCTGAAAAAAATAGTCAGACTAGGAGCTAGATGAAATGTACATATGGTTTCCATAATGACATTCATAAAGTCAAATACACACACAACACACACACACACACACTCTTATATATATGTATGTGTATATGTGTCTGTGTGTGTTTGTGTGTGTGTATGTATATATATATACATATAAGTGTGTGTGTATTTCACTTTATGAATGTTATTATATATATATATATTATATATATACTCCAATATATATATATATATATATATATATAATATATATCTCCAATATATATAAGTGTATATACATAATATATATATATATATATATATAATATATTATATATATATTCAAACTTCAGTTCGCGTATATTTGTGTTGCTTTTAGGCACACAAGATTGTCGCTAACACCCTAAATTCTGCACACACACACATGATATATATATATTATATATATATATATATATATTGTTTTGGATTGAGTATATAACAACATACAACTACAACAACATATATATATATCTGTGTGTGTGTCTGTGTGTGTATGTGTGTATGCATGTATATATGTGTGTATATATATGTAAAAACAAATTGATAAGAAAAGGGTATAAAAAGTACTCAATCCAATTGTCACACACACACACACACACAAACACACACACACACACACGAACACACACACACACACACACACACATATATATATATATATATAAATATATATATAAGTGTGTGTGTGCATTTGGGTATGAGTGCGCATTTGTGTATTTGTGGATGGATTGGTGTTCGTGTGCGTGTAAACATTCAAAAACGTATTTGCCTTTAATTCTTACCCTCGAAAATTCGTGAACACGTCGAATTTCCATTGTAAGGCCTCGAGTACAGACAAGTGTAACTCATTGCTCAAAGCTAGTGTTATTGACGGAACTAGCAAATATATGCACCCTCCGGGTGCAAGTATTTAAGTTTTAATGTAATAAAATATTGTATTAAATTAGAAAGGCTAATGAAACTAAATAAGAATACAGATAAAAGATTTGAACAGGGGGGGTATAATAAAAGATTTGAACAGAGGGAGTTAATAAAAAATGGAAACAACTGAAACTTACTCTTCCATCACTCTCGTCTTTCATTTTTATATTTTTCTAATTTAAGTATTTAGTTATAAAAGGAAGTAAAGAATAAAATGACAGTTATTTTTTCTTGTTAATGGATTTCATTTAGATTCATTGAAGAGATTTTTGCTTATATTCATTAAAATAAAACCAAACAGTTAGAAATCAATAATACTAAGCACATATTTAAAAATTCGATTTTTTAATATTAATATGCAAATTAGCCTTCCGTTCACACTGTAAACCGCTATTTTGTTGTATATATAAATATAATTGCATGTTGGCAGTATGTAGACATAGTTAACAGTATTAATAAAGTAAGACAATTTTATTAATAATTGAGGTTTAGATAAAAATAAAATCATGGAGAATGTGATGTCAATAACTAAGAGAATTGTGACTTGAGTAGGAATATAGTTTCGGTTACAGACAGAAAAACACACAATCTCCATTATAATAAGATATGCTGGTTTATTCTAACCTCCAATCTTTGGGTAGTGCGCCTAATGTTGACAGATCTTTTCCACCAAGCAATCCAAATTCATATTCCACCTTTTGAATAATCCTGATTGTGCTGCAGCATATAAGCCCTCAATGTTCACTACCTTGGCATCCTCAACCAACGAGTTACACATGAGGCCCTCCTCATCAGCAAATTCCTTCCTGCTCTTTGTATACAAAAGAAATGTTATTCTTTAATTCTTTTTTGGCCCTGATATTCTTGATCCCACCAACATAGAGAAATTATATATATATATATATATAATATATATATATATATATATATATTAAAAAAAATGTTGTTTTTTTATTTTTATTTTTTAATTATGAAGCATTAAAAATGTATAAATGAATGAACTCGATTTTATGGAGTATTGGATTCACTTATTTTTTAATTATTTTTTGTCATGAATTTTCAGGTTCGTTAGATACCCTTTGTCAAATGTTATTACTGTTTAACGGCTTCTTTGTTTCTGTTGTTATCGACAGTGGCAGCGTCTGTGAAATATTTGTAATAACGGAGAATTCCGATGTCTGTGTTTAATCCCTTCACGTGTTTGTAATTTTAGAATCCATTTAGTTTCTGATTGTTTTCTAGATTGCTTGTTGGAAATGCGTGTTCTAATAAGATGCATTTGAGGTGTGTAAGGTTGTGTGATAAGGTGTTAAAATGAAGTGCTATTGTACTATGCGGGGATTTGAGATTTATAGTGGATTTATATATATTTTCATATATACATTTTCTCTGTAATGAACTTTATACTAAATGAATAAAACCATATGTGTACATTTTGTTCATGTCCTGAGAATTCCATACATCTAACCTTTATCATTGTGGCTCTTGCATTAAGCACCTGTTATATATATATATATATATATATATATATATATATATATATATATATATATATATATATATATGGAGTAAATATGGAAAATAAATCCGACAATATAAAGAAAATTTGAAAAAGCAAGTGTTCCGAAAATGGGATGAATTTAATTATCGATGTTTAAACATTTTGATTTCATTGAACCTTCATCAGGGGTGAAGAAAATGATGGACAGTCATAACTAAAACGATTTTCATCTCCTGTCACATATAAAAACATCCATCATTTTCTTCACCCCAAGATATATCCTGGTGAAGGTTTAATGAAACCGAAATGTTTAAACATCATAATTATATTCATCCATTTTCGGAACACTTGTTTTTTCAAATTCTTATATTATATATATATAATATATATATATATATATATATATATTATATATATTGTGGACGAGCAATTCCCAACCCTCACGAACAAAGTATTTTCCCCTGTCGAGGGGGAGGAGTGTGGCTAGTGACTACAGAAATGAACTCGCCACCTCCTCGTCGTGAGGAGTGATGCGTAGTTGAAATACTGTTGAATATAGAAATTCCACACGGGCAGTGCAGAGTGTAAGTAGCCCGGATGTAAACAGTTACTGATTATTTAAGGCTACTCTTCCAGCCGGGGGAAGAAAACCGTAGTCGGTCTTACTGTCGAGAAGAGAGCGTGTGTATTACTACTGGAAGATTTGTATACAGAAGACCTTGGCAGTTGGGAGAGCGATGCGCACACCTGAAGAAACTAGAAAACTTAGTGGCATATGCGTTGGATTGATTGCGTAACCCTTGGTAGTAGAAAATTGG
>CM042149.1:15783737-15791237 GCA_023376005.1 Doryteuthis pealeii
CGAATCCTTGCTAAACAGCCTAGAAAAGGCAGCACGAAATGTCGGACTATACGTAAACTCTGATAAAACTGAGTTCATGTCTTTCAAAAACAAAAGCGACATCTCCACCATCGATGGCAAACTTCTAAACTCGGTAGAACAATTTAGATACTTAGGCAGTAACATCTCCTCCACAGAAAACGACGTTAATGCATGAAAGGCATGGGCCGCTATAAATAAATTATCGGTTATATGGAAATCCAATCTCACAGACAAGTTAAAGAGACAGTTCTTCCAGGCCGTTGTCGTATCAGTGCTGCTGTATGGCTGCATCACATGGACCCTAACAAAGCGACTAGAGAATAAACTAAATGGGAGCTGCACAAGAATGCTGCAGGTGATCCTGAACAAAACATGGAAACAGCACCCCACGAGAAATCAGCTGTACGGTCACCTGCCACATATCACCCAAACCATCCGAGTAAGACGGGCAAGACACTGCTGGAGAAGCAAGGACGAACTCATAAGCGACGTCCTCCTGTGGAAGCCAGCACATGGGCACACCAGTGTGGGCCGACCAGCAAAGACGTACATTTATCAGCTCTGTGCGGACACAGGATGCTGCACAGAGGACCTCCCTAGAATGATGAGCGATAGGGACGGATGGAGAGGGATTGTCATGGATATCTGTGCCAACAGCAAGACATGATAATGATATATATATATATATATATATATATATATATATATATATATATATATGTGTGTGTGTGTGTGTGTGTGTGTGTGATTGTGCACGCACACTGATATCAGCTGCTTAAAGAAATCTACAGAGTACATTTTATTTTAATGAACAAAATGCAAAACAAAAATGTGAAATATGAAATATAAAAAAAAATATAATGAATTAAAATACAATTCTGGTACAATCTTACTCCATGTCCGGCACATGCAATAGGCGAGAATATCTGAACCAACCATCCCTTCTGTTGTTAACCACAAGCATTACCACATCCTGTTCCTAAACCACAACTAATAACTTTCAACAGCGTCAGAACGGCAGCTGGTTGGTCAGTGACAATTGCAATCAAGTTGTCTTCTTCTGATTTCTATCCCCGACACGGTGGGAGGTAATTTTCATTCCGGGTCCGCACGCGCGCTACACTGGAGGTATCAGCGGGGACTTCGCCTCGGTCCGAGAGGGCTGGGAAACCTCTCAAACCCGCCCCCGTAATAGGGATCGGGGCCTATAACCAACCCCGTGAACGAGGAATTCCTGGTAGGCACGGGTCAACAGCCCGCGTCGATCACGTTCCTGTCTTTCGTACACACCGCCCGTCGCTACTACCGATCGAACGGTCCGGGCTGCCTGGCGTTTCGGCACTTGTGTCGCCTCGGCATTCGACGACCCGATCGTTTAGAGGATGTAAAAGTCGTAACAAGGTTTCCGTAGGTGAACCTGCGGAAGGATCATTACCGTTTCCGTTGCCGGTGTCGAACCGCCGCGCAGCCAAAACACAAAACCCGCGAGAGGTGGCGCTGCACTGCAGGTCTCTTTACGGGGTGCGCCGGGAGAAAGGTGGATAACGGGTGCTAGACCGCTGTCTACGTATCGCCGTTCCCCCTTTTTTTTCTTACCCTCTGCTGCCACTGTCGCAACCCCCGCCCGACGATACTCTACAAGAGCTTGATACTCTACAAGAGTATTGCTTAGCTCCTGTAGAGATTAGTGGAAGTTTCCCCAATGTAAAAGTACCGCTTGTTAATACTTAAGCCACATGATGTGTATATACTAGGTGTGTGGAGGTGCGTGGTGTAATGGTTAGAGTTGTAGGAAGTGGACACATCAATCCGAGTTCAATTCCTGGACGAGTTTGTTTGCATTTCACATAGCGCTAATACCTTTGTGAAAGTCTAGCCTCTTCAGACAGATTTTACAAATAGAGGAAATCACAATAGAAATTTTGAGTTTCTGGTCGAAATAGATTATAACAGGATAATGACGGTTTGGTAAGTTTTTCTTTGTTTGAAAGTTATATATATATATATATATATATATATATATATATATATATATATATATATATATGCGCAGATACAAAAACACACGATACTCTTGTAGAATGTAACCCAATGAGATTTATTTGTCACCATAGTCCATATTTCGGTCAACACATTTCTTCCATCAGTGTTGTAGTGCTTGGATCCCATTGGTAAAATATGCCATCAACAGCATGTATGACGTCATCATATGAAATATTCAATATATCTGTATCTCTCTCCCTCTCTCTATGGATATATATATATATATATATATATATATATATATATATATATATATTTGATTTAAGGTAGCGTGGACATGGAGAAACTGTCAGTAACCAGGTGTTGACTCCATGTCCACGCTACCTTAACTCAAATATAAACGTTATATCAATGAAATTGAGCACTGATTAAAAATATATGACCCATATTATTCCTCACTATATATATATATATATATATATATATATATATATATAAAATAAAGATTTTGGTATGTACGTGTCGATCTATATCTCAGAAAAGAAGAGTCACTCAGATTTGAAATCTTGAATATAGATTAATATCCTGCTATTTGGTTATTGATTTTTACTAATTAAGGGATATAATTAATTAACTAAGCCAAAATCACCCAATTTGCGGAACTGTCCGTATACCAGCACCTGCTGATAATAAAATATTGTCCCCTACTTGACTTTTTGTTGACACCAGTGAAGCTTAATTTTAGTGAATAT
This sequence comes from Doryteuthis pealeii, assembly GCA_023376005.1. Classification (NCBI taxonomy): domain Eukaryota; kingdom Metazoa; phylum Mollusca; class Cephalopoda; order Myopsida; family Loliginidae; genus Doryteuthis; species Doryteuthis pealeii. The sequence goes on from CM042149.1 coordinate 15,786,494, forward strand.
ATCTCCCAGTCTAAGCCGTTCCGCTCGGAATTTATCACCTATTTCTGGCCCAATCTTAAAAATATTTATATGATTGGAAAGAAAAGAAAATAATCTTTCTAAAAATGTAATTTGTATGCGTTTTTATCTATTAAATTATTTTTTACAGCGAGTTTTCTAAAAATTGGCTTCGGAGAGCTGATAAATATGATCTTTTTTAAGACTAAATTTTAACGAAAAATCAAATTCATTTTTCTCGACTATTTACGGTTAAATCTTCTTTAAGATATTTATATGGTTAGAAAGAGAATAGAATAATCTTTCTAAATATGCAAATTGATTGAGCTTTTATTCATTAAATTATCTTTTACAGCGAGTTAGTGAAAATAATATTTTGATTCAGTCAGCCTAGAATTCGTAGTATAATCTTTTCATACTAAATTTTAACATAAAATCACATCTTATTTATCGCACATTTCTGTTCCTATCATAAAAAATTTATTTGGTATAAAATAATCTTTCTAAATATGTAATTAGTATGTATTTTCATACATTGAATTATTTTTTTTTACAGCAAATTAAATAACAAATCAACTGAAAACATTTAACGATAACTCAACTTTAAAAAAATTAATTCCGGTCGTTCGTCAATTGTAAACAAAGTCTTTTTTTATTTTTCATAATCGCTTTAATTTATTTATTTTGATATTAGAAATACAAATAAAATCATGACAGTAATGCAGAATAGTGCGCAAGAGATAATACTATTAGATTACCTAATACATTTCACGGAAATACTTGAAAACTCAAATTGTTATCAAATTTATAGTATAGTATACTTTACTATAATAATTGGACATTCGATCGGCTACGCTTTGAATTAATAATGTTATTTTTTTAAAGATTATTTATCGTTTTACATAAATTTGATTACTTTATTTTATTCTTTTTTTTTCCAAATATTAATTTGAAATTTTACAAATCACGTCATTTATATTTTATTTAAAAAATATAGTTAATCATTGAATTAAAATGTCTTACTATATCATTATGTGATGTCATTCCCTCAAATCTGACGAAAAGAAAATTCCCTGACCTCCCACCAGGCCGAATTAAATTAAGATCTTTTTACGTGGTGATTTTCATGGCTCATCCTGCGAGGATCGAACAGGAATCTGTAGGAATATATCTGCAAACAATTATTAAACCATGTTTTATCTCCTCTACCCCGGGCTTCGCCGGGTAGCCGCTGCTAATATATATATATATAATATATATATATATATAATATATATATATGGATAAGATGATATGAAAAAACACAGATGTTGTTTAACTGAATTTATTTCTTCAACACACACACACACACACACACACACACATATATATATATATTATATATATATATATATATATATATAAAGATAAATCTAATGAGTCAGACAAACCTAATATATGTTTCGCTTAATGCTCTTCAGGGCTATTATCTAACTAAAGAGACTTGGAGCAAACGCATTAAATAAAGGTACTACCACCGTGAATAAAAAAAATTAGCATAAACTAAAAGGACCAATAGAAAAACAACAAAAACAAAGGACACCATTAAATCTATTATTTTATTATATTTTATCTATTTATTTAACATTTTTATTTCTTTAAAAATTTGTTATTATTAAGTAAATTTGAATCTACTACTTCAGTTCTAATGTATACCCTAAATGGCACTATTATCTCATATACAAACAGGTACCCTGTCGCTATTGTTATCCCCTCAACGAATGGAAATATATATATATATATATATATATATATATATTATATATATATATAGTATAAAGAATATATGTGATATATACAAGTGCGTGACGGTCAATGCATAATCGTGAAACTACTATAAAGCTTGTCCTATGTTTTAGACTTAAGAAATAATTTAGAAACAATAAAAAATTATAAAAAACAAAACAACGATTTTAACCACAATCTGGATGTGACTGTTGTGGATGTATCCGCATGGAGTTCCATCACTGTATGAAAAATAATTTAAGTTACATACAAGGTGTCACAGCACTTGTGTCACAGCACTGGTGTCACAATGAATTTTATTTAAAATCCAAACTATATTATCCCCTTCAAAGTAACCCTCCTCAAAGTAATCCCCCGGGCGTCTAATGCACATTCTCGTACTTCTCTGCCACGCTTGCATGCATTCGTGGAATATTCTTCCGGGATCCTCCGTAGCTCTGTTATCACGGCCTTTTTGATGTCATTCAGATCCTCAAACGGGTTCCCTTGATGAACTCATTGAGAAGAGAAAAAAATCACATGGAACCAGAGTAGGGAGGTTTCTCCAGCACAGTAATGTTCTTCTGCTCCAGGAACTCTCGGATACTCAGGGCAGTGTGAGCAGGTGCAACCACACCTTTCACCTCTTCTCGCACATTGAACGAAGCAAACTCCGTAGTATCTCTTTACAAACTCCAGAAGAAATAGTTTGAAGGGGAAAACTAGTAGTTTGTAGTTTGGTTTTGAAAAAGATCTTTTATGACACCAGTCCGGCAATTTTTTGACAAAACTCGTATATTTATTATTTATTTTAGTTTCATTGTCCTCTTCCCGGGGTTGTATCCAATATATTTATTGGCATGTACGTTGTTGGTATATACAAGGCTTATCTTAGTGTGTATCAAGGTAAAATAGGGTTAAACGGAATTGGGAAGATTGTATTGAGGCATTTTTCAAAATATCGAATCGGCATTTGAAACCCGACCTTTACTTGGGATCAAAAAATATAGAGACCAGTGCACAATAAGCCGATTGCGTTTACTCATTATATTCACTTGGCTAGGGAACCTCATGTGGTGTAATGGTTAGCAAACTAGATTATCAGACCATTGCTAGGGAGTTCAATCTCACTGGGTGCCCCATAATTCTGGCCTTGTGCCACAACTAAAGTACATTTTAAAAGAAAATGAATAGTGAAAATGTGCTACACGTGTAGCATAATTAAAACAAAAATATTAAATTAAAACAAAAAAATATTAAAGTAATAGAATCTAGAGATTGTGTGTTTTTCTGACTGTAACCGAAACTAAATCACTACTCAAGTCAAAATTCCCTTAGTAATTGACGCCACATTCACCATGAATTTATAATTATTTTAACCTCAATTATTAATAAAATTGTTTTACATTATTTATACTGTTAACCATCAACATACTAATAACATGCAATTGTATTTATATATACAACAAAATAGCGGTTTACAATGTGAACGGGAAGGCTAATTTGCATATTGATATTAAAAATGTAATTTTAATAAATTGTGCTTAGTATTATTGATTTCTAACTGTTTGGTTTTATTTTAATGAATATAAGCAAAAATCTCTTCAATGAATCTTAAATGAAATCCATTAACAAGAAAAAATAACTGTCATTTTATTCTTTACTTCCTATTTTAACTAAATACTTAAATTAGAAAAAATAACAATGAAAGACGAGAGTGATGGAAGAGTAAATTTCAGTTGTTCTATTTTTCGATTATATCCCCCTCTGTTTCAAATCTTTTTATCTGCATTCTTATTTAGTTTCATTAGCGTTTCTAATTTAATACGATATTTCATTACATTAAAACTTAAATACTTGCACCCGGAGGGTGCATATATTTGCTAGTAAAAATAAAAGAGGATGATCAACCGTCCTCGACACTCACAGTAGATCCACGAAGCTTCACGGTACACTAATATGCCGCGGCACACTGGTTGAACAAAACTTTAGATCGTTGTGGTAATTCTCCTTTAGAGTATCCCTAAAGCAAAGGAGGATTATATGATAATGTGCTGTGTAATGGAAGCGTGTGGTGTAATGGTTAAAGTCATGGGACATGGACTCGTCGCCCCGAGTTCAAATCCTGGACGTGGTAATTGCATTTCACTTAGCGCTAATACCCTTGGGAAAGGTATGAATCCTACTCTCCCTCCAGCTATGGGTAAATAGCAGGGCAGACTGGGCTCTTTAACCACGGCTAGGTAACCAGTCTAGGAGAAGGAAAACTCTGAATTCAAAACTGTTAAACTCGGCTTAAGAAGTTGACCTTGTGTCACATCCTGCTCGTGCGGAGGGTTGGTAAATATATATATGATAATGTGCTTAGACTAATAGTTAGTGTCGTAGGAAATGCGATTGGCGCGACCGGATTTAAATCTGGACGAGGCTATTTGTGTTTCACTTCAGGCTAATGCCCTTGGAAAAAGGATGAATCCATCTCCCCCAGCTGCTATAGGTATAGAGCAGGCTTGAATCTTTAGCACTGGTACGGCAACCAGTCTAGGAGAAGGAAAACTGTGAAACCAGCTTTACTCCGCTTAAACATTGAAATTGGCGGACAGGTTGAGTATATACATACTTGGCGTCACCCATTGTTTCTCCTACTAACATGGGACTGGTTGTATTGGTTTAACTCTGTCTACTTTAAAACGCTCATAGCGGCTCTCCCGACTCTACAATCCTACCGTAAACAACTGGCAAACGTGTCACTTGTTTACACTGAAATTCAATAATAATAGGACTTTATTTGGATAGAATGAGTTCTGAGGTGAATAGATAGTGAATTTTGAAATATCCTATCATACAGGTAAAAAAATCCCAAGAAATTTGGTGTATCCGTGTAGGAAATTTGGTAAGCAAAGAGTTAAGAACATTCTGCAACTTTAAGGATCTGAGAAGAAAAAGGGATAAATTCTTGTAGAATATAATCAAAGAGAGAAAA
>CM042149.1:15796237-15818737 GCA_023376005.1 Doryteuthis pealeii
GTTGGCTCTCCGTTGACAAACACAATTTCCCATATCATAATTGTATGTTTTACGGCATATCAACCCTTGTTATAGTATTGATCCCCTATTGTCCTCATCTTCATTGTTATCTGTATAACGTTTCGGCTGATGTGGCCTCCGGCCTTCTCCAGGTATTTCTTGTCGGACTCGGGAGCCTTCTCGAACTCGGGAACCTTCTTGTCGGACTCGGAGCCTTCTCGAACTCAGGAGCCATCACAAAACTATGAACTCAACCCTTTATTCAATCCACGTGGGTATCCTGTTCTCATTCCGCTAATCATAGCTGGGGTACAGGTGTTAATCTGTGTTAGTATTCTATATTACAGTCACCCTTGACCAGGATTGAAACTACAGCCTAGATATAACTGTCACTTAGAACAGTCTTAACCCAACGCCTTCATCCATTATGCTATGTGTACAAATAATACTAATTATGAAGCCTCATCTAAAAGATTCAGAGAAATTGAATTGCCATTATTCATCATGATCTTTGTCAATCACTTGTTGAAGTGATTGATGCTAATGGATGGGCCCTACATAATATTAAGTGGTCATAAATTGTCCAAACTTGTCATAAATTACATCAATTGTTATCAATTCTCTTAATACTTTTTTTTATATCAGTTGTCTGTTAATCCTTTTTTCAGTCCAATACTGTAAGTATTATATCAAAGTAGGTTTAACAATAATAGTCTTTTGTTATACTTGCAAAAGGAGCCGGGTTAGCTCAGTAAGGAGCCGGGTTAGCGCAGTCGGTAGAGCGTTCGGCTAGAAACCATAAGGTTCCTAGTTCGATACTGGTCATCGCCAACTCAGCGTATGAGTAGCGCAGGGTCTGTGCGGTAAAGTAAGGAGCCGATGGTAGGTGTTGCGCTCCACCTCAGATGCTAAAAACAATCTCCTTGGTCTAGCGCTATTGAAAAGGGGATAGACTCCCTCGCTGACTGGCTGATACCGACTTAAGGCCGCCCCGACGACTTTACTTTACTTTTTATACTTGCAAATATATGCACTTCCGAGTGCAAGTATTTACGTTTTAATGTAATAAAATATTATATTAAATTAGAAAGACTTATGAAACTAAATAAGAATGCAGATAAAATGATTTGAAAGAGTGGGTGTATAATAAAAAATAGAACAACTTTGAAACTAACTCTTCCATCTTCCATCACTCCCGTCTTTCATTACTAATTTTTCCTAATTTAACTATTTAGTTAAATCAGGAAGTAAAGAATAAATTACACTTATTTCCTCTTGTTAATGGATTTATTTTAAGATTTATCCCCGACATTTTTACTCATATTTATTAAAATAAAACCAAACCATTAGAAATCAATTATACTTAGCACATATTTTTAATATCAAATTTATAAGATCGTTATGCAAAGTAGACTTCCAGTTCACACTTTAAACCGCTATTTTGTTGTATATATAAATACAATTGGATGTTATTAGTATGTAGATAAGACCAACAGTATTAATAATGTAAAATAATTTTATTAATTATTGAGGTTTAGATAAAAATAATAATCATGGAGAATGTGACATAAATAACTAAGGGAATTGTGACTTGATTAGTAATATAGTTTCGGTTACAGACAAACACAGAATTACCAATATGATAAGATATGACATAAAACATTTATCATTGCAGTCATTTTAAACAGATTACAAGTTCATAATTAATTGAAACATTGATGTTCTAAAAACAAACGTACTCATGTGGTTCAAAATAATTAGGAGGCGAGTGGTGTAATGGTTACCGCCGTAGAAAATGGACACGGCAGGACGAGTTCAAATCCTGGACAAGACGGTTTGCATTTCACATAGCACCAATACACTTGGGAAAGGCATGAATGTAACTATTCTCCCTCCAGCTATGTGTAAATAGTAAGGTGGACTGGGGTCTTTAAGCAGTCTAGAAGAAGGAAAATTCTGAATTCAAAACTTTTTAATTCCGCTTAAAAATTGGCCTTGTGTCACATCCAACCAATACACTGTGCTAGTTTAATATATATATATATATATATATATATATAATATATATATATATGAAGATAGGATGGATGTAGTAGAATCCGACGGTATGAGGTAGGTAAAAGATAGTGAACAAGAAATGATAACTCAAACAAATCTAAGAGTTGAACTATTTCGTCCGATTTATACGGACATCCTCAGTCGAAAGATTTTTAATGAAAGCTTTCAATAAAAATCTTTCGACTGAGGATGTCCGTATAAATCGGACGAAATAGTTCAACTCTTAGATTTGTTTTGAGTTATCATTTCTTGTTCACTATACTTTTACCTACCTCATATATATATATATATATATATTAATGAGAAATAAAATTTATATAATTGTAAGAACAGTTTATTTTAAAATCTAAATGTATTGTTATAAAATGACACATTCTTACTTATATTTATATATTTGATGTTAGAGGCACGTAATGTAATGGCTAGAGTCGTAGAAAATGTACTTGTCGGCACTAGTTTAATCCTGGACGATGCTGTTTGCATTTCCCATGGCGCTAACATCTCTCTCTCTCTCTCTCTATATATATATATATATATATATATATCAACTTTAGTGGTAGCAGGATCGGTATGAGTAAAATGCATTTCTTTTAATATACTTTCTTCTTTTGGACAATATTTTTATATACTGACAGGAGGTGTAAGGGCGTCCCATCGAGGTGTAATGGTTAGCAAGCTAATCTTGTTGATCCATTAATATTGAATAGAAAGTTCGACCCTCGCTGGATGTCCCATACCTGTGACCTCAGGTCACTTCCTACCCACGGCGAACAAATTGGGTAAATACCTACTGGGAGGAGGTATCATAACCCTAACCATCTCTCCCCATCTCTTTTACTGTCGGCCTTTATTCTCCACCCCTAAGTATATCACTTCCTTCCCCCTCATCTCTCTTTCTCTCTTCTGGAAAATTCAAAATGATTCCCCTGGTTGCATCATTGCTATACTCAGATGAACAAGGTACACCTGAAGAAGGCCGGAGGGTACAAGGGCTAAAACGTTGTGGTTCAATATATCATGATAAAAGTCAACAGTCCAAAATATAAAAAAGATATAATAATGCTGTTCTTTTTTTTTATCAGGACATTACTGTGTCTATCGAAATCCAAAATGTTGTAGTTATGTAATATTACATTAAGCGTATTGTTTATTTTCAAGTCTCTGAAGTGTTCATCTGTTATTTTCTTTAATTTTTTGATAATTAAATGATACAAAAGAACATAATTACTGTTAGGTGCCAGGCCTAAGGAAATCAAGAGTTACTCCCCTTGATTAGTTGGGGACTGATGGAAACCCGGAAGTGGGGTTTCCACCATGACACTTTTGGATTATAGTTCGTGCAGGACGGACGCATATACAACATGTGTGAGCTAATTAAGTCCCTTTTAGGCAGAAGCATTCTCTACTCTGTGTTAAATAAAACTTTGTTAATTTTTTAACAACCTGGTCTTACATTTTCATTCAGTGTTCCGTATTTCATCTGTATGTAAAAACACAACAATTACGATGATCATTCGTGGATCCATGAGTTCACTAAGGTTTTATAGAAATTGTAGTTATAAATGTATTCTCATGGATGCGTTCGTTTTGCAAAGGGCTTAGGTAAATTTATACATATATACAGGACAGTTGGTGTGTATGCATGTATGTCCAGATGAAACTACGAAAATTCAATGATTAACGACAATATATATATATATATATATATATATATATATATATACATTAAATATCACAAGTTTTTTGATTTTAATACAAAAATCATGAAGATTTTTTATATTTGAAAATGATTAAAACTTAAAATATACATTAAATAGCATTGGAATTTTACTTTGAAATATCCACCATTTGTAAATCTAAAAAAAAATCAATACACCAGGGTTTCTCTCTACACCCTGGTGATGCTGGGTAGCCACTTCTAGTATATAATAAAAGAACTCCCAAGGAATATTAACATTATTTAAAAAGTTCCCTTGACCGGGGTTGGGTGGGAGAGGTCTTCGGCGTAGTTGCTAACATACTGGACTGCGATATCGTCGTAAGGTTGGTATGCCATTATACAAATCAACCGAAGCTCCATGTGTTATGCGAGGATATTTTACATCTACAGCAAGAAAGAATCTACTGAATGTTCTGTAAATCAAGTGTTTAGGGCTTGAGGCATGAGATCATATAATCCTTGCCCGTTCGTCTGTACATCCAACGATCAATTGTACGGCAATTTATCGACACCTTTAAATAGTAGATTAAATATATTTTGGGCGCTTTGATGGGCCAATCTAGCCAACTAACAAGTCGCGATTCCTCCAGACTCTTTTCCAAACCTTGGAAACCGTTCCTAACCATTCCAAAGTATTATTATTATTATTATTATTATTATTATTATTATTATTATTATTATTATTTACCCCTTTTGAGTTTTCACATCAGCATTAGCTGATGGTCTTTCACTGGAGTCTGAGTAACAGCAAGTCTCCTCAGGTCTCCAGGACTCTTCTGAGTATTCTGGCAGTGCAGTGTTCTGAATGGTTTCAATCCTTCCTCTGATTTCCAAACTTTCCAAACCCTTTTTCAATCCTTTTGGGACCGTTCCAAGTGCACCATCTACAATTGGTATCACTTTCACTTTCATATTCCATAACTTTTTTCAGTTCTCTGGCAAGGTCTAGATATTTGTGTTAAGTATCTGGTCGGCATCCTTAGTTTCAGATATAGTAACTAAGTAAGCAAGCCAATAAGAATCCGGTGTTATAGTATTCTTTGTAAGTCCGACGTCCAAGATAAGCCAAATAGCAATGACATAAGTTTAGAATCAGGTCTCTATTAATACAGCAGAAGCAGCAGCAGTGCCAGTGATTGGACAATGGAAATCTTTCTCGGGTCACGTGTTAGTCAACGAGTCTATATTTATAAGTGGCCATTTGCCCCATGCCTTATATCCACAAAAATCCAACAATTTGTCCATTTTTTCATTTTCCTTTAGCTTCACCCTGTGATCCGCTGGGACTGCAAAATCCACCAGTTGACAAGTTCTTTCTCTTTTGTTAATCAACACTAGGTCTGGTCTTCTTGCTGGGATAAGGTGATCCGTTTTTAATTTTTTAATTTTATTATTCTTATTATTCTTATTATTCTTATTCGATTTTTTCACACCAATGTAAGCTGGTGGTTTTTTTTTACTGGAGATTGAGTGACAACAAGTCTGCTCAGGTTTACAAGACCTCTGAGTATTCCAGCTGATCTTAACAATGCCGTTCTCTGAATTGTCTCAATTCTTCCAATTGATTCCTACATTTTTGAAGACGGTTCCTAAATAATTAAAATTGGTACCACTTTCCCCCTCATTGTCCACATTTTTTAAATTCTCTAGCAAGGTTCAGGTATTTGTCTATCGTTTCATTTTCTTTGATATTATCATTATCCAGATTTTCACATCTTCCGTAGTCGGTGGTTCACTGGAGGCCGAGTGACAGAAAGTCTCCCCAGGTCTCCAGGATTATACTGAATATTCTAGCTGATCTTAACAATGCTGTAGTTTAGATGGTCTCGATTCTTCCTCTGATTTCAAATTCACACAATTCTATTCCAGACGCTTGGAGACCGTTCCAAGGTCCCAATTACAATTGGCACGACCTTTGCCTCCATGATCCACAGTTTTCTTAGTTCTCTAGCAAGGTCCAAGTATTTGTTTATCTTTTCACTTTCTTTCGTCTTCACTCGGTGGTTGGTCGGAACCGCAAAATCACGAAATGACAGATTCTCTTCTTTTTGTTTATCAATACGAAATCTGGTCTAAAAATTTAAAATACTATTAAAATTATTAGAATTTAAATACTTACACCCGAAGAATATATATTCTTGCTATGTCTTGTAAATAAAGTTTCGAGGAAGTACGTGTATTTCCGTGAGATACACCCAACAATTACAGTTTGATTGGCTGGATTTTACGGCATGCTGGGGTATTTTATGCCGAAAATATTTTGTTTTATTAATGCTTTTAGGGTATTCAATTTTTTAAAGAATTCAATTTCTTTTTTAAACATTTTCTAAACCTCATTTAAAAAAATCTATTTAACCTATAGATGGGACCATAACAGGTACTTCTACATAGGGATGGGGCAATCTGGATTGTTTATCAAAACTTTTCTCATTCCCCAATGATACCTGCATCGGAAGAATAAAGTCTAAAAAAGTTCGGATTTGGTTACCCTTAAAGCGCTTTCAACCTGGACTATCAATAGAAAAGGGCACAATAAATGAAGCGTGAGTTTTCGATACGTCGATGCTAACGCGCTTAACTGCGACATCATAGTAAGCGTGTTCGAACTCCAGTCCCACCCTGTCGGCTGGGGCGTTAGAATACACCGATTGCACCTCTGCACAGGCCATGGTTGGCGACCCGAACAATTGTGCGAGATTAGATGATGCATTTTATAAACGAGCAAGTATGCATACAAAAATCATTTTAACTAACAAATTTTTGCATATTCATGACAGTGCTTAAAGTAGGCACAGCCAAAATATTGACTCGTTTTCATTTTAAAAACGAATCGATTAATTAATTCGATTATTTAAGGTCAAATTTTTGTCTAAATCAAAAAGTAGTAACATAATAAGCATCAATAAAAAAGCAAAATAATATTACAAATTTAATTTATTTTTAATAAATTTTAAACTATCTTTTCAGTCATTTTTGCTCAAATACATCGTAATCAGTGCCGTAAACGCTGTCTAAGATGATGTAAAATCTATATTTTACAAAATAAATCTAACCCATCCCCAAATTGAAATAAGAATTGCCAAAAAATCAGGGAATTATCCGATTTTGAAATTTTCAGTGTTGATTTATCAATGAACGAATTTAATAATGCATTAGTTATTCTATTTCAAAACTTTCTGATTTAATTAGGTATTAGGTATTAATAGGTAAATTAATATATAAAACTCATTCAAAATATGAAACGCCTAATTATAAGTTTCATACTTCCTATTTTTAGATTTTAAAACAAATATTTATTCAATGCTGAAAATTTCATTAAAATCGGATCAGGAGGATTATATTTATTTTGTGAAATACGGATTTTACGACAACTTTGACAGTGCCTAAACTAAAGGTTATGTGCCTTTGAATAGCTTGTTGGTGAGTAGGATATTCAAATTGTTGAAAGTTAATGACCACCACAAAGTGTTGCGTATTGATAAAGGTATACGCACCTGGGTTTTATTTAAGCGATAACCTTTAAACTTCGATCCTGTAAGAAGTGTCTGAAGAACCAGAACTCCAGAGATCTTGTCCTTGTACCATCTTATAGTTTGTAAGTGTTTTTGGTAAGCTCTATTCTCTAATCTATTCTGTAAGATTTTTTGATTTTATCGAAACGGGTCAAACTTTGCACACATCAAAGGTAGATGATCGAATATTTCATACCCAACAGTATAATAGCAACAATATCTTTTTTTAACTTCTGATATATATATATATATATATATATATATATATATATATATATATATATATATATATATATATATGAAAAATAGATGGAAATTAATCCGACAGTATGAAATTTAACATTTTGAAAAAACATATGATGTTTGTTATGTAATTGCTGACAGTACTGTTTCGACCAAATCGATAAGTTGGTCTTCATATCTTCTTCCCATCTATGTCGCTCTTTGATGAAGACCAACTTATCGATTTGGTCGAAACAGTACTGTCAGCTCAATTACATAACAAACATCATATGTTTTTTCAAAATGTTAAATTTCATATATATATATATATATATATATATATATATATATATATATAAGTAAGAGTATTCAATCAATTAGTAAGTTAGTGATGATTCTACTTGAGATCATCTATATCCCCCGTTTTTTTTATTCATTACGATATACTCCTTCAAAAGAGGAGTATGCTTCGCAGTTCATTGCACTGTTTATCAACTTTTTATTTACTTAAGCCGTGGAAACAACACCCCTCAATGAAGCAGCTGTACGGCCACTTGCCCCCATCTCACACACCATCTGAGTGAGACAAACAAGACGTACTGGATACTGCTGGAGAAGTAAGTACAAACTCATAAGCGACATTCTCCTGTGGAAACCAGCACGTGGATATGCTAATATGGGCCACCCAGCAAGGACCTACATTGACCAGCTCTGTGCGGATACTGGATGCTGCGCAGAGGACCCCCGGGGACAAAGAACGATAGAGAAGGTTGGCGAGAGATTATCATGGATATCCGTGCTAATTGAGCGATATGATGATATCCTCTCGTATATCTATAATATCTTTCGTATATCAACTTTTTAGCTAAACTGAAAGTTCATCTCAAGAGTAAGATTTGAAAATATTGAGAAGTTTAAAAGATATATGGCGGCGTTTTCTTATTGCATATAAAAATATGGTGGGTTTCAAGGGAGCTTCAATTAATAGAAAGTAAGTGTATTAAATGAAAAAGCTAATGTTGGGAAGAAAATGAACGTTTCATTTATTGTTACTTTTTGTCTTGATAAACACAGCTTCACTTTCAATACTTTTTTGAACACAACATTCGTTTAATGAAATCATATTACAGATCATATGACACTCACATTTGAATTCGGGCATTTATGCAAATGAGTATAGGACTTCTGAAAGTAACTGATTGCAACAGATTTTAATTTGAGACATTTAATCATGTGCCATTAATACATATGTAAGCAGCAGTTATCCGAAGCAGATGTGTAGCTCCTTTTTTGAAAATTATTTTTTGCAAATTTTCCTTCACAAAATTGGACTATTTTGTATAGAACCATGTAAAATAAATCTAAATAAAAATGCATTTAATTAAGGGTTGTCATACGGCAAAATAATAAGAAAAAATATACCAAAAGGAGTGAATATTTTTGTAGAAAAAAAGGGTTGTTTTGGAACAATTAATATATTCATGTTTTTAATGCTAAAAAAATATTTAAATCCCTTAAAACTAAAAATGAAACAGAGTTAATGAGATTCTTTGGTGCAACAATCTTTGGTAATCACTATTAATGTTCGAATCTTAATCCTAATCCTGATCCTATCTTGATCATCATCATCATCATCATCCCCCAATGGGACCACCTGTTGACCGTGGCTGCCGACCAGTAATGCTTAAGAACGGAATCCTGGTGGCTGAGCAATCCATAACATGCAATGCTTCACTTTGGCTCTTACTTAAGCGTACTTAGGCTAGACGGGTGGTCGAAGAAGCCCCCTCCCTCAATCGGCTGGTCACGTCAAGCCCTAGTGCTTATATGATTGCCCCAACCCTATTGCCCTTATGGCAAGCCCCAATCCTTTTTATCATATATGTGTTAGAAGGCGGTGGCTGAGCCTGGGTATGACATTAAACTCTATCTGTTTTTGAAGGTTTTAGAGAATATGGAGCACTCCTTAACCCCCATTACTCCCAGGTCCACTTTAACCCATCTATGGGTTAAATAGAAAAATGTGTTTAGAAAAATCTAGTATCCATAAAATGACCCAATTGATTGACATGCCTTAAAATCCAACCAACCATCATCATCATCATCATCATCATCATCATCATCAAACATGGCAAATATTCATCTTTAAAAGCTCTTTCCATCGTTAGGAGTATCTCTAAAGCAGCATTTACCCAACCCCTCCACTATCGGCAGGATGTGACACGAGGTCTGTTTCCAAGCAGAGTACAACTGGTTTGAATTCAGTTTTTTTCCCTTGCCATACCAAGTTTAATGATTCAGTCTCCCCTTATTATTACCCATAGTGGGGAGGGAAGAACAGTTGGATTCATACATCTACCAAGGTTATTGGTGATATGTGAAATGTAAACAGCCTCATCCAGTATTTGAACTCGTGTCCCCAAATCAATTTTATACAAGGTTAGATCCCATGGCATTGTGGCTAACGTGGTTGACTGCGACATAGTAGCAGGCGAATTCGAACGCTATTAGATTTACTTTAGGACTAGTACCTATGTGAAAGGCATGAACCCTGTCATCCCCCACATCAATGGGTTAAGTAGTTCCCCTACTGTTCTTCTACAAGGATGGCTTTGGCATTAGCTAATTAACGAAGGTTGATATGCCATTAAACAAAGAAACCAAACAAAATTTTATACAACGATAACCATTACAATGAGAGCACCTCCCATATCTCTAAAGCAGTAGCTCTCCACCTTATTTAAATAACGGCACACTAAAAATACATATTTGACTTACGCGGCGCAACGATACTTCACTTCATTAGAATCTATATATTATTGCTCGCGTTCCTTAACTGTACAGCCGTTGTCATCTTGCAACACCTTCTAAAAATGAGACCGTCCAAATCGTCCAAGATGAAATGCAAAAATGTAAATCCTAATTATCTGTTGTTGTTTATCAGTAGAATTCTTATATTTTATGAGTGTCGTCACCTCAGCTAAATATTTTTTTATTAGAAAGAACGAAACGGAAGAAAAAGGACATGCTACATTGAAAAAATATGATAAGAAAGAAAAAAAGAAAAAAGAAAGAGAGTAGAGGAAAGATAGAGAAAGTTAAATCTCTTAATACTATAAAGTAGGTAAAAATGTTAAAGCGTCTGGGTGGCCTAAAGTCGGTATCAGCCAAACAGCGAGGGAATCTATCCCCTTTTAACTAGTGCTAGACCAAGGAGATTGTTTTTTAGCGTCTGAGGCGGAGCGCCACACTTAATATCAGCTCCTCTATTTTCCGCACAGATACCTGTGCTACACATACACTGAGTTGGCGAGGGCCGGTATCGAACCAGGAACCTTGACGTTCCCAGCCGGACACTCTACCGACTAAATCGGATAATTTTTACATATTGAATAGCTCTTAAGTAAACATATCAAACTTTGTTATGATTAAATTATCATACTGTATATCCACAGGTCCTGCTAGTAAGAATATATTATGTCATCATATAATCTGTAAGTCCTTAAGGCTCATTGGGCTACAGTCTCAGCATATGAGAAAAAATGAATAAAAGTTACCCTGGCTGGCTTTCTCAGATGGTGAGTCCTCGGCAAACGAATTCAAAGCTGCCAAATAGTGCCTCGTGTTAACAAAATATTGCAAAACTTTTGACTCACCCTTGTAAATTAGGTTTCATTAAGAGATGAAGATATTACCGCCACACCCACATCAAAGTTATCCTTTTCATAGATTAGTCGCCCATTAAGGACAGAAACATATAATAAACAATACATTAATAAAGATTTAAAATAGCATTTATTCCATCCATCAAATATTTATTTTCAACTTACGATCGAGTCACGTTCAAAGCACCAGTTTCCCCTAAATTTAAGCAACGCTGAACCTGCACAGTACTTAAATGGGTGACCACTTAGGAACTACAAGTACTGAATAAGCAGCCTTAGGCTTTTTGGTTTGGTTTCTTTGTTGAATGGCATATCAACTATCATGGTTATTTAATGCCAAATCCATCCTTGCCGATTGGGGTAGAAGAATACCGCGACTGCACCTCTGCAGAGTAGTAAAAGTTGTCGTATTTGAAGGCATGAAAAAAAGCTCTTTCATCACAAGAAACGGTGCGAAAATATATCTATAGTCTTCTATAACCAGAATCTGTCGGCTGGGGCAGAATAATACGCCAACAGCACCCTCTGCTGTGGGGCCACCTATTGGTCGTGGGTTGTAACTAAGGATGGAACCCTGGTGACTGGGCAGTCCATGAGATATAACACTCCACATTGACTCTTACTAGACAGGCCATTAAAGAGAGTTCCCTCCGATTGATAGCCTAGTCACGTCAAGCCCTAGAACCTCTATAATTGTTCCGATCATATCGCCCTCATAGCAAATCCCAAACCCTTTCTGTTATATATGTGCTAAAAGGCGGTGGCTGAGGGTCTTCATGTCCTGGGTATAACGATAAACTGCATCTAGTGGTGAAGTTCCAATTTTGGATCTTTGGGAAGTGTGAGTACTCCTTCAATGCCATTACTCTCAGGTCCACTTTGAACCAGAGTGGTAGTACCTATTAGGGTCCCACCTATGGGTTAAGTAGAAAAAATGTATCAAAAATGTATTTTTTGAAAAAAAAATTGAGTTAAAAAAAACCATTTGAATACTCATCTAGAATGAATAAAACAAAACATCTTCGGTACGAAATAACTCAACAAGGGTTGACATGCCGTAAAATCCAACCATCCACCCACCTACGACCTTCAATCACAAAGTCACTGTTACGGCACTTTGGGATTATTGCTATTATTATTATTTCATTTTCCATAGTATTTTCTGCCCTCTGGCAAAGTCCAGGTATTTTTTTCCAGATTTTCGTTTTCCTTTATATTTACTCTTGTCTGCTGGAACGACCAGTGCACTAATGTCAATTCCCCCCTTCTTGGTAATTAAGATCGGATTTTCTGGCTTGGATTGGATGATTTGTTTGTTTTTTTTTAATCTCCAAATACTAGAGAATTGTTACATCCCATTTTCCAGGACATATCTTATCTGATAGCTTTTGTTTTCATCATCACCCTCATGTCGCGCTAGCAACAAGGATATCCATGACAATTTCTTGCCAACTGTCCCTATCATTCATTGCCCCTTCATATGAGAAATAATGATAGAAAAAAATTGTGATAGATGCAATGCCACATCGGGATATTGATCTTGCTATGAAAAAATAAAAAAAATCATCAATAACTTAAAATGGCCTTGGTATGGCAATCGGTCTCGGAAATGGAAAACTCTGAATTCAAACTCGTTAAATTCTGCTTAATTGATCTTATGTCTCATCCAACTCGTGCGGAGGAGTTGGTAAACGACAATTCTTCCAAACTGTATTTGTATCAGTGCTGCACCACTTGGACCCTAACGAGGCATCTGGAGAATAAGCTAGATGGGAGCTGCACAAGAATGCTGCGTTGATCTTGAACAAGTCGTGGAAACAACACCCGACAAAGAAGCAGACACTGATGGAGAAGCTAGGACGAACTTACAAGCGATGTTCTCCTGTGGAAACCAGTACATGGATATGCCGATGTGGGCCGTCCAGCAAGGACCTATATTGACCAGCTCGTGGTGTAATGGTTAAGGTCATGGGAAATAGACTCGTCGCTACAAGTTCAAATCCTGGACGCGGTAACTGCCTTTTCACTTAGCGCTAATACCCTTGGGAAAGGTATGAATCCAATTCTCCCTCCAGCTATGGGTAAATAGTAGGGCAGACTGGGCTCTTTAACCTTGGTTAGGCAACCGGTCTAGGAGAAGGAAAACTCTGAATTGAAACCTGTTGAACTCCGCTTAAGAAATTGACCTGGTGTCACATCCTGCTCGTGCGGAGAGGTTGGTAAATATATATATTGACCAGCTCAGTACGAATAATGGATGCTGCGCAGAGGACCTCACATGGTCAATGAGTGATAGAGAAGGTTGGCGAGAGATTGTCATGGATGTCCGTGCTAATTGCGTGACATGATGATGATGATTGGTGGCTCCGTTTTGCGGCATAACAACCCTTTCCGGGACATTTAAAGCCAAATCAAGTCATTCTCGATAAAGAAATATCAGGTGGTTTACAGTACCTTCTGTTATTCAATTAGAACAGCACATCGCAGCTTAACTTTGGGATCATGCAGGAACCAGTGCTTGTGTGTAATTGGTTCATATAACCTTGTTCTGAGATGCTAATGGGAGACTAGGTTTCTCTGTTCAGGTTTCCTCTGCGTAGCCATGTCACTACTATAATAGTAATATTATTTGACCCGGTTTGTTTGTTATTGTTCACTCAGCGCCCCCTTGCCTCATATGGTAGAGACGTCTCAGTATCATTGACAGGTTAGTTTCGCAGGAATTTCTCAGTGCTGTACCGTGGCCGAAACAGTATAGTTTCTGACTATCCTGCTGAAGTCCCAGTTCCGATTTCTGTCGGAGGGAAATCGTTAGTATATATCGCTGATGAGACTTAATAAAGTTGAAACAGTCTTTACGATATTCTACACACCGAGTAATTTTTTGCGAAATTCACTTATCTTCTATAATTATCGAATTTATGCGATATGCGCATTGTAATTGCCTTCAAGCAAAAATATAAATATTAATATATACATTATTTGACCCATTTTAATCAAATCCATCAATTTTAGAGTATTTCCCTAATTTACTTACTAGATATTTAAATTCTATTCTTTCTTATTATTTTGTCTATTTTGGCCTCTTCTGTTTTTTATCTTCTTTTTAAAAATCGTTTCTACATCTAAATTTTACATCTCCTGCTCTATTCAAAACTAGAAGTGACTACCTAGCGTCGCCTTGGTAGAATGAGGTAACCCTGGTGTATTGATTTGTTTACTTTTGAGATTTACAAATCTTGGACATTTTTAAGTAAATTTCAATGCTATTTCTATGTATATTTTAATTTTTAAATATCTTCGAATATAAATCAAATCTCCATAATTTTTGCACAAAAAGCATAAGCTGGTGATATTTAATGTATATATATATATTTACTTTGTCATTAATTATTTTATTTTTATAGTTTCATCGGACATACATATACACATACACACCAACTGATATATATATATATATATATATGTATAGATAGTTGTCCCTTTTTGTCTCTTTTTCTTCCTCTTCCTCTATACTATTCTTTCTCAACATCTTCTCTTTTTTTTGCCGAATTCTTTTTCATTTACTTTTTTTCTTTTCTTTAATAACATCACCTTTTTGGGAGGTCGGGATGGAGGTGGAGATCCATCATATTCCACATCCCCCTCATCGTTCTTCTTTTCTTCTTCTTCTTCTTCCCGCAAAAAATATCGTTTCCTTCACTCCTTTTCAATACCCTCCACCCCCACCCAACAAGCCTCTCTCTTCAGACATATTCGTTTACATGTTTACAGACGTATACCAGGAACTAAGCAAATCGTTTTCCTTATGACACAGGTTCGCCTTTGTCTCACTCAGTAGATAAAATCCCGTAACAAAAAATAAATGAATAAATAAATAAAACAAACAAATAAGTAAATAAATAAATAGCACCCACCCATATAGACTTCTCTTACAAAACTATACCACCTTCCTTGTGGGTGGAGGGGCATCTTGGTAATGACTAAGTCATGCTTAGTAATGCTTAGTAAACTAGTAGGTTTTTTTCCCAGAGCAAATGCTGAAGCCTGGTGCAGTATTTCGAACGTTTCAAAGCATTTGTACAGTTCTCTAACCCCTCTTCTCTCTCTGTCCCTCTCTCTCTTTCTCTCACTTTCTCTGTCCTTCTCTCTTTCTCTCTCTTTCTGTCTGTGTGTGTGTGTGTCCCCCTCTCTCTCTATCTCTGTCTCTTTCTTTCTCTCTCTCTCTCTCTGTCTAATGATTCTAACAGTAGTAAGGAAAAGAAAAAAAAAAGAAATAAAGAACAACTCTAAAACATTATGTAAACAGCGTTAATCCACCCGACATAAAAATATTTCGGCATTCACTTCCGTTCGTTTGTAATACATAGCATCAATAATAAACTCACTAGGTCACCTCGATCCTCACTATGCGCTCTGCTCTACTGGCCTTATGCCTTACTAAGTTCTGCCGAGTACAAGATACCTCACAGATCATTAAGACGAGATGTTCCGACATCGCCCAATGCTTAACAGTTATGACCTTATACCAAACCGCCCTGTCGGCTGGGGCGTTAGAATACTCCGACTGCACCTCTGGCGACCCGTAATGCTTAAGGATAGAACCCAGGTGGCTGAGCAGTCCATGACTTGCAATATTCCACTTTAGGCTTTTCTTGGGCTAGACGGGCGGATCAATCAGCTGGCCACGCCAAGCCCTAGCACGTATATGATTACCCCAATCCTATTGCCCTCATGGCAACCCCCAATCCTTCTTATAATATGGGTGCTAGAAGGTGGTGGGTGAGAGTCTACATGTCCTGGGAATGACGTTAAACTCTATCTGATGGTGAGGTTCTAGTTCTGGAGGTTTGGGGAATGTGGAGCACCCCTTCATCACCATTGCTCCCTGGTCCACTCTGACCCAGAGTGGTAGTACCTGTTAGGGTCCCATCTATGGGTTGAATAGAAAAACATTAGTTTATAAACAAAATTGTATTATGCATTAAGAATAAATTTATTTCACAACTTTGTCGACATTAAATGACCCATCGAGGTTGATATGCCGTAAAACAAAACAAAACCAAACCAAATAAATCAAACTTTGTGCCAAACTTAGATAATATTATTAATACCCAGTGGCTGAGATAGCAATGCATTACCAACTGATGATTCCTATTGCCCTCATGGCAAACTCCCAACCCTTTTTATTTTATGTTGGAATGCGGTGGCTGGTGGTCAATGTCCTGGGTTTGATGTTAAACTGAATCTAGTGGTGAAGTTCCAGTTCTGGGAAGTATGTTGTATAGTCTTCTAATATCGGGTATATAAACAGAGAGAGAGAGAGAGAGAGAGAAGAGAGAGAGAGAGAGAGAGAGAGAGAGAGAGAGAGTGTGTGTTTTCTTTTTCTCCTCATAGGAAGTTTATTATATAATAAAAGTGTGAGACAGAGAGAGGGAGAAGGGACAAAGATAGTGTTTTCTTATTTTATCGTCATAGGAATTTTAGTATACAATAAAAGTGTGCGAGAGAGAGAGAGAGAGAGAGAGACAGACAGACAGACAGACAGACAGACAAATATAAGAGCAGGTATAGTGTTTGGTTATTTTATTGTGATAGGGATTTTAGTATACAATAAAAGAGAGGTATTTATTTACCTAACCCATTCATCGTGGTCAGGATGTGACACAAGGTTGCACGTATTGGGCATCCAGCAAGGATCAAACTCCCTATTCAGTAGTAATGTATCTGCGAGCTTGCTAACCATTGCACCTTAATGAGACATCCATAAAAGTGAGGAGAGAGAGAGAGAGAGAGAGAGAGAGAGAGAGAGAGAGAGAGAGAGAGAGAGAGAGAGAGAGAGATGATAATAGTTGATAGTCTTACTTTACATTCTGTTTACTTCGTCTATTCGTCTGGACGCCATGTTCCGTCAAGTGGGCCTTCTGCTTGGGGTTGATACTTCTTTGTGCAGGGCTGGATATTGCTTATGTTAATATTTAATTAAAACAACAAGATTTGTATGTTTCTTGATCTAGCTTTATTTTCAACCCTTCCCATGAATCCGCCGCGGTTGAGTTGCGAACCTAAAGAGACATCCTCTTTGAAAAGGTGCCGGTTTGCATCTGACTAACTAAATTAAAACTTATTCTCACAGCGCCCAATTCACGCGTTCGCAACTTACCCGCGGTGGAATCATGGGCTGAGGAAATAAAGGTTTATTATTAAGAAACACCATTTCTTGTTGTGTTGATTAAATGTTAAACAAGCCAAGCCCAGCCCAGCCCAGCCCAATATATATATATATATATATATATATATATATATATATATATATATATATATATATATATATATATATATATAGAGAGAGAGAGAGAGAGAGAGAGAGAGAGAAAGGGTATATATATATATATATATATATATATATATATATATATATATAGATAGATAGATAGATAGATAGATAGGATCATGCAAACTATTTGTATTAAAATAATTACTTGAAGATGTCATTTCTTACAAATCATTATTCTAGTGACTTTAAACCATATAATTCATATAATTGCTTACAAAATCGACTGAGTTTGGCATTAGATAAAACAACAAAGGCTGGTATACATTAAAACCAAGTACCTACCAACCAACCAACCAACCAACCATCAAACCAAGAGAAAGGAAACCGGATTGCAATGAACCGACACTACACCCTACTCCCAAATTACCATTGATATAGACCTTTTCTTATACCAACCGTTGATTACATTGCATTCTTCACATATTATTGTTCCCACAAAACTCAGCAAAGTTAACATTTAATCTCTTATCATTAGTTATTTTCTTTTTACCTTCCAACACTTCGACACTTTGCTGGTAACTTTCCGTCTTTGCTCTGACGCTGTTTACTAATGAAAAAAAAGCTAAATACCATAAGAACTACACAATCAGTGTGATGCTTAAAGGGCAGCCGGAGACGAATCTAGACACTGATATTTCTCGCTCTGCGGCGAATGACAAATAGCCGTTGTTGTCCTTTAGGAAAAGGAACAAATATCTGAATAAGGAAATAAAAAGGTTAACTGTTATATACCCCTTCACTCGGGTGTATATATATTTACCAACCACTCCGCACGAGCAGGATGCGACACAAGGTCAATTTCTTAAGCGGAGTTTAACAGGTTTGAATTCAGAGTTTTCCTTTTCCTAGACCGGTTGCCTAACCAAGGTTAAAGAGCCCAGACTGTCCTACTATTTACCCATAGCTGGAGGAAGAGTAGGATTCATACCTTTCCCAAGGGTATTAGCGCTAAGTGAAATGCAATTACCATGTCCAGGATTTAAACTCGGGGCGACGAGTCCATTTCCCATGACTTTAACCATTACACCACGCGCTTCACTCGGGTGTATATAATCGGTGAAGAGAGCTCTCTCGAGTGTATAATGGAGAGAGAGACAGATAGAAGATTAGGGATGATAATTCTTACTTGATAACTTCTGGTTACTGCTTCTACTTCTTCGTCTAGGTCGTCGACCATTTTCTCTGGGCTAATCTAGGGGCTTCTGTTAAGGGTTGGTCTTCTTCGTTTGTGTTGGGCAGGTCATTGTTTTTAATATTTACTTAATACAACAAGACTTAGTGTTCTTAATAATAAATATTTATTTCTCCAGCTCATTTGATTCCGCAGCGGTGGGGGATGGGGGTGGACCCCGGGAGCGGACAACAACCTCTACGCTCCTGAAAACCGGGTCGAATCTGACTTACTAAACTAAAACCTATTCCCACGCATCCAATCGTACGCTTTCTACTGGGAGGTGAACTTGGGATCATCGATGTAAATCATAATCCCAGACGGGTATGGAAAATGCCCCACCTCTGCTTTTAATTCTAACGAACTTTATTTAAAATTCTAACTACAAGTACGTTCATAAATTATGACTGCTCATGAATTATATAGCATAATTAAATGAACAAAAAAGATAATAGAACCATAAATTTAATTCTCTGGACACGCGCGAGAGTCGCTATCAGCGGCTTACAGTATGATCGAAGTGGTGGAAGAGTCGCTATGACCTATTTAGATTAGACAAAGCGTTAAAGAAATCTATATATTTTTAAAATATTCAGATATTTCTGCAATGTTTTAGTGTTAAAATCAAATGAAAATTTTCATGTGATAAGGCTTAGATGGATGGATTAGTTATTTACCTTGCATCGCACGTATGTGAATGTGACACAAGGTCTTTTTAATGTGGGACCACCCACGAGCCAAGACTCATGGGATGGTAGATGCAAAAAATGCGTATTATCTGGGGGGATAGTCCCCTGGGATCTGTGCCATTAATTACTTAACCGGTCAAGGGCCGAAACCACTGGACCCCAGTGGATTATGCGGAAGAAGTGTAAGTGACCCCTTCCCAAAAAAGTGTGCCTGGGGTATAGAACTAAATTGCATCTGATGGTGAGGCTCCACTTTAGGAGATCTGGTAAGTGTCATTACTCCCAGGTCCACTCTGACCTCGAGTGGTAATACCTGTTAGGGTATTACCTGTTAGGGCATTCTGTAATCAACATTTTTCAGCATTACTTGACCGTAATCTTCCTAAACATTTATTTTTCATGCTTAAAACCCAGTACATTTATTTTTATATAACATTGTTGAAGGGTGTTTGTAAAGTATTCACGTTTTACCATCACATCGGTGAGCCCAGTTCAATTCCTGGTGAAGGCAGTTAGCATTTCATTTTGCACTAATGCCTTCTTTTGGGAAAGGCATGAATCCATCTCTTCGCTATGATTTTCTTTCCAACTAACATGTGACAGATTATACTGGGTTAGATGGTACTAGTATTAAGGAACAATCAAGATAGATTGACTTTTACCAGACTAAAAGGTTCCAACTGCCTTACTATTTTGCCCAAAGTTGAATGGAGGAGGAGATAAATTCATCAGTATTAGTATAATGGGGGGGGGAGGAGAGATCGTTTAACTCCAAGGAAACTCCAAAGGAAATCCAATTATGGGTTAAATAATAACACTACTTTTCTTCTATAATGATGGTTCTGGCATTAAATAACCCATGAATATTAATATGCCATAACGCTTTAACAAGAGGGATCACAAAAAGAAATATTAAGAAAAGATATTTAAATATTATCAAAAATGTAATTTTCAACGATTGGAACCCAACGAGAAGGCAAATTTGCGATTCCACATTAAAAAAAAAAAATATGGGATTTTCCCCGAAGAAAAAACCTGAAAGACCATTTTCAAATTCTTGAAAATCTACAGGTAATAAATCTGGTGTGGATGGAGGATGTGGAAGAAGAGTAAAAGACCCCATCCCCAAATTGGATTTATTTTAAACATGATGCTAAGCCATTAGATGCAGTTTAGCGTTGTTTTACGGCATATCAACCTCAGTGGGTCATTTAATGCCGACAAAGTTTTGAAATAAATTCATTCTTAATGGATACTCATTTTTTATGAACACATTTTTTCTATTTAACTCATAGATGGGATCCTAACAGGTACTACCACTCTGGGTCTGAGTGGACCAGGGAGCATTGGTGATAAAGGGGTGCACCTCATTCTCCAAACCTCCAGAATTTGAACCTCACCATCAGTTAGAATTTAACGTCATGCTCAGGACATGAAGACCCCCATCCTTTGTCTTCTAGCACCCATATGATAAAAAGGGTTGGGACTTGTCATACGAGCAATTACTTTGGGGCAATCATATAGGTGCTAGGCTTGATATGACTAACCGATTGATCGAAGGAGGCCTCTCCAGCCACCCGACTAGACTAAGTGGAGTGTTGAATGTCGTGGACTGCTCAGCTACTAGGATTCCATCCTTAAGCATCACGGGTCGCCACCCACGGCCAACAGGTGGCCCTATTGGGGGAGTCTTACCCCTCTGTAGAGGTGCAGTCGGTGTATTCTAACGCTCCAGCCGGCAGAGCGATTTTACGTCCTATCCAGGACAGAGAGATAACAGGCAAAGAAACACTTAATATAGATCCTTATATAATACTTTACATTTTTGTCCCTCTAATCGCAAAAGGTGAATTCCTATTGTTTCGTAATTTTGTTCAACTAAAGTGGCAGCAAAACCTGTGACAGATTACGACAACTTATGTCCTGAGGCTGAGATTGTCTTTACTATGACGACATTATTACGTCACGTTGTTGTTGCTGCTGCTGATGTTATACAAAGTCCTAAAAGCATTACCTCTGTCAATATATTTGGACTCTAATTTAGAAAACGAAATACTGAGTTGAACGCTCAGAAAGTAATGCATTTTTATCGAACTATTCCCTCATGGTCGAAGGTTTTATAGAAGGGGGAAATAGGTAGGTGGGTAAGTTTTGTGGTGAGGGAAAGATTTGATTGGTTATTGGAGAAATCTTTGGGAAAGATAAGACGGGAAACCATTCATTTTTTCTACCTACTTCCCTCAACTCTCTTCCCATCTGTTTCCCTTACTATCTTTCCCAAAGATGTCTCCTATAACCAATCAAATCTTTCCCTCAACATAAAACTTACCCACCTACCTATTTCCCCCCTTCTATAAAACACTTGTATGATCCTAATAATTCAATAAAAGCAGAAGAAGCTGAGTTCAAACTCCAGCGAAATATACTACACATTTTTGTCTGAGTTTTGTTCTTTCATTCCTTATTTTAGCTCCTTCTGTCGGACTCATTCCAACCCCCTTCTCCTCTTCGACCCTAGCCAAAGATAGTTGTGTCTAGCCACACTGAAGAGGCATAAAACGCCAAAACACATGTCTGTGGATAACTTATTAATATATGCTCCCATAAATTTGGTATGAGTTTTCTGGTTGGTAATTTAAATTAACTCTCACCACTAAGCATATAAGCAATGATCGTTTCCCCATAAATTTGATCTCTCTGTGACCGTAAAATACATAAACAAACCTATGTACTTAATAGTTTAAAAACACCAGTCCCCGCTACAGCTGTTAGTGGACGAGGGGATAAGATATCAGGCTGCCAAACGGTCAATCTGAGTTCGACCCTAGCCAAAGATAGTTGTGTCTAGCCACACTGAAGAGGCGTGAAACGCCGAAACACGTGTCTGTGGATGACTTATTAAATATTATATATATATATATATATATATAATATATATATATATATATATATGCTGGGTTTTCATTTATTGTGGGGGTGGCAGTGGCGATAGAATATATGATTGCTAGACATGAAATGGGGGGGGGGGGTCGAGGACGTAGAATAGGAAAAGGATAGAAATAGGAAAATAAAATAAAAAGTGTAGAAAGGTTTTTTTTATGTTGATTTTTTTGTAACACGGTGGGA
>CM042149.1:15823737-15828737 GCA_023376005.1 Doryteuthis pealeii
TTAATTCAAAGACTGACGAGGCAAAGAAATGCCGAAATAAATTTATATCTACACCAAGCTAGCTATCCATTTATCCATTTATCTATAATACTCCGTATATGTAAACAAAAATATATACGAAAATCTTTATATGTACGTTTGAATTCTCAATTTTGGTTGAATCCTATCAAGGAATCACTTAGAGGCATCAATATGTGTAGATAACTCGCAAATTACATTTGAATTTAAGTTATATTAAAACTGATAAGACTTGTGTTGCATTAAGGATTGTAAACTTTAGAAATAGATTCAGCCAGGAAACGGTAAAAAAAAAAAAAAAAATAAATAAATAAATAAATAAAGAAAAGGAAGATACGCCACCGAGGATAACATTTCCTTGAAAGATGCTTTCTTTACGAGTGACCCAAATGTTAGTGAGCTAATTTGGAGGGTGGGGTCTGCGTCCGCGCTCACCACGCCCTACATTAAAAGACCGTAAGTAACAGTTCTAATTCATGCTGTTGATAGTATAAATACAGCAAGAGAAAAGGTTGGGGAATCGGCCAGAAATAATTATCAGTTTCGTTAGAACAATGCTCCAGTAATGGTAATCTTGAACTTTAAGCGACTAAATTCCTACCATAAAATTGTACTTGTGCATTATTAGAAATGAACTTAATTGCTATTAAAAGGACATTTTATGATATTTTAAAGTTAAATACATGCATTTAAATGGATTTGAAAAGCATCGCGTTTTCTCCATGAAAATTACAGTGAATCAAAGATGGCTGCCATTGTTTACAAGCTTCTTCTCGGAAAAAGAACAAAGGGACTTAACTCTCATTGCTTTGAGAGTTAAGTCCTTTTAAGAATTAAATGAGAGTTAAGTCCCTTTGTTCTTTTAAATTCCATTTTAATGCATGTTTTTAACTCCAAAATATCTTAAAATCAAGTTCATCTATAATAAAATACAAAAATAAGGAAATTTAGTCACTTAAAGTTCAAGATTACCCCAGTAATTAGATCAGTAAGTTCGCCATTTTTTTTTCTCTCAGAGAAAGTGAATATCAGACTCCCTAAGAATGGTTACGATTATACCACCGACAGGATTCCTAATGTTCGTTTCAATGGGCTAATACTTTTGTAGCGATTGTCGTCCCTTGTTGGAATGGAGTTGAGTCGAAAAGTGTTATCTCCCTTGTCACCAGGACTCGCCACTAGATGACATTACTGCCCGGTAATTAAATCAGCCAGAGAAGCTAGCTCTTACCCTTTAATCTGGTATCCACAAAGATGCATTAGACAAGTTGGGTCTCCGTCCATTAAGGCTTGAGAGGCCTTACCCCTAACTGTACATTAAGTGACACGTTTATTCTACATTTAGTAGTCTCAAGATTAACTCTACAAGAACAGTTTCTTGCTTCTTCAGGACATTCGTCCTAACTATTGTGTATGTGTATTATATGTACATCTGCTCAGACAACAAAGTCTGTATTTTGTTATGCACCATTTTGTTGGATTTTATTACATATACATATTCACCTACGTTGGGAGGTTTCTCTGAAGTCTCTTAACGTATTATAAGATGTGTAGCCAAAAACTGCATTTAATTCTTATACTTTAAAGTATACTCTAAATTATTGACTAGCAAGTTAATTAGAATAAACAAAGGTTTTTTTTATTGTCGTTTATTTTAAATCGTTGTCAATGACATCATTCTTAGAGAGAGAGAGAGAGAGAGAGAGAGAGAGAGAGAGAGAGAGAGAGAGAGAGAGAGAGAGAGGGAGAGAGAGAGAGAGAAGAGAGAGAGAGAGACAAATATAAGAGCAGGTATAGTGTTTGGTTATTTTCATTGTGATAGGGATTTTAGTATACAATAAAAGAGAGGTATTTATTTACCTAACCCATTCATCGTGGTTAGGATGTGACACAAGTTGCACATATTGGGCATCCAGCAAGGTTCAAACTCCCTATTCAGTAGTAATGTATCCGCGAGCTTGCTAACCATTACACCTTAATGAGACATCCATAAAAGTGAGGAGGAAGAGAGACAGACAGACAGACAGACAGACAGAGAGGAGGTCAGATCTCAGTGATTTTTTCGTCAACCAATGACCCTGGAATGGTTGACGGAGTTTATTTAGGGTGGTTGGTTGGTTGGATTTTATGTAAATCAAACCTTGTGTTTTTCTATGTCGAAGACGTTCTTTTTTTAATTTATTCTTGTTGGATATTCATTTTCGATCTATTTAAGACATAGATGGGACCCTAACAGGTACTACCACTCCTGGTCACAGTAGGCCTGTGAGTAATCTTGATGAAGGAGTTCTTCGCATTCCCCAGGGATCCAGAAGTAGAACTTCACAAGATTCAGTTTAACACCATATCTAGGACACTAAGGCCTCCAGTCACCGCCTTGTATCACATAAATGGTAAAAATGGGGTTAGGGTTTACCATACGGTCAATAGGGTCGGAACGATGATATAGTTACTAGGGCTTGGCGTAACCAGCTGATTGAGCAGAGGGAGCCTCTCTGACCGCCCGTCTTGCCTACGTAAGGACTAAAGGAGTGTTGCAATTCGTGGACTAGTCAGCCACCAGGATTTCGTCGTTAAGCATCACGGGTCACCACCCACAGCCAACAGATTGACAAATTGGGGCGTATTTACTCCTCTGCAGAGGCGCAGTCGGTGCATTCTACTGTCCCAGCAGACAGGTGGCAATATCTATTAATAATAGAGATTCGGTCTCTATTTGTATGTAACCGAAACTACGTCACTGCTTATGTCGCAGTCATAACAGGAATTAATTTAATCAATGAGTATTTTCATTTATATTCACAATCATTCATGCATAGAATTCTGTTGATTGTTCTTTGAGCCACTTCATAACTACAGATCAGCATCCTCCATACTCATCAGATTTAGCGCCTTCAGACTATCCTCTCTTCGGTCCCGTGAAAGAGGGTTTTAAGAGGCAAACATCATTCCAGTGACGAGTCAACAGAATTTTACCGGACAGGGATACATGCTCTCATTCGAAGGTGGAACATTGCTATTGAGAGAAACGGTGACTACGTGGAGGAGTAGGGATGTAATCCACAGGACCAGCTTCATTTTGATATATAATACATGTTCCTGTGTTGGTAATTATACCTGTCCTAAACAAAATGGCATTACTTTTTGACACACCCTCGTACTTAGGCCCGGAGGCGCATATTCTTGTTGGTATGATTAATGTCCATTTAAAATTTTCCGCGCACCTCTCACATTTGTATTCGTCTTTCCTACACAGAAATCAAGACAGAAATCTCAATTAATTTTTTCTAGTTTTGTAGGAAGTGGCTCTTCTTTCTGGGCGAGTCTTAATTCTTTTGTGCGATTAACATATATGTGTAATAGTGGAATCTACAGTTTTTAGGCGTATGGAGGGCAGTGTAGTATCTATGTGCACTTATAGTCTTCATATTCCGTATTTTTCGTTGTATCTGAATGATACAGATATATGTCTGATTGCTTTTTAAAGACACTTTGTCCGATTATTCTTGTTTCTCCATGTTGATAGATGGGCTATTAGAGTCGTTTATCTTTTGAGCATGTTCATCCGTCAACCAGTTTGTTGGATAGTCTATTATCTCGACATTCCTATCTACTCTACTCTCTCAACACACAATCGCTTTACCGATATATATATATATATATATATATATATATATATATATATATTATATATATACACCAAACTTGTTGGTAATCCTTCGCGGTGAAAAAAACCAGCAAATAGTTTAATTGTAAAAATATACTACCAAACATCACCTGGGGAGAAAAATTTTTTGGGAAAAAAGAAAAGACCAAGATAGTTGCACCAACCAAAATAATCGGTTGATACTATAATACCTGGCCAAAAGAAAAAAAAAACAAAAGTAAAAAAAGATTTTTTTGGATGGTTATTTTTTTTAGGAGCATTGCTGAATAAAGTATATATATTAAATATTTTTGCTTGAAGGCAATTACAATGCGAATATCGCATAAATTCGATAATTATAGAAGATAACAATGAAAAGTGAATTTCGCAAAGAAACAGTCTGTACGATATTCTACACGCCGAGTAATTCTTTGCAAATTTCACTTGTCATTGTTATCTTCTATAATTATCGAATTTATGCGATATTCGCATTGTAATTGCCTGCAAGCAAAAAATATTTATATATATATATATATATATATATATATTGTACTTTCTTTACTATATGAGTAAAGAACACAGAATAGCAGTTGGTTGGATAGTCTATTATCTCGACATTCCTATCTACTCTACTCTCTCAACACACAATCGCCTTACCGATATATATATATATATATGGAGATAGGATGGATGTAGTAGAATCCGACAGTATGAGGTCGGTAGAAGGATGGTGAACAAGAAATGAAAACTCAAAACAAATCAGAGAGTTGAAACGTTTCGTCCGAATTCATACGGACACCTTCAGTCGAATGATTTTTATTGAAAGCAAAATTTTGTGCGAGTCCTGTATACTACCCTCACTTCATTCATGTCTCCCCCTATCCTCCCTCCCTTCACTTCCGTCACTTATACTCGCACAAAATTTTGCTTTCAATAAAAATCATTCGACTGAAGATGTCCGTATGAATTCGGACGAAACATTTCAACTCTCTGATTTGTTTTGAGTTTTCATTTCTTGTTCACCATCCTTCTACCGACCTCATATATATATATTTTACTTTACTATATATAATATATTAATATATATATATATATATATATATATATGTGTGTGTGTGTGTGTGTAATATATATATATATAATGTGTGTGTGGTGTGTGTGTGTGTGTATGTGTGTGTATGTGTGATATGTTGGGAAACTTCTTGGGTTGTATTGGAACCATAAAATATATATATAATATCCCGATCACAACAAGAAGGTTTCAGTGTTTGAAAAGAAGGTTCTCCAGTTCGAATTGAAGTTTCCCTAGTTTGAGAAGGTTCCTGAGTCTGACAAG
>CM042149.1:15833737-15858737 GCA_023376005.1 Doryteuthis pealeii
CAGACAGACACACAATCTCTATTCTAATAAGATAACTATTTTGTATACATCATTGTTCACGTCTACTCCAGTTAGCTTTTACGTAAAGGTGATAAGAAGACATTCTATTCGTCTCCCAATACAAGTGCATTAGCTGGAATTCGAACTCGGTTCGCTGATCTAATTTCAGTAAACGTTTCTCCATGCCTTCCGCTAATATTGTACATGATATACACACACACACACAAATACACAGAACACACACACACACACACACACACACACACACATACACACACACACACACACACACACACACACACACAATATATATATATATATATATATATATATATATATAAGTTAAAAGAAAGGAAATGAATCCCAACAATATGAGTATGAAAAGGTGGAATGAAAACATCACACAATGCTGTTAAAGAGAAAACAATTTATAATATAATCATAGCTGATACTGATCAATTTTATCATCAGAGCTCATTCACTCCGTAGTTGTTTGGGTCGGAGAAGAATGTCAAATCAGTTAAAAAACCTTAATACTGCAAAGATACTGTTTTTTGCAGTATTAAGGTTTTTTGTTTGTGAACTGATTTGACATTCTTCTCCGACCCAAACAACTACGGAGTGAATGAGCTCTGATGATGATTTTTGTAAAATCGAAATATTGATCAGTATCAGCTATGATTATATTATAAATTTTTTTCTCTTTAACAGCATTGTGTGATGTTTTCATTCCACCTTTTCATACTCATATATATATATATATATATATATATATATATATATATATATATATATATATATGTATATGTGTTTTTTACTTATTTATTTATATAATTATTCTGTATACATCATTGTTCACGTCTGCTCCAGTTAGCTATTACGTAAAGGTGATGAGAAGACATTCTATTTGTCTCCCAGTCCACGTAATGTTTTGTGTGTACCCTAAGTGGGGTTAACTGTCTTTGTCCTCAGCTCAAGAGGAATGTTAATAAATGGCTAGCCACTTCAGACATACACCAACCGATTCTGTTTAGTTATTAAGTTGCAGACTGTGACATTCAGAAACACGGCCATTTCCGCGTTATTATGAACACGTGCGCATGCGCGCACCGACTCAGTCGCACAACTAAACACAAAAAAAAAAACAAAAAAAAAAAAAACAAGCGTAATAATCATGAAATAAAGATACTAATTCATTGCATGTACGTATATCCGCACACACGTTCGTGCACATACGTCACCAGGACTACTATTCTTCTTTTCCGTCTGCTAAAGACGATGGCGTAGTGTCCATTATTTTTAACTGCATCTGCGCGAACGGCTGAACAGGCCGATTTTTGAATGGCAATCTCTGGTGCAGTGACTGTAAACAAACATGATGCTTGCTAGAGTTGCTGATGTCTCTCCTTCCTTCTGGCTCTTTTCTCTGGCGGCTTATATCCTCTCTTTTTCACTCTTTTCGTCCCTTGTCTGACAAGGAGGTGCCAGGCCGCTCGGTTTTTTGCACCAACCTCCCATGTGTTGGTGTTGATGTGGCATGTCTTCATATCTTTCTTATTGACGTCTTTTTTTCTCCTTCCTATTTTATTTTCATATTTACCATACTAGTTATTCAGGTTTATTTTTTTTAGTTCTCTTCTCATTTCTTCATGTGAGTTATGCCCTCTTTCGTTTCCGCGTAGTAACAATCTAAATAAAAAGAACGTGGCGTTAGGTTATTTTTTTCCGATCACTTGCTTTGAGTGTTACATAATTATTAGATTCCAAATATTATGTACAGTAGTGTAGAAACCAAAATAGCTGTTATAAGTTGCAGCCCACGGCCTTGAAGGATTGAATGACAAGGCTTGACCTCATCCTGATCCTTCCGGTGGATACCGTGAGAATCGGTGGAGAAGACCCTCTCCCGGTTTAGATTAGAAATAGATTTTAATCAGATAGGCCAAAGCCACGACGTAAGTCGTGTTATGCACGGAGCCGACTCAATCTGCGCAGTTAGTCTGGTGGGGATTTCAGAATAAAATATGATCTAAGTTAAATCGAAGTCTTTGTTATTATCTAAAAACTACCAATGACACAGGGCTTCTGATAAAGAGAAATCCCCAATGGAAGACCAGACACGAAGTCCCCAAGACGAAGTCCAGACGCTAGAAGAGACGCTGGAAGAAGAAGAATAGAAGTAAGAAAGGAAAGAGAGTATACAACATGAGACCATAGCCTCACACTATACACAATGTTGTCAATATAAGTACAGCCTCATACTTTTACACCATAACTATAGCATCACACTATTACACGCAGTTACACCATAACCACAAACTCACACTGTTACACTATAAGAATAGCCTCGCACTGTTACAGCATCACTATAGCATCATACTATTACACACTGTTACATCATAACCACAGCCTCACACAGTTACACCATAACCATAGCATCATAATATTATACACTGTTACACCATAACCACACCGCCCTGTCGTCTGGGGCGTTAGAATGCACCGACTGCACCTCTGCAGAGGGGTAAGACTCCCCCAATGGGGCCACCTGTTGGCCGTGGGTGGCGACCCGTGATGCTTAAGGATAGAGCCCAGGTGGATGAGCAGTTCATGACTTGCAATACTCCACTTTGGCCCTATCTTGGGCTAGACGGGCGGTCGGAGAGCCCCCCCCCGATCAATCGCTGTCACGTCAAGCCCTAGCACCTATATGATTTTCCCAACCCTATTGCCCTTATGGCAAGCCTCAACCCCTTTTTATCATATGGGTGCTAGAAGGCGCTGGCTGCGGGTCTACATGTCCTGGAATGACGTTAAACTCTATCTGATGGTGAGGTTCCAGTTTTGGAGGTTTGGGGAATGTGGAGCACCCCTTCATCACCATTGCTCCCTGGTACATTCTGACCCGGAGTGGTGGTACCTGTTAGGGTCCCATCTATGGGTTAAATAGAAAAATGTATTTATAAAAAAATTGTATTATCCATTAAGAATTGATTTTTTCAAAACTTTATTGGCATTAAATGACCCACTGAGGTTGATATGCCGTAAAACAAAACAAACAAACAAAAAACCCCATAACCACAGCCTCACACTGTTACACCATACCCATAGCATCACACTATTACACACATACACCATATTCCACCATAACCATAGCATCATACTGATACACACTATTACATCATAACCACAGTCTCCCACTATTACCCTTTAACCAATCTCACACTATTACACCATAATCACAGCATTACACTATTACACAGTACACAATAAACATAGCCTCAAACTATTACATCATAACCATAACCACCCACTATTACACACTGATATCCCAACCTCAAAGATGACTTCATTGTTCAATGACTGTGGAAGATCTTCACATTATGCGGTTTCATAGATCTTTTTCTTGTGCGTCGCTTTTCTGTTTTGCCAAGAAAATTTGGTTCACTTTTGTCAACAAATTGGTTTTGACAAATGGAAAACAGTTCATATTATAGTCATGGAGGGCCGTATTTTCTTTTCTCCTCCTTCAACCCCATTTTTCCTTCCTTTCTCCTCTTCCTGCTTTCCTTTCTCCCCTTTCCATTCTCTTCTCCCGTTCTGTATTTTCTTTCTTTCTGCTTCTTTTTCTCACAGATGCCTGTTCACTAAATGAGCAGCTCTCCCCTCTTCAGGTATGCAGTTGCACTTACCTACAATGCATTGCATTTCCCGATAGAAAATCTCTTCTACCCCGTTTCTAGCATCTCGTTATTTCCAGCACGCCAGTAAGTACATTTTGACCATACATCATAAGCTCAAATGTAAAGATTTATACATGTATAGATCTCATGCTTCACCCTTGATTCAATATTTAACAGACTAGTCTTGTAGCTCATTGCGTATGTAATGTGTCCAGGCACCACTGGGGTACTTTACACTTGTGGCCTTGTGACGAACTAAACTAAAATTAGTTCGGTTTAAGTGCACACTGTAGATGATATGTTTATGAAGTTAGTCTTGTAGAACATTATTACGGCAGTGATTTCAATTTTCCTAAGTATCTCTATATTGTAGCATAGAGACATACGAAGCTAAACTTAGTAAATATCTAGGAGGTGAATACTCCAGAGCAGTGTTTACCAACAAGTCAAGAAACCTTGAAGTCCTGAAAAAAAATTCGCGTACCGTAATTCTTTATCACCTAATATATATGGGCTGGGTTAGCTCAGTCGGTAGAGCGTTCGGCTAGAAACCACAAGGTTCCTAGTTCGATACCGGTCCTCGCCAACTCAGCGTATGAGTAGCACAGGGATTTGTGCGGTAAAGGAAGGAGCTGATGGTAGGTGTGGCGCTCTACTTCCGAGGCTAAAACAATCTCCTTGGTCTAGCGCTATTGAAAAGGGGATAGACTCCCTCGCTGACTGGCTAATACCGACTTTAGGCCGCCCCGTCGATTATATATATATGTTGCGAGGGCCAGTTTCGAACCTGGATATATATATATATATATATATATATATATATATATATTATATATATATATATATATGAAATGGATGCAAATATTTTACAACAAAAATACACCGGCATTTAAAAAATAAATTTTTACACTTAGCTTTCGTAAAGAGCTGGCTATGGCATGACTTTGTGTCACTATAACTTTTGGCTGACTAACTTTCAACATTTTGGCCATTTTAACTTATTTGACAGTGAGAGAGGGGTGAAATTGATTTAAAAAAAAAAATATATCCCTGTAAAAACGGAATAAGTTAGGTACAAAATAATTAAATATCATTAATTTTACAACAAACAAGAATACACCATTTAAGAAAATAAATTTTTACACTTAGCTTTCGTCAAAGAGCTGGCTATGGCATAACTTTGTGTCACTATAACTTTTGGCTGACTAACTTTCAACATTTTGGCCATTTTAACTTATTTGACAGTGAGAGAGGGGTGAAATTGATTTTTTTTTTAAAATATATCCCTGTAAAAACGGAATAAGTTAGGTACAAAATAATTAAATATCATTAATTTTACAACAAACAAGAATACACCATTTAAGAAAATAAATTTTTACACTTAGCTTTCGTCAAAGAGCTGGCTATGGCATGACTTTGTGTTACTATAACTTTTGGCTGACTAACTTTCAACATTTTGGCCATTTTAACTTATTTGACAGTGAGAGAGGGGTGAAGAGCATGTTGAGCGTGTTGCACAAGCGCACAACATGTCACCATGTGCAGATATTTCTACATCCGTGAGTGACTGAGTAGCCCCTGGGTAGGACTGCCCACCCAGATATCTGGGAAGGAGCAAATATCAAGCTGGTCGATAGCCTGCGGCTGGTGGCTGTTCACATTAATAGAATGAAAGCAAGAAAACATTACAACAAACCTGGGCTACAATCTCCCGGGGCCCTGGACAATGAACTGGAGCTGTGGCAAAGAACCCTTGATATGGGGCAGACATCTTGAGCCTGCGGAAGTTCGCTTCAGCGAGGAGGACCAATTGACAGAGGTGGGGTCCGGTACACATTCTTTTTGTATAAGCAGCCTCATGGTAGCTGTATGGAACTGAGGTAAGGCAGCTCGAGCACCCCATCCTAAAGTGGCCTCTGCGTATGCGGCACATGACACAGCATGGAAACGTCTCTTACATCTGGGACTGACCACATGTTTGACCTGTGTGGCAGGCCTGCCTGTCGAGGGCTGGATTCTCGATCACATACGGTCGCATGCGATTGGAAACCTAGAAAAGGTTCATGTGTGACAGGAAAGAAAGAAACTTGAATCGGACACTCGGCGTGCTCACATCCGACCTTTTTTTTTTTTTTTTTTTTTTTCCCCCGGTGTGGTGGACCCGTAGATCTCGTCAGATTATCCACCTGCGTTCCCCAAAGTCTCTCAGTCATCATGCCTCGGCTTGTCACTGATACTTGACTTTGGGGAAGGAAGCATGCGGGCGTGTCGCACAGCGCACAACATGTAAAACAAAACACGTGCAGATATTTCTACAAGTCTCAGAGCTATGGAGAACGGTGAGATTGTGTAGGCCTGACGGGTTAGCAACATGCCTCGGCGAGGTTGCGGGTGAATAACAGCACCTTGGTTAACACTGTTCACCCAGCCATTTTGAGGAGTGTCTAGAAAAGATACCTAAACAAATGCCGGATCAGCTATCAAAGCTGGACAGAAACCATCGCTTCGACGGATGTCCACATTAGCTGGCTGAAAACAAAACACTACAACACAAAACAACGCTAACAATAGCCTCCTGGAATTTTGGACACCTCCCGATCTTGAGAGATTGGGAAACTACATACTAGTATTGTGACAGGGAGCATTTCGATATGGGGCCGACATCGATGCCCTTGCAGAAATCAGTTTCAGCTATAAGGACCAATTGACAGAAGGGGTCGCTGGATACACATCCTCATGGAAAGACAGGCTGATGATAGCTGTAAGAAGTATGAGGTAAGTTGACTAGAGCCCTCCATTCTGAGCAACACATGACGGACACCATGCAAACATTTCCTACATTGAACTCTGACCCGTGTGGCAGGGCCTGTATGTCGAGGTCTCACATGTGTGACAGGTACATAATTTAAAAAAAAAAAAAAAAGCTGGACCCGTGGCCATCTGCGCACTCACAACTGCTCTCAACTGAACTACTTGTAGAAATGCCTTATTCTGTCAAGAAGCGCAATCACCCATATATATATATAATATATATTATATATATATATATATCAAAGAATATAAACGAATACATTAATACAGTGTTTATCCATTTTCCTACTTTAGAAAAATCATCGAACGGAAATAGGGAACATTGAAAAAATAGGAGGCCATTTTTCTTATATTTTTTAACAGAATGGGTCAGCTCTTTAAGTGATAAGTAACGATGTTGTTGTTGGTTGGTGATGATGATGATGATGATGGTGTTGGCTGTGGTATTGGGAAGCCCGTCTGACACTATAAGACTGAATGGCAAACAAAATCTTCACACAAACTAGAAAATAAAATGAAAATTTATTGCTACTTAAAAAAAAACTGTGTTGTGTGTGTGTGTGCGTGCGCGCATGTGTCTGTGTGTGTGTGTTCATGTGTGTGTGTGTCTGGTTTAAATGAAATAAATGACTAATAACACGTTAAAACAATTTTCACTAAGAGGAGAAAAAATAATGAAGCAATTTGATACGAGTTCTCAGTTCTCTGTAAATATATGTCCCCTTGGACATTTACATTTGACGAGGCATAAGGCTAGATTTTTTATGTGCACGAATATATATGTGGGTCATCGGAGATAGTGTTAGGTTTACGATTGTGCAATTTTGTCTGAGTTAATATGTGTACCCATGATCGATGTGTATCAATGTATGTTCCTTAATGTATATGTGTGTGTATGTGTGTGTATTGTTTGTCTCTCTGTGTGTGTGTGTGTATGTGTGTGTGTGTACACAGTTAAGTTTGTAGGGTTAACTCATTTTCTCGTCTGACGTCATTGATTTTTTTAAGGGATTGAATTGGTTCGTGTATCCCGTCTATATGATTATATAGAGCTGCAGTCACCTCAACGTGGTGCAATGTATCGCAAACTAGTCTCGGAGATTAATTAATACCGATTAGGAAGCTAGATCCTTACTAGGTGCCTATATATCTCACCTTGTGCACCGCCCTGTCGGCTGGGGCGTTAGAATGCACCGATTGCACCTCTGCAGAGGGGTAAGACTCCCCCAATGGGGCCACCTGTTGGCCGTGGCGACTCGTGATGCTTAAGGATAGAGCCCAGGTGGATGAGCAATTCATGACATGCAATACTCCACTTTGGCCCTATCTTGGGCTAGACGGCGGTCGGAGAGGCCCCCTCCGATCAATCGGCTGGTCAGGTCAAAGCCCATAGCACCTATATGATTTTCCCAACCCTATTGTCCTTATGCAAGCCCCATCCCCTTTTATCATATGGGTGCTAGAAGGCGGTGCTGCGGTCTACATGTCCTGGGAATGACGTTAAACTCTATCTGATGGTGAGGTTCCAGTTTTGGAGGTTTGGGGAATGTGGAGCACCCCATTCATCACCATTGCTCCCTGGTCCACTCTGACCCGGAGTGTAGTACCTGTTAGGTCCCATCTATGGGTTAAATAGAAAAATGTATTTATAAAAAAATTGTATATCCATTAAGAATTGATTTATTTCAAAACTTTATTGGCATTAAATGACCCACTGAGGTTGATATGCCGTAAAACAAAACAAACCAAACCAACCAATCACCTTGTGCAAATCTAAACTTAGTCTTTACAGTACCTCGAAGCCTGTCAATCTGGATTAGAACACACTGACTGTATCCCCTCTAGAGGAGTAAGACTCATACCAGCTCATGCATGAGAAAGGATTGTTGGTATGACATTAAACTGTATCTGATGGCGATACTCCAATTCTGTAGATCTGGGGACTGAAGTAAATCTTAATTGCCGTTACTTCCAGGTCCAATCTGATCCTGTTGTAGAGTTTGAGTTTGAGTTTTTGTTTAACGGTATATCAACCTCTGTGGGTCATTTAATGCCAAAAAGGTTATTTTGGATTTCAGACTTTAAAGTAGTGGTTCTATGGAGATAATTGGTTATGTTCTGTTATATTTTGTTGAAAAGATTGCTTTTTTTAATAAAATTTAAAAATGTTTTCAGGGTTTGTATTCTTGAAGATGTCTTTCAGGTTTCTAGCTTGATAGTAATTTGCGCGGATATGTTTAAGTCTGTTACAATTTAGAAGGATATGCTTGGTTGTAAGTTGTACTTTGCATGGTTTCCCTCTAGAATAGAATGAAATGTTCTATTCTCAATAAACACTATTGAAGTCAGTTAGTCTACTGTTGGTTTTAATAACAGCAGCTAAGTGCAATTCAAGCAGTGTCCAAGACTGCTAGTATAAATAGGAATCAAGAATGATCCATTCATGAATCTGGGTGATTTATCCCCGGGGGTCTGTCTTTGCTATTCGACTGTTCACTCATTGTTGTATGTTACCAAATAAACCCTTTTCATTGTAAGTTACGATTCAAGTTATTATTCAACATGACCACTCTACATAGCATTACAATAGATCGAGAATGGTAATACCTGTTATGGATCAAATAGATCTGTTTAAACATTATGCGTATTCTATAGAACCTTGTGCAAAAAAGACCCTTTTAAGAAACAACTACTTGAAAATTTAAATGTGAAAGCATAATAAATGCTATTAGGTTGTTACAAAAATAATGGCCGATTGAAGTGCTCGGTTTTGAAATGTCATTTTAACATAGAATTTGTTGTTTATTTCAGGTGAATTTTGCATATATAATAATTAATGTATCCACAAGTGATCGGACTGTACGAAGGTGGTTCCAGAAATTCTGCAGTGGAGATGAGAGTCTTGAAAATAAAGAAGGTAGAGACGGACATGCAGTCTTGACAATGAACAATTGCAGGCAGTTGTTGAGCAAAATCCACGACAAAGTGTCAGAGAAATGTCTCAGACACTTGGTGTCAGCATTGCAACAGTTTCCCGCCATTTACAGAGTATTGGAAAGGTGAAAAAGCTCGATAAATGGATTCCTCATGAGCTCAAAAACTTAGGCGGTTTGAAGTGTGCTCGATGCTCGTTTGCGTAACACCAATTACCCCTTTCTTGACCGAATAGTCACTTGTAAAGGAATCATCTCCCCATACTTTATTGATATTGGCAGTAGTTTTGGAGGCATTGTGCCCAAGCTTGAACTAATGCAACATAAGAAGGCGAAGGTCATGTTTAGGCATGTTCATCTTTGAAGGCCCCTATTTTTCAAAAATACTTTCTATCTGAAAATAAATACAATTTTATTTTTGAGCACACATTAATTATTATATACGCAAAAAATTCACCTGAAATAAATAACAAATTCTATCTTAAAATGACATTTCAAAACCGAGCGCTTCAATCGGACATTGAGCATATGGGTGCTAGAAAGCGGTGGCTGCGGGTCTACATGTCCTGGGAATGACGCTAAACTCAATCTGATGGTGAGGTTCCAGTTTTGGAGGTTTGGGGAATGTGGAGCACCCCTTCATCACCATTGCTCCCTGGTCCACTCTGACCCGGAGTGGTAGTACCTGTTAGGGTCCCATCTATGGGTTAAATAGAAAAATGTATTTATAAAAAAAATTGTATTATCCATTAAGAATTGATCTATTTCAAAACTTTATCGGCATTAAATGACCCACTGAGGTTGATATGCCGTAAAACAAAACAAACCAAACAAACCAATCAATCGGACATTATTTTTGTAACAACCTAATAGTCATGTGGTATAATTGGTCAGCCATTACGAGTGAGTCCGATTCTCACTAATTCCGGCCTTGTGAATGGCAATAATCATATAATGGTGTGTATATTTGATGCTTATGCACCACCATATGTCTCTTAAGGACAGAAGCTGACTTACAGACTTTGTTACAGATTGCACAAGGCACATTGTTCATGGGTGTGCATGAATTGTCCCTGATGAGATTTTCTATGATTGACATATCCAGTCTTAGAAAGCAGAATTCGACCACATGTATGACATTTCTAACTCACCATGTTCTCTCCAATATGACAGGTGTATCCCCTTCGAAGTTGACACTTGAGGTTTTCACGCTCAATTCTTTCGCTTCAAAACTAGTACAGCCATCATCCATATGAATTCTCCAGTCAGTTCTCTTCAATGCAGCTTTTCACAGTTTTCAGGATTTATTTTTATTTTTATTTTTACAAGGTTGTTTTTAAACAATCCTCATACCTCTTCCAAGGCTTATGCTGTGACCTTTTTCCATAATGCAGCTGACCGTAAAGGAGTTGCTTTAGCATTCTAGCATCACTCATATGCACAACATGACCAGCCCATCGCATTCTTCATCACGGGTCTTTATGATGAGAGTTTCAATGTTTCATTCAAAGTTTCATTGATGTAAAAATTGATCCTAACTTCATTTTACATTTATTTATAATTAGAAACGGCTACCCGCCGTTGCCTGGGTAGAGGGGGGTATGATAAAAAGTTAGTTTTGCAGGTCTATTAATTGTTTTGGTCTTACATAATTGATAATCACGAACGCAACCAATGACTTCCCTTATCTTACTATTCAAATCCCAATTTTTAAATATCTTCCCAGATATAAACATTCATTATTTCTGCACAAAGAGCAGGTTCTGGTGATAATGAATATATAAATACAAGGTGTGTCAAAAAGTATGGACATTTTCTGTAGATTTTGGCAAAAAAGTTCAATTCATTTTTCATTTTTATCTTGGTAAATACAGCTTTAAACTTGGTACGATATATAAACGTCTAGCTATATCAAAATAATTTATATTAGCTCTGTAGTCACATAGGATTAAACGATATATATATATATATATATATATATATATATATATATATATATATATATATATGAGTAGACATTTTCGTATGAGCATATGTGAAGGAAAGAATTAAAGATGAAGAGGACAAATAATTGAATCAGTACTAATATATCACGAAGTCAAATCACTTTATAAAGAAAATATATATATATATATATATATATATATATATATATATATATATATATATATATATATATTCATTTATTTATATGTATATTATTTTAGTACAGGCACACGTAAATCTATAAATATAATGCTTTTATTTGTAATTGCATGAACAATATTTGAATAAACACATACTTGCATGCACATATACATAAACACACACATGCGCGCACAAACACATATACACACACAAACACACACACACACATAATATATATATACACATATATATATAATATATATATATATATATATATATATATATATATGTATATACATAGAGAAATTGCAAAGGAGAAAATAATTGCACTTTAATTTCATTAAAGAATAAGTGAAAAAAGACAATATATATATATATATATATATATATATATATATATATATATATAATGCAAGCTAATAAGTAGCATACATATGCATTCACGTGTAGCATAATTTTCTCTCTGTTTTTCTCATACACACATGCTAGGCATATCTACATTCTACATGCTTATATATATATAT
Source organism: Doryteuthis pealeii (assembly GCA_023376005.1). Lineage (NCBI taxonomy): Eukaryota > Metazoa > Mollusca > Cephalopoda > Myopsida > Loliginidae > Doryteuthis > Doryteuthis pealeii. The sequence goes on from CM042149.1 coordinate 15,845,816, forward strand.
ATATATATATATATATATATATATATATATATATAAGTAAAAATATAACAAAAGACTTAGAATCTTTGCATTATAGTCTATTTCAAGGAAGCTTAGACAAGGTGTCTATATATATAATATATATATATATATATATATATATATGACCTTTGTGTATATATATATATATATATATATATATATATATATATATATATATATAATATTCATGCGTCTGTGTGTGTATATGTGTATATATGTTTTTATGTGTATGTGTGTGTTATAATGGAAGAATTCTTTCTATAATATAAATTCCAAATTATTGGTAGACCAAAAAAGAGGGAAAAAGAAATATGCATATATTACATACATACAACCATATATATATATATATATATATATATATATATATGAAGACTTGGGCACACACATGTATGCATGTACAAATACAAAGGGGGAAATGTTTCGTATAGAATAATCACTGTTTTACTGTCTGTTTTACGTTGCTGGCTTTGCCGTAACCATAATAAGTGATGCTAATAGAAGGCATTAAACGTTACAAAAGAATTACTTTCTTTTAAGTGGTTTAATGTGGTATGTATTACGCAGACGGACGAATTACGACATGTCTTATATCATTTAATAACGTCATAATGAGATCCCGATTTCATTACTGCTATCGCTTCCTGCTTCTTGCTGTTTCTTTGATGTCACAGCCGTGACTGCTACTTCCATATGACAATGTTGGCATACCTAACAACATACATAGACTTTCTCGGCTTAAACACCGCTCCCTACACACATGTCCGTCTGTCTGCTTCATATATATATATATTATATATATATATATATATATATATATATATATATATAAGGAAAAATGAAAATGAATCCGACGCTATGTAAGTATATAAAGATTTGAAAAAATAACAAGGTGTTCCGATGGATGATATTTTGATGTAGACATTATCGGCTAAAAAACCGCCCCTACACACACGTCCGTCTGTCTGCGTTACATATATATATTTGTATATATATTTATATATATATGTGTATGTACATACGTATTCAAAATGTAAGGCTAAACAAATCGAGAAAAATCAATCTCTGTATGTATATTTCGGTCTATTAGGCCTCATCAGCAGAGCTATAGATAGGAAGACCGCCTTGTGCGTGATTCGAACCCTGACAGTCAAACAAATATATATATATATATATATATATATATATATATATATATATATATATATGTATATCAGGAAAAATGGAAATGAATCCGACATTATGCGAGTATATAAAGATTTGAAAAAAAATAAAAGGTGTTCCAATGGATGATATTTTAATGTAGGAGCCGATGTTTCGGTTTGGTAAACAAACCACAGTCTAAGCATTCATCTATACAAAAAAAAAAAAAAAAAAGACAAAACAAAAAAACAACAAAAAACAAAACAGTGATTTGTAAGTTTTTTTGTGCATTTCAGCTTATGTGTTTTTTTTCTCCTAATTCAGAACCCGCAACACACAAAAACAAAACATTCATACTACTGTCTTTTTAATTTTTTAATTTTTCTCTCCGTATAAATGAATGCCCTGACGATGGTTTGCTAAACGAAATGAAACGTTATAAGCTGTATTTAGCAAGATAGTAATGAGCAATAAATGGGACGTTATTTTTTTTCAGAATACAAGTCGCAGTATCTAAAAAGAGATGCTGAGGCGTTTGCTTCATTCAGTGCACGAGAAGAGGCGAGAGATGTGGCAGGACAACTCGTGGGTTCTTCACCATGACAACGCACCTGCCCACACTGCCCACTGCCCACACTGCCCTGAATATCCGAAAGTTCCTGGCCCAGAAGATATCCCTGTACTGGAGCAACCTTCCTTCTCACTCGACCTGGCTCCATGTGATTTTTACCTCTTCCACAAGCTCAAGAGGGTCATCAAGGGGACCCGTTTGGAAGATGTGCACGATATCAAAAAGGCTGTGACGACAGAGCTATGGAGAATCCCAGAAGAATCCTTCCAGGAGTACATGCAAGTGTGGCAGAGAAGGATGGGAAAGTGCATTAGACTTCAGGGGGATTATTTTGAGGGAGATAACTTGTAGTTTGGATTTGAAATACATTTTTTGTGACACATCCTGCAACTTTTCTGACATACCTCGTAATTTTATTTTTAAAGGATTTCAAAATCGTTTTACCGACGCTGACTGCACATATGCGTACGGTTAAAATCCCCCAATGGGGCCACCAATTGTTGGGTGTGGGTGGTGATCCATGATGTTTAAGGACGGAATCCTGATGGCTGAGCAGTTCATGATATGCAAACACTCCACTTTGGCCCTTACTTGGGCTATAAGGTCAATACGGTCGGGACAATCATATACGTATTAGGGATTGACATGACCAGCCGATTAATCCGAGAATGCCTGTCTGACCGCCTGTCTAACCTAAGTAAGAGCCAAAGGGTAGTATTGCATGTCATGGACTCCTCAGCCACCAGGATTCCGTCCTTAAGCATCACGGGACACCACAGGTGGTTCCGTTAGTGGGGATGGTTTTCTCCCTCTGCAGAGATGCAGTCGGCGTATTTTAACGCCCTCGTCGACAGGGCTATATTATGTATGATGCAATTGCTGATTTATATGAGAAAAACATTGAAAATAAATTACTTTAGAAATAATTTAATCAAAGGCAACGTCATAGGGAGGGGAGGCATTGAGAATCAACAGTATGGATCAGGTGCAAAAATAGCAAAGAAACATATACTATATTAAACAGATTGACCCAAAGAAAATAAGTTTCCTTATAAAGCCAATATTTATTTAACTAACCCTTCCACACCAATAGGATGTGACACAAGGTCGTTTTTTAAAGCGGGCTTTAACACGTTACAATTCAGATTTTTCGTTCTCCAAATCAATTTTCATACCAAGGTTACATAGCTCAGTCTGTCCTACTATTTACATAACCCTTCCACATAGCAGAACGTGACAAGAGTCATTTTTTAAAGCGGAGATTAACAGGGTACAATCCGAACTGGTTTTTGTACCAAGGTTAAATAGCCCGGTCTATTTTACCCATAACTGGGCGAGGAAAAATAGTGTGATACATACCTTTCCTAGGGTATTAGAGCTATGTAAAATGCAAGCAGCCTCGTCTAGAATTTGAACTCGGGTCGCCGTGTCTATTTTCTAAGACGATAACCATTACAAATCTTGCGTCTCTATTGTAAACCAGTATACAATGTCCTCAAAGTTAAGCGCCGGTAAGGTAGTTCAATACTTAGATGGGTGACCATTTATGCAACAACTGCAATCAACATAAGTCCTTTCTTTATCAAAATGACTTGATTTAGCATTAAATGGCGCGAAAATGGTTAATATGCCAGAAACCAACCACCAACCAACCAACCAACCTTAAATTGTGTAAGTCCAAAAATATGACTGATACAATGCATGCCACAGGTATATTATCACTGGCTGTAGATATTCGTTAAAGACTTACATGTAGAGACACAACCATGTTTTGCAAAAAGGCTACAAAAAGTGTTTGCGAAACTGCCAATAAAGATTTAGTATAGAAAACAATAGATTTTGTAAAAGAAGTAAAAATTCTAGTAGTTACTTTTCCAAATAAGTATATTTCCTTGTTGTTTAATGGTTGCCCGTACTGGAGTGTCACGGAAGAACTGGAACGTGATCTCACCTTTCCAGCTAAGATAACGTTGTTGCGATTGTCTACCCCTGATAGGACAGACTTGTATCCAAAAGGGTTATCTTCCCTTGCCGACAGGGTTTCGCAACTAGGTGGCACTACTAGCTTGGTGTTTAAACTCAGTCCGGGAAGCCCTCTGTCTGTTTTTCTCTTGGTCTAGCATCCCCAAAAGATGGACTAACGCGTGTCCATTAAGTGTGGGGGTAAAGCCCCCCCAACTATCAGTAAGTGACTCTCATATTCTTTATAAACTCTTTCTTACTCCCAAAGGACTTGCGTACAATCTGTTTGTATCTTATCATGATTGTCAAGTTCCACGTGCTCAGACAATAAAGTCTGTATTTTTGTTATGTCATACTTCTTTGTTCAGATTCATTTATGAATATATTCACCTACGTTGGAAGGTTACTCTGAGGGTTCTAACGTATTATTAGAACCACACATTCAATTCTATAACGTTAATGTCCCAGCTTCCGGATCTTGTCATAAGACCAGTTAATTAAAAAGAGAGTTTACGTCATTAAGTTAACTATTCATTTAAAAAAAATCATTAACTGGGCATATCAATATAAGCTGGAAAGATCTGTGAAAGCAATATGTAAAAAGAACCCAGCTGGACTACTGATATATTTCTGTTATATAGTACCTAAAAGAGGACAATGGAATCGTATGTTTTCAATAAACGGGAGAAATCTTGGACGAGAGAATGAGCGAGTTTTCTCAGAGTGTAAATTAGTTATTTAAAAACAATATTTTTTTTTACCAAACTTTTCTTGCTCACAGCATCTTTTTTTAACCTCTGTCATGCTATGTATATTTTGATTTTATAGATTTTTTACAATCATTATGCAAAGGAGGTAATCGAAGTGGGAAGAAACGACACATTAACCGTCTTGCAAAGAGGTTAGATGGTTGTTATCGATATCGGTTAAAAAAACGAAAATATATCATGATACCTCAGATCAGGTAGTGATGTTCAAGCAGATAACATAGTGAAATTAATCGAAAACTAAAAACTTACCAGAGAACTATAACTTCTGTGAAACATAAAGACGACTGCGATACCAATCATAATAGGAGCACTTGGAACAAATCCCAAAGAACATGGAAAAGAAACAGGAAAAGAAACGGGAGTAACTGGAAATCCATGATAAATTGAGACTGCGAAGACCATAGCACTAATGAAATCGGTTAGAATACTGAGAATAGCCCTGGAGAGCTGAGGGGACCATAGTACTAATGAAATCGGATTGAATACTGGGAATAGTCCTGAAGAGCAGAGAAGACCATAGCACTAATGAAATCGATTAGAATACTGTGAATAGTCCTGGAGAGCTGAGGGACCATAGTACTAATGAAATCGGTTAGAATACTGAGAATAGTCCTAGAGCGCTGAGAAGACCATAGCACTAATGAAATCGGTTAGAATACTGAGAATAGTCCTGGAGAGTAGAGGGGACCATAGCACTAATGAAATCGATTAGAATACTGTGAATAGTCCTGGAGAGCTGAGAAGACCATAGCACTAATGAAATCGGTTAGAATACTGAGAATAGTCCTGGAGAGCTGAGGGGACCATAGCACTAATAAAATCGATTAGAATACTGTGAATAGTCCAGGAGAGCTGAGGGGAGCATAGTACTAATGAAATCGGATTGAATACTGAGAATAGTCCTGGAGAGCTGAGGAGACCATAGCACTAATGAAATCGGTTAGAATACCGAGAATAGTCCTGGAGAGCTGAGAAGACTTACAGTCATTCAGACTTTGGTGAAGGTTGTTGGTGTGAAAACTGACAAAGATTATAATATTCTAGAGTCATAGATAGTCTTTAGATTATGTGAAATAAGGTTTTGATTAAAGGTTTGTAAGAAATGAAAGAAGACAAGAAAAATTACTTGATACGTTCTGATATTTTTGCTATGAACGTCAAGCGAACTTTGCTTTTTTGTTTTTCTCTTTCGAATTCTTTTCTGAAGACAAATAAGGAAATTAGGTCTTTCCTTTTTGAAACAATATCAAAGACATTTTGCTCGTTCATCTGAACCGTTTCCTTTGAAAAAACAGTTATCATTCTATAATCTTTTCACTTCACTTAGTAATTCTTATCTTCATTAGCAAGAAAACGTCTCCAGCTTCTGATAGACTGAGCCACCTGCCACCTGCCGGATTCAAACCAGAACTAGAATCAATGACAAAAAGGAAACATTGTTCATCAAACAAAACGAAGATAACAAAGAATCAAGTTCCATATTCTGATAACGATAATTTTAGGGTCCAATTCGCTAAGGAATCAACGCTCAAATCACATCGTCGTTTTTCTTTCAGTGCGTAGTGTAATGGTTAGAGTTGTAAGAAAATGGAGTCGTCGACACGAGTTCAAATCGACGCTGTTTGCATTTCCCATAGCGCTAATATCCTTAGGATTAGTGTTACATAATCATTATATACCTAATGATTATGACAATAGTGTAGAAATCATATTAGTACAGCTGATGGCCTTGAAGTGAGTGACAGCGTTTGACCTCACTCTCACCTTGCGTTCTGGGGATGGAACGTGAGAACGGAAGGCAATAGAAGCCCCTTCCGGTTTAAGGAGTAAGCAACTCAGTCAGTTAGAGTTAGAGTTAGAAGCGAAGCTAGCAAGATGTAAGGATCCGCGCGCATTGTCTGGTCTGGGGGTTTATGGAATAAAGTAACATCATCGTAAATCGAAGTCTTGTTGTTATTACTAAAAGCTATCAATGACACAAGGCTTCTGATAAGGAATGATCCCCAACAGAGACCAGACCCGGAATCCCAAGAAGACCAGACGAGACCTTAAAAGATATACCAGATCCGACCAGAAGAATAGAAGACGGCAGAGTAAGAAGTAAGAGAAGTATATAACATATATATATTTAGGGCCGGTAAAGAGGCTATATAACATTAGTATGCATCCACATAATGTCCCTTCAGCTATGGGTGAATAGTAGGATATACTGGACTATTTAACCTTGGTTAGGCAACCAGTCTAGGAGAAGAACAACTGAATACAAACCTTTTAAACTCCGCTTAAGAAATTGACCTTGTGTCATATCTTACGCGCGCGGAGGGGTATATATATATATATATATATATAACTAGTTAGCATGCAACTCGTTTTTATTTTCCCTTCCCCCCCCCCTTCTATTGTAAAAAAAACAACATAATATTTTTTTCTATACAATTAATCTTTTAGGTCTTTTTAAAGCATTAATAAAATTCTGTTCCCCCCAAAAAATTTATATATATATATATATATATATATATATATATAAGTAAAAAGTCGTCGAGGTGGTCTAAAGTCGGTATCAGCCAGACAGCGAGGGAGTCTATCCCCTTTTTCACTAGCGCTAGACCAAGGAGATTGTTTTTTACGTCTGAGGCGATGCGCCACATTTACCATCAGCTCCTCACTTTACCACACAATCCCCGTGCTACTCATACGCTGAGTTGGCGGGGAGCGGTATCGAACCAGGAACGGTTTCTAGTCGGACGCTACCGACTGAGGCGCTACCGGTAGATATTTACTCTGTCTGACACAAGTCCATGCGGCATGTAAATCCATCTGTAAAAAATTGATGAGGTTAAAATTAGAGGCTGATGCTGGTATTCACTATTATATTCTACTATTTCATTCGTGGTCCATACACACACACACACACATACACACACACACACACACACACACACATATATATATATATATATATATGAATAAAAGGAAGTGAATCCGACGGTATGTAGTATAATAAAAAATTGAAAAAACACAGGTTTAAATGAGTTAAGTGGTGAGTTTATTGGCCGACACTGCAGTGTTTCGATCTATTAATTAGATCATCTTCAGGGCTTTTGTTGGTATGTGGAAGGTGATAAAAAATTTTTTTATCTCAGAATAAGGAGAAAGGTGAGTGGTAGTCATTGTTTATCAGTCTGTTTAAAATTTGAAGTCTGAGAAAAAAGAACGTTGAAAAAATGAACGGTTTGAAATATGACGTCAAATATTCTTTTTCGCGGTGTGAGTATTAGAATGTGTAAGTGTTTGTATCGAAAAAAGCATTGTGAATTTGTTATGTGTTTATGAATGTGTGGTTATTCTCCTTATTTTGAGATAAAAAAAATTTGTTATCACCTTCCACATACCAACAAAAGCCCTGAAGATGATCTAATAGATTGAAACACTGCAGCTCACCCCTTAACTCATTTAAACCTGTGTTTTTTCAAATTTTTAAAATTATACTACATATATATATATATATATATATATATATATATATATAGATCCATAATATTAGTGCTACATTTATAAGTAAACAGTGCTCAATATTATTGGTAAAGCATTTATATATAAGTTAAGTAGCGTGAACATGGAGTCAACGGCGCCCGGTTACTGACAGTTTCTCGCCTATGTGATCTTCAGAGCACTTGGTGTGAACGTAGCATGGGTGAGAAATTGTCAACAACCAAGCGCCGTTGACTCTTTAGACTTTAGGCCACCCTAACATCTTTACTTACTTTATTACTTCGGGATAAAATTCCCAGTATTATTGCAGATGGTTGTGCATTATGTTAAATCTATTAATAATGGAGATTCGCTTCCGGTTTTTGTCTGTAACAAAAACTACGTCACTGCTTACGCCACACAACCTAAAATCGTCATAACCGAATAAATGCACTCAAAATTTGAGCATGCAATGTTAGACAGTCCTCATTGTTTTTTAAACAAGTTTTAATAAATACATACCTGGTATTAACTATCTATCTATATTTTGTTTTATTTTAATATATATCTAAAGTTATCAGAACTAGGTTTCCATTTCAATTTTTTAATTTTTTACTCCTTTAATAAATTTGATGATTTTACTTTACTTACGTACAAACTCTCTGATATTAAATTTTCAACTCCCATCCCCTCAGGCAATATTTATTTTACGTCGCCCAGAGGGTGTTTTTTATTTTGCTAGTCTGAATAATAATGGGCATTTAATTAGGGTTAGGCTCAGAGTTATGATTATTTTTTAAAACTCAGAATATAATTCGTCATAAGGAATAATAGTATTTAGTCTCCTTGTTGGTTTAGATATTTATCTGAGATCAAGTAAATAAGTAGATAAAACATTATTTAAATGCCGATTTTCAACGCAAGAACGTTTTTCCCTTATGAATCCCCAGGTCACCATTTCTTTAATTTCGCGTTTTCAGTGTATGAGTAGCGCAGGATCTGTGTGTAAAACAGGAGCTGATGGTAGGTGTGGCGCTCCGTATCAGACGCCAAAACAATCTCCTTGGTCTAGTGCTAGTGAAAAGGGGATAGACTCCCTCACTGTATCACTGATACCGACTTTAGGCCTCCCCGACGATTTAGACTATTGTGAATCCTCAGGTCACAGTTTCTTTAATTTCGCGTTTTATAATAATAATAATAATAATCTTATTATAATGGAGATTGTGTATTTGTCTGTCTGAAGCCGAAACTATATTACTAACAAGTCACAATTCCCTTTGTTATTTACACACATTCTCCATGATTTTATTTTTATTTTAAACCTCAATTATTAGTAAAATTTTTTACATCATTATACTGTTAACAATATCTACATACTAATAACATGCAATTATATTTATATATCAACGAAATAGCGGTTACAGTGTGAATGGAAGCTAATTTGCATATTGATCTTAAAAAATTTGATTTTAATAAATATATGCTTAGTATATTGATTTCTAATTGTTTTTTTTATCTTAATAAATATGAGCCAAAATCTCGGGGATAAATCTTAACAGAAATCTTTAACATAAAGAAATAACTGTAATTTTATTCTTTTCTTCCTATTTAACTAAATAGTTAAATTAGGGAAATTACCACTGAAAGACGGGAGTAAGGGAAAATGGTGGAACAGTTAGTTTCAAAGTTGTTCTATTTTCCGATTATACCCCCTCTGTTCCAAATATTTTTATCTGAATTCTTATTCAGTTTCAAGCCTTTCTAATTTAACATATATTTTTATAATTAAAACTTAAATACTTGCACCCGGAGGGTGCATATATTTGCTATAATAATAATAATAATAATAATAATAATAATAATACGAGGGTGAGCCAAAAAGTAATGCCCTTTTCTTTATTTCATTGAAGTTAAAAAAAAAACAAAAACTAAGGCCTACTTTGAGTGCCTAACGAGGCCCAGAGGAATAATCCGACGAGTAAGACCCAACTTGCCCATCGACAATGTTCTCCTTCTGCATGACAATGCCCGACCACACACAAACACCAGGACAAGGGAGAAGAAATTCGCCTCATTCGGATGGACAACTTTACCGCATCCTTTATACTCACCAGATTTAGTGCCTTCAGATTATCATCTCTTTGGTCCCATGAAAGAGATATGAAGAATATAGAATTCTGTGACTTTCTATCTGAAAGCAAATTTCTATTGGAGTCAACAAGGATGAATTGATCGCATTTGTTTATTAAATATTCGTTACTTAAGGGCATGTTTTTCAGATGGACTTGATCCTTTATTCTATAACAGGGACAAGGTTACATTTACATATGTAAGTAGGATTCTAGTAAACTAGATTCAAATTACATATGATGTAATCACGAACTATGGTCACCATTCTAATTTGAATCAGCTGATAAAGCAGGAAGAAAAAGCCAAATAAAGATATGGATAGCCATAACTACCAATATATATATATATATATATATATATATATATATATATATATATATATATATATACATTATATATATTATATATATATAATATATAAAATATACATTATATACATATATATATATGATATATATATATAATATACAATGTACAATATATATATATATATATATATATATATATATATATATATGGGAACTTAATACTACAATAAGGTCAGGCTAGTTCAACGCTGTTCAATTCAGGTTTAAAAATCGGATCTCGCTGCCAATTCAAAAATGTCTTTCTTTATTTTTAAAGTTTCAAATTTTAAGAATTTATCTCTTCAAGAGCTGTGAAACTGATAAATTGAATGAAAACAATGACACACACACACACACACACACACACACACACACACACACACACACACACACACACTTCAACTTCATGTAAAAATGTGTATGATTTTTATACGAAAATCTATTCATATAAATTCTTAGTATCATTACTCAGTCATAAAAAAGATTTCCTCCAAACTTCTTGTAACTTCATTCCTCGTTTCAGCAAATATTCTATATTCCTTCATAAAAAAATAGATGATTCTAAGTCTTGATTTTATAAATTATTCGATGATTTTTCCAATATTTCGACATGATTTGAACCCCTGTAAAATAAAAGAAATATTAACATAGAATGAAACAATTCTGAAGATGACAATGAAGAATGTTTCTTGTAACATAATAATTGTCATATGTACATCATAATAAAAGAACAGCTTAACTATATAAAATGTATTTAATAACAAAACGAAATTACATACGAGGGTGATCAAAAAGTAATGCCATCTTGTTTAAGATAATTACCAACACAGGAACATGTATCACATCAAAATGAAACTGGTCGTCTGTGGATAACATCCCTTACTTCTCCACATAGTCAGCGTTTCTCACAATAGCCACCTTCATTCTTCAAATGAGAGCATGTATCCCTGCCCCGTAAAATTCTGTTGACTGTTCTTTGAGCCACTTCTTCACTACAGATTTCTCTTCTCTCTAGTCACTGGAATGATGTTTGCCTCTCAAATCCTCTTTCATGGGACCGAAGAGATTATAGTCTGACGCAAACACTATTCCAGTGACAAAGAAGTGAAATATGTATTGAAGAAGTGGCTCAAAGAACAGTCAACACGAGGTTAATTTTTGAACGGAGTTTAACAGGTTTGAATTCATGAGTTTCCTTCTTTAAAACCGGATGTCATAACAAGGTTTAAAGAGTTCAGTTTCTCCTATCATTTACCCATAACAGGAGGGGAAAATAGTTGTATGTAAACGTTTTCCAAGTGCATTAGTGCAAGAGGAAGTGCAAATAGTCTCGTCCAGATTTGAACTCGGGTAGTCTTGTCCATTTCCGACGACGATAACCTTTACATATCGAGGGCCAAGAACTTTACTTTATATGCCACCAAATAGGACAATAAATGTTCCCTAGTAACCTCCTTTGAGGCTGAGATATCGAAGGGTGTCCAGAATTTAACCTCGATTTTCTTCGTTTTGATGAACGCGAAATATAATATATATATATATATATATATATATATATATATATATATATATATATATATAATATATATATATATATATATAATGTGTTGTGTGTGTGTTGTGTGTATATACAATATTTTGTTCATGAACTCCCTCAGGCAATAAGGAAAAGACAAGCTTTTTAAAAAAAAGAACGAGTGCTGCTCGTTTCCGTCTGATTAAGGGGACCCCATTTCCCAGTGAATTTCTTTGGACTTGTTTTAAATCCAGATGTGAAGACTTCATTTCCTAACAGCCCTGTCGATTGGGCCTGTAGAATACGCCAATTGCACCTCTTTAGAGTTAAACTGCATCTAATGATGAGGTTCCAATTCTGGAGCCCTGGAGAGTGTGGTGTATCACCATTACTCCCATGTTCCTTCTGACCCGGAGTGATAGTACCTGTTCCGGTCCCATCTATGGACTAAATAGAAAAAATAAGTTTAAAAAATTGAGTTTTTAAGAAATTGGATTTAAACAATGAGTTTTTGAACCAAGAATGAATAAAACAGAACGTCTTCGGTATGAAATAACCAAAAAGGGTTAACATATATTATAAAATCCAGCCAACCAACCAACCAACCAACAAGTAATTGTAAACATTCCGGTAGCATTTAAATTTTCATGCTGATCACCCACTTCATCTGTGCACTTCGAATCGATCTAGTCTTGCGCTGCTAATTTTCTATAAAGCTGTTTGTTTCAGCGTGACTCATTCAGGTGAAAAGACAAATAAATTTAATGACAACGGTTTTTATATTGATAAATATATTGCGTGTGACACTTTTAAACAAACTGAGTAATGAGGAAATCCATTTTTATTGTCATATAAAGCCTGACCGGCGTCACTCGAAGCGAGAATGTGTCGTGTTATCATGAAAAAAATGCCATTTTGCTTATGACAGGTATAATTACCAACACGGGGACATGAATCATGCATCAAAATGAAGCTGGACTTCTGTGGA